>JARQOD010000005.1:222851655-222873239 GCA_033576555.1 Oophaga sylvatica | reverse complement strand
TCAAGCTCCGTTTAATGCACCGCTCTGTGTAGTCTCAGGGTTCGTTTAACACAAAACACTAAAAAACAAGGAACACAACACAGGTCCTTACTGTTGTGGAGAATTTAAAGCTTTTGGTACAAAATATTTCCAAAAATTTTAACAGGGTTTAAAAAATTGAGGGAAAGGATGGACCAAAAAAGGGATCATTCTTAAAAACATTTCTTTAACCCCTCTCTGACAAATCAGACGTACTATCCCGTCCATGAAACCCTGCCAATCTGACCATGGACGGATAGTACGTCATAGGCGATTAGCTGCGCTCCCTATGGGAGCGCAGCTAATCGCCGCCGGGTGTCAGCTGATTATCACAGCTGACACCCGTGACTGTGTGTCAGGATGGTCAGGGACCGCTCCCGGAACATTAACCCCTTGCACACCGCGATCAAACATGATCGCGGTGTACTGGGGGCACAGGGGGAGGATCGCGCAGGGTGGGGGCTCCATGCGCGCCCCCCTGAGACCCTCAGAGCAGCGCGATGTGATCCCGCTGTTCTGAGGGCTTCCTCCCTCCCAGGACCCGGATCCAAGATGGCGCCGGGGTCCTGGAGGGAGGGGGCTTCCTCAGTGCCTGCTGAGAGCAGGCACTGAGAAGCCTGCATCTATGCCTGTGCGATCGCTGGTGTGACAGAGTGCTGTGCACACTGTCACACCAGCGATCTGATAAAAACAGTGATGTCCCACCCTGGGACAAAGTAAAAAAGTAAAAAAAATAAAAATAAACATGTTTTAAAAAAAAATCCAAAAATAAATAAAAAAAATATATATATTCCCCAATAAATTCATTTATTCCTGTAAATAAAAAAAACCAAAACAATAAAAGTACACATATTTGGTATCGCCGCGTCCGTAACGACCCCCCCTATAAAAAAGTCCCACTAGTTAACCCCTTTAGTGAACCCCTTAAAAAAAAAAAAAAAAAACAAAGCAAAAAAATCAATGCTTTATCATCATTACCGCCGAACAAAAAGTGGATAACACGCGATCAAAAAGGCGGATATAAATAAACATGGTACCGCTGAAAACGTCATCTTGTCCGCAAAAAACGAGCCATGATACAGCATCATCAGTGAAAAAATAAAAAAGTTATAGCTCGCAGAATAAAGCGATGCAAAAAATTATTTTTTATATAAAATTGTTTTTATTCTATAAAAAGCGCCAAAACATAAAAAAATTATATAAATGAGGTATCGCCGTAATCGTACTAACCCGAAAATAAAACTGCTTTATCATTTTACCACACGCGGAACGATAAAAACGCCTCCCCCAAAAGAAATTCATGAATTGCTGATTTTTTGTTCATTCTAACCTCCCAAAAATCGAAATAAAAAGCGATCAAAAAATGTCACGTGCTCAAAAATGGTACCAATAAAAACGTCAACTCGTACCGCAAAAAATAAGACCTCACATGACTCTGGGCCAAAATATGCAAAAATTATAGCTCTCAAAATTGTGCGATGCAAAAAACTATTTTTGCAATAAAAAGCGTCTTTAGCGTGACAGCTGCCAATCATAAAAACCCGCTATAAATAGTAAATCATACCCCCTTATCACCCCCTTAGTTAGGGAAAAATAATAAAATAAAAAAAATGATTTATTTTCCATTTCCCATTAGGGTTAGGGTTAGGGTTTCGGCTAAAGTTAGGGTTAGGGTTGGCGCTAAATTTGGATTAGGGTTAGGTTGGGATTTTGGGGTTGTTGGGGTTTGGGGGTTTAGGGTGGTACTAGGGGGAGGGGTGTTTGGGTTGGGGTTTATTTTGAATTGGGGGGTTTCCGCTGTTTAGGGACATCCGGGCTCTCCAAATGTACATGGCTCTGTTTTCAATTTCCCGCCAATTCGCGTTTAAAAAAGTCAAACGGTGCCCTTCACTTTTGAGCTCGCATCACCAAACAGTAATTTTTTCCCCCCAATGGGGTATCAGCGTACTCGGACCCCAAGAGTTATTTTGCAATTTGCCCATTCTTTTTTACCCTTGGGGAAAAAAAAACTGGGGGGGAAAAAATCATTTTTTAAAAAAAAAAAAAAGATTTTTTTGTTTTACGGCTGTACATTTTAAACTTCTGTGAAGCACTTGGGGCTTTTATATGTAATTAGGATAGGGTTAGTTAGGTTCAGGGGTTGTTGGGTTAGGTTTTTAGGGTGTATAGGTTAGGGGGTGTTGGGGTTAGGGTGAGTTGTTGGGGGGTTTCCACTGTTTAGGCCATCAGGGGCTCTCCAATGTGACATGCGCCTCGATCTCAATTCCAGCAATTCTGCTTCAAAAAGTCAACGGTTGCCCTTCATCGAGCCACTGTACACCAAACAGTAGTTTTTCCCCACATATGGGGTATCAGCGTACTCGGACCCAAAGTTATTGTGCAAATTTGTCCTATTTCTTCTGTTACCCTTGGGGAAATAAAAAATGGGGGAAAAAATCATTTTTGTAAAAAAAAAAAATGATTTTTTTTTTTACGGCTGTCTTTATAAACTTCTGTGAAGCACTTGGGGTTTCATAGTGCTCACCACACATCTAGAATAAGTTCCTTGTGGGGTCTATTTTCCAAAATGGGGTCACTTGTTGGGGATTTCCACTGTTTAGGCGCATCAGGGGCTCTCCAAATGCGACATGACGCCCCCAGACCATTCCATCAAAGTCTGCAATCCAAAACGTCACTACTTCCCTTTCGAGCCCTGACGTGCACCCATACAGTATTTTTTCTCCCACATATTGGGTATCAGCGTACTCAGGACAAATTGGACAACAACTTTTGGTCCAATTTCTCCTGTTACCCTTGTGAAAATAAAATATTGGGGGCGAAAAAATCATTTTTGTAAAAAAAAAAAAAGATTTTTTATTTTTACGCTGTACTTATAAACTTCTGTGAACACTTCGGGGTTCAAAGTGCTCACCACACATCTAGATAAGTTCCTTTTGGGGTCTGTTTGCCAAAATGGGGTCACTTGTGGGGTTTCCACTGTTTAGGTGCATCAGGGGCTCTCCAAATGCGACATGACGCCCCCAGACCATTCCATCAAAGTCTGCAATCCAAAACGTCACTACTTCCCTTCCGAGCCCCGACGTGTGCCCATACAGTAGTTTTCGCCCACATATTGGGTATCAGCGTACTCAGGACAAATTGGACAACAACTTTTGGGTTCCAATTTCTTTCTGTTACCCTTGTGAAAATAAAATATTGGGGGCGAAAAAATCATTTTTGTAAAAAAAAAAAGGATTTTTTATTTTACGGCTGTACGTTATAAACTTTAGTGAAACACCTGGGGGTTCAAAGTTCTCACCACACATCTAGATAAGTTCCTTGAGGGGTCTAGTTTTACAAAATGGTGTCATTATGGGATTTCCACTGTTAAGGCAGATCAGGAGCTCTCCAAACACGAAATGGCGTCCAGCCAATTCTGCGTTGAAAAAGTCAGACGGCGCTCCTTCCCTTCCAAGCTCTGCCATGCACCCAAACAGTGGTTTACTCCCACATATGGGGTATCAGCGCACTCAGGACAAATTGCTCAATAACTTTTGGAGTCTTGTTACCCTTGGAAAAATAAAAATTGGGGTGAAAATATCATATTTGTGGAAAAAAATATGATTTTTAAATTTTACGGCTCTACGTTATAAACTTGTGTGAAGCACTTGAGGGTTCAAATTGCTCACCAAAGATCTAGATAAGTTCCTTAGGGGGTCTAGTTTCCCAATTGGGGTCTTTGTGGGGGTTTCCACTGTTTAGGCACATCAGGGGCTCTCCAAATGCAACATGGCATCCAATCTCAATTCCAGCCAATTTTGGTTGGAAAAAGTCAAATGGTGCTCCTTCCCTTCCGAGCTCTGCCGTGCGCCCAAACAGTGGTTCCCCCCCACATATGGGGTATCAGCGTACTCAGGACAAATTGGTCAACAAATTATGTGGTCCAATTTCTCCTGTTACCCTTAGGAAAATAAAAAATTAGTGACTAAAAGATAATTTTTGTGGGAAAAAAATAGGATTTTTTATTTTCATGCCCGGGCATTATAAACTTGTGTGAAGCACTTGGGGGTTCAAAGTGCTCACCAAAGATCTAGATAAGTTTCCTCAGGGGGTTTAGTTTCCAAAATAGGGTCACTTGTGGGGGATTTCCACTGTTTAGGCTCATCTGGGGCACTGCAAACGGAACATGAGCCCCCCATCACACGTCCCTGCATTCCAAAAACGGGTATCATTTTAATTTCTTCCCTTTTTTCCAAGCACCTGCCGTGATGCCCAAACAGTTTCCACGCCCCCCATCCAATTTTAGTTTGAAAAAGTCAAACGGCGCTCCTTCCCTTACGAGCTCTGCCGTGTGCCCAAACAGTGGTTTTCCCCCACATATTGGGTATTGGCGTACTCAGGAGAAATTGCGTAACAACCTTATCTGTCCATTTTCTCCTTTTACCCTTGTGAAAATAAAAAAAAGTTTGTAAAAGATCATTTTTGTGGCTAAAAAGTTAAATATTCATTTTTCCTTCCACGTTGCTTTAGTTCCTGTGAAGCACCTGAAGGGTTAATAAACTTCTAGAATGTGGTTTTGAGTACCTTGAGGGGTGCAGTTTTTAGAATGGTATCACTTTTGGGTATTTTCTGCCATGTAGACCCCTCAAAGTGACTTCAAATGTGTGGTGTCCCTAAAAAAAATGGCTTTGTTAAATTTTGTTTGTAAAAATGAGAAATCGCTGGTCAACTTTTAACCCTTATAACTTCCTAACAAAAAAAAAATTTTTGTTCCAAAATTGTGCTGATGTAAAGTAAACATGTGGGAAATTTTATTTCTTAACTATTTTGTGTGACATATTTCTCTGTTTTAAGGGAATAAAAATTCAAAGTTTGAAAATTGCAAAATTTTAAAAATTTTTCGCCATATTTGCATTTTTTTTCAAAAATAAACGCAAGTTATATCGAAGAAATTTTACTTCTAACGTGAAGTACAATATGTCATGAGAAAACAATCTCAGAATCGCGAATATCCGTTGAAGCGTTCCAGAGTTATAAACCTCATAAAGAGACAGTGGTCAGAATTGTAATAATTGGCCTGGTTATTAACGTGCAAACCACCCTTGGGGGTGAAGGGGTTAAAAAGACCTGAGACTGGGACGGAGATTTGTCTTCCAACAAGACAATGATCCCAAACATAAAGCAAAATCTACAATGGAATGGTTCACAAATAAACTTATGCAGGTGTTAGAATGGCCAAGTCAAAGTCCAGACCTGAATCCAATCGAGAATCTGTGGAAAGAGCTGAAAACTGCTGTTCACAAACGTTTCTCCATCCAATCTCACTGAGCTCGAGCTATTTGCCAAGGAAGAATGGGCAAGAATTTCAGACTCCCAATGTACAAAACTGATAGAGACATACCCCAAGTGACTTGCAGCTGTAATCACAGCAAAAGGTGGCGCAACAAAGTATTAAGTTAAAGGGGCCGAATAATATTGCACGCCCCACTTTTCAGTTTTTGTATTTCCACAAAAATTTAAAATAACCAATAAATTTCATTCAACTTCACAATTGTGCCCCACTTGTTGTTGATTCTTCATCAAAAATTAACATTTGGTATCTTTATGTTTGAAGCATGATATGTGGGAAAAGGTTGAAAAGTTCCAGGGAGCCTAATACTTTTGCAAGGCACTGTACCTGTACATTCTCAACAATTTTGTTCTAATTGTTTTCAGCTCCACAGTTTTATGAAAATTTTGCACATCCTATTCATTTTTTTAAATTTTCTACATAGACTTTATACAATGCAAAAAACTCCCACAAAATAGAAAGGTGTCTTAAGCATTCAAGAAGAAGCATATTTGCTCTTTGAAATCAATGAATTTGGTTTACTGTATTGAAACTCAACAAAAAAAAGCTAGAGACACAAAATACGCATGCTAGAAAAATAATCACAATACATATTCCAAAATATTATCTGTGTATTTACAAACCTGAATATCGAATCTTGAAGCCTTTTTTTCTTGTAGCATGATCTGTTGACCAGCGAAGAAAAATATTATTGCTTTTACTTGTAAATTGTGTTGCCCAGTTTATTGCCACTTAAAGCCACAATTAGAGAGCTTTGTCCAGATGGCCCTTTAAAAAGAGTGATAAAATATAAATACATGCCATGATTTCTTGATATTTTTATATTTTCTTCTATATTTTTATATTCGTGATGGGCTCACTGCCACATCACGAGTTCCTGGACGCGGTCCTTTATCACACTCATGCATCACAAGTAAAAGGTACTTCTTGAAAAAGGCTGGGAATGCCGAAACGTTGAAATTATGATTATGTCCTGGATTGATTTATGTATCTTGGAAATCCTATTTTGATACATTTTGGATGAGCTATTATATTTGAATGAACTACTGCACTATAGCTTTTTGATTTTTTCTGGAATAAAGATTGACTTTCTTGCAAAATATACTTCTGTGTGCCGGAGTATATTATAATTACTATATGTTCTGTTCTCCAGAGCACCTACTGATAAAGTGAGCATCCCCTCTCTTTCCTATATACTGACATTTTTGTTATGAAATACTGCACATGTAGGAGTCATTAAAATTTTTCTTTCAAATCAACTAAAGTGTATCTTCATTTATTTAATCTTCAGTGTATTATGTATGCATACAATCTACAATACCTGAATAATAAACTACAATAAAATAATTTTCTTTTGTGTGTATGTTCATTTTCTTACCATCAAATATCTCAAGCTCATCAAACTGTTTTTCACTTTGAAATGTATCAACAAATACTGAAATGTTATAGCCTGGATCAACTTTAATACTCCATGAACAAGTCTGAGAGTTAGGATAGTTTTCTGGATAGCCAGGACTGAGATCACTCCAGATGATTCCTGGCGAATGTCATTTGCTGGACATTGTGCTATAAGAGATTGACGATTAAAAGATTATCAGGCATTGCAATGAATACACCAACCAGTTTAAATTACAGTATCAAACTAGTAGAACCTATTGACCTATCTACCTACAGATATAGCAAGGACCCGCTTAATTCATTGACACAAAATAATTGTCTTATTTCCCTCTCCAGTGTGGGAAAAAAAATTAGGACATCTATTTGCCCAGCGAGTTTGAAAAATTATAAAATTTTTGCACAATATGAGGTTTTCATGTCAATTTTGCCCAGCTCCATCTAAATGGGCAGTGCTGGGGCAGAATGGAGGCAGGACAGGGTGTGGTGGGGCATGCTTGTCTAATGAATAATGAGTTGTGGCATACCTTACACCACAAATCCTACTCAAGTCTCTGACTGCAATAAATTTGTAGCGAGTTGTGAGCAAGCTAATGTCATTTTTAAAAGGTGCTTTCTTAATGAATAAGGTGCCTCTGACTCCAACACATCTCTCATTAAAGGGAACCTCTTAGCAAGATTGTGCCGAGTAACCTACAGACAGTGTCTTGTTGGCGCCGTTATGCTGATTAGAATGATACTTTTGTTGATGGATTGCATCTTGTGATTGTTGATGAAATCCGTCCTATGGTTGTTGTTTAATCTTTATTTTCAGTTTTTTAGTTACCGTATTTCCGGCATATAAGATGACTGGGCGTATAAGATGACCCCCCAACTTTTCCAGTCAAAATATGAAATCTTCTTAAAAGTGGGGGGTTCTTCTTATACGCCGGGTGTCATCTTATACTCCAGGAGTGGTCCCGATGACGAATGGAGGGGGCGTTTCAGAGGGAAGGTGTTGTTACCTCAACATATGAGCGCTGCTTTCTGGGGGTCTAGGCACTGGGGGGCAGCGTCGGTGGCTCCTCTTTCAGCAGCCTGGGGGAGCTATGTGCTGGGGACGGCTGCAGTGGCTGTTTGCGCAGAGTCGGGGCTCTGCAGGCATTTCCTCAATCCCCGGAGGCCCCGGCAGCTCCATTGCTGCGATGCAGTGGCCTCCAGGAAAATAGCCACTGAGGGCGGCGCATGCTAAGTTTCAGATCTCATCTCCCGAGATATTGAGATGAGATCTGAAGCTGAGCATGCAGTGGCCATTTTCCCGAAGGCCACCGCATCGCAGCAATGGAGCTGCTGGGGCCTCCGGGGATTGAGGAAATGCCTGCAGAGCCCCGACTCTGCACTAAGAGCCACCGCTGCAGTCACCCAGCACAGAGCCCGCCCAGGCTGCTGAAAGAGGAGTCGCCGATGCCGCCCTCCGGCGCCTTGACTCGCAGAAAGCAACGCTCATACGATGAGGTAACAACACCTTCCCTCTGAGACGCCACCTCTCTTCGTCATCGGGACAACTCCCCCCACCCTCCATACCTGGCGTATAAGACGACCCCCGACTTTTAAGAAGATTTTCAGGGGTTAAAAAGTCATCTTATACGCCGGAAAATACGGTAATGATATGCTCGTGTCTTCATGCTATGCTCTGATTAGCTATTCATACTGAAGACTGCTGACAGGTGACTGATCCCTAAATGATCTTCCCCCTATTTTAAAATAATTAATATTATATAGTGAAAAAAAAACACTTTCAGCAAGCAGGCGCCGGTGCTACAGAATGATCGCATGTATAATGTACATTTAATTCTTTATCTGCTTGTATAAATACATTCATTAAAAAAAAAGATCTGTCTCAAAATGGTGCTGGACGTAGCATTCACAGTAGCAGGCTATCGGCGATCCAATAGATGCTACTGAGCAGGCGCTAGCAGTGCCAGCTTTCTAGAGAAAAAAATTGCCTCCTCCATGATGTTACCACTGTGATTGCTGATAGCTGCTACTGCGCAGGTGCGGCCAGCAATATTTTGAGACAGATTTTTTAATGAATTTCTTTATCCAGCTTTGGACAAACATGTCACTACTGGGCTAAAACCTACAATTTATGGGCTGGTAGAGCTGATTGCGGCACCTGCAAGGCCAATGGGAGGGGATTCAAGATCAGTCTGGATGCAGCCAACATCCAGATATAGGGAGATCACCTTGCGTTGGTTGATGGGCATACATGAATTGGCCAATTTATGCACTAAGTGTTAGGGTCTGCGGAACGCACCAAATAAGATGTGGAGAGGTGCGTTCACAGCCCAGGGTCCACCGTGCAGGCGGAGCCTGCTGCTAGTAAAATGGCGTAAGAAGCAAACTCTGTTATCCCGCAGAGTCGCCAACATAAACGCTGTAACGCGCTGTGGCAATAAGTGCGAACTCTGTTACTCCACAGAGCCGCTAAAATGAGAGCCGCAGCGCTATATGGCGATGTGTGCGAACTCACTAAACACAACTGAGTTGCAAAGAAAACACGCTAGGGCGCTGTCTACCGTTGAAAGCGAACCCTGTTATGTCACAGGGCCGCTGAGAAAAAGTGCTGTGTCCTGTCAGGCTCTCAGGTACACAGTTAAGTGCTAAGCGTACATAAAGCGTGATCATGTGCTAATGTCCTCGCGGGAGTCACCCGCAATCTATGGCGTCTGAACGCCAGACCCTGAATACGGCAATCAAAACTCCTCACCGGTTATGCCGGTAATCTAGGGCATCTAGGACGCCGACCCTGACCAGCTAGCACACCAAACTCCTCACCGATTAAGTCGGTATTCTAGTGGCTTATTTCAGCCGGGTCCCTAACCACACACACACATGACCACACTGGCGCATAGCATACAATGGTTGATATTAGCGCATGGCGGCCCAGCCATGCTACCCTTTTATAGTAACAGCTACAGGACCTGCCAGAAACAAGGACCAATGAAGCTTGTTCCAGAACAACAGTAGTCACAGGACCTTCCTGGCAGACCAATAGGAGCTGCTGCAGTACCTGAGCATGTGACCCCTGATCTCCAATGAGAGATCTCACTCTGGGCATGCTCAGAAGGGAAAACGCAGGACTTTGTCCCAAAGACGTCTGCTCCAGCACTGGCTATAATAGCAGATCCAGGAAAGGCAGCAGCAAGTCACTGCACAGTACTGGAGTGGGCAAGACGCTTGGACCGACGTCTCTGCAGAGCAGGCTCCACTGCGGCTGGAGATGAATGGGAGACCGCAGCGGGGCTGGTTCGAGACTCCCCTTGTGCAGCAGCGGGAACTTGAACCCTAACATTACCCCCCTCCCTAGGGCCCCCCCTTCTTTGGGCCTCGCTGCGCTCAAAGGCAGCGATGAGCTGCGGAGCGTGAACATGCTCGGCAGGCTCCCAGGACCTATCCTCAGGCCCATAACCCCTCCAATCCACCAAATAAAATTTTTTGCCTCGTACCACCTTGTACCCAACAATGGCGTTCACCTCATGATCATCGGTAGATGAACCCAACGTCCCGACAGATGACTCGGAAAACCGGGAAATGGCCACGGGTTTCAGGAGGGACACGTGAAAGGTGTTAGTGATACCAAGGCGAGGAAGAAGGGCTAGGCGGTAAACCACCGGGTTCACCTGCTCAAGAACTTTAAAGGGGCACAAAAAGCGAGGTGCCAACTTGATGGACTCTACACGTAGCCTGATGTTTCGGGCAGAAAGCCACACTAGGTCACCCGGAGCAAATGTAGGAGCGGGGCGCCGATGGGCATCGGCCGAAGACCTCATCCTCTCTTGGAGGCCTGAATGGCATCCTGTGTGCGGTCCCAAATGTCCCGTGCCTCCACAGCCCAGTCTGCCACCCTGGAATCGGCGGAAGACACGGGCATGGGCACTGGTACCCGCGGATGCTGACCGTAGTTCAGGAGGAATGGGGTCTGTCCGGTGGAGTCAGCCACAGCATTATTTAGAGCGAACTCAGCCCACGGTAGCAAGGATGCCCAGTCATCCTGCCTGGCAGAGACAAAATGTCGCAAGTATGTGACCAAGGTCTGGTTGGCCCTCTCTACCAACCCATTCGTCTCGGGATGGTATGCAGAGGAGAGATTCAACTCAATGCTGAGTAAACGACACAGCTCTCTCCAGAACCGAGACGCAAACTGGGGACCTCGATCACTGACAATTTTGTCTGGCATACCGTGAAGGCGGAAAATATGCCTAATGAATAATGCTGCCAAGGCCCGTGCAGACGGTAACCGTGGTAACGGCACGAAGTGCACCATTTTGGAGAAGTGGTCGGTTATCACCCAGATGATGGTGCAGCCCCGAGACTTGGGTAAGCCCACCACAAAATCCATCCGACCATCTCCCAAGGCCTGTCTGCCACGGTAAAGGGAAAAGTAACACAGCTGGCCGTTGTCGAGGGGACTTATTCTTGGCGCAGGAGACGCACGCCTGAACGTATTCCCTGATGTCACGGGCCATCTGCGGCCACCAGTATGTTCTCGCCAGCAACTCAGAAGTCCTTTTTGTCCCAAAATGTCCACCCACCCTGGACGAATGTGCCCAAGAGAGTACTTCCGGTCGCAAATTGATGGGCACAAAAGTCTTGCCCGGAGGCACAGACTCAAGCGAAACCGGAGCCACCGTTCTTAGGCTTTCTGTGGGGACAATAAGCCGAGGCTCCTCCTCCACCTCCTCAGAGGACACCACGGAGCGGGATAGAGCGTCTGCGCGAATGTTCTTCTCACCGGAGAGGAAATGGAGGGTGAAATGGAACCGGGAGAAAAACAAGGACCATCTGGCCTGACGGGAATTTAGCCGCTGGGCTGTCTGCAAATACACCAAGTTCTTGTGGTCCATGAATACTTGGAAGGGGAAGCGAGCCCCCTCCAGAAGATGTCTCCACTCGGAGAAGGCCAACTTCATAGCCAGTAACTCCCTGTCCCCGATGGAATAATTCCTCTCTGCTGGTGTAAAGGTCTTGGAAAAGAAGAAGCAGGGATGCTTCCGACCCTGGGCATCCTTTTGAAAGAGGACTGCTCCAGCACCAACAGAAGAGGCATCCACCTCTAAGAAAAACGGTTTATCGACATCGGGGCGATGTAAGATGGGAGCACTGGCGAAATGCGACTTGATGGAGGAGAACGCCTTTGTGACCTCCTCTGACCACAACTTGGGATTAGCTCCCTTCTTGGTGAGGGCTACCAAGGGAGCTACCAAAGTAGAGAAGTGGGGAATGAATTGGCGATAGTAGTTAATGAACCCCATAAAGCGCTGCACCGCCTTAAGGGAGTGAGGTTCTTGCCAATCCATCACAGCCTGTAGTTTGGTAGGATCCATAGCCAATCCCTGGGTGGAGATGATATAGCCCAGGAAAGGTAGAGACTCCTGCTCAAACATGCACTTCTCCAACTTCGCATTATAGGGAATTTGCTCGCAAGAGGTCGAAGACCTTGCAGACATCTCTCCGGTGGGAAGCCATATCTGGAGAAAAGATGAGAATGTCATCCAGATAGACTACCACCGAGGTGGTCAACATATCCCGGAAGATGTCATTCACAAAGTCTTGGAAGACAGCTGGGGCGTTACAGAGCCCAAAGGGCATTACCAGATATTCATAATGCCCATCCCTGGTGTTAAATGCCGTCTTCCATTCGTCCCTCTCACGGATGCAAATCAGGTTATACGCACCCCGCAGGTCTAACTTAGTAAATACCCTTGCTCCCCGAAGCCTGTCAAAGAGCTCAGAGATTAGCGGCAAAGGATATTTATTTTTCACGGTGATAGCGTTGAGACTCCTATAATCAATGCACGGACGTAATTCTCCGTTCTTCTTCTGCACAAAGAAGAACCCCGCTCCCGCTGGTGACACCGACTTCCTAATGAATCCCCTTGCCAAGTTCTCCTGAATATATTGGGACATGGCCTCTGTCTCAGGAAGAGAGAGGGGATAAACCCTTCCTCTAGGAGGCTCAGCTCCAGGCAAGAGGTCGATAGGACAGTCATAGGGGCGATGAGGCGGAAGAGTTTCCGCAGCCTTCTTTGAGAAAACGTCGGCATAAGACCAATAGACCTTGGGAAGAGGAGAGAGGTCTATGGGTATCTCAGTGGTGTTGACCTGCACGCTGTCCCTAATGCATCTGCCTTTACATAAATTACCCCAACCCAGAATTCTCCCTGAAGACCACTCAATATCGGGAGAGTGGTGGCGGAGCCAGGGTAATCCCAACAAAACCTCATCTATACCCTCAGGGAGGATAAAAAATGATATATTCTCCTGATGGGAAGGAGACATAGACAAGGTGAGTGGGACAGACTGATGGGTGATTTGTGAGGGCAGAATTGCTCCGTTCAACACCCGTACCGATACTGGTTCAGCCAGCAACACCAAAGGCATGGTGTGGCGAGAAGCAAAGGAGGATGACATAAAATTCCCCTCTGCCCAGAATCCACACACAGCTTGACGGGTAGGGTGGTAGAACCGTGGGTAATTATCCCCTTGAGGAGCACTTTAGGGGCAAAACTCATGGCGTCCAGTGACCCTGTTCCTACGGTTACTGGGCGCGACCGTTTATTCAGCCGCTGTGGACATCGGTTGGCAAAATGTCCCCGCTGCTGGCAAATATAACAAATCGGGGATGGACGAGTGACCCGAGATTTAGATCCTGCAGGAGCAACCTCCTGAAGGTCGGGCGCCTGAATGGGCGACTCCAGAGGGGTGGTGAAGGTTGGAGCCAACCGAACCCTCTGCCTACACTGGGCACGTTCCAGCCACCGCTCGTGGAAACGGAGGTCGACGCGGGTGGAAATAGCGATAAGCTTCTCCAGTGTGGCAGGAATCTCTCTGGTAGCCAAGGCGTCTTTCACATGACCCGCCAGTCCTCTCCAGAACACGGGAATGAGGACTTTATCTGGCCACTCTAATTCCGAGGCCAGAGTACGAAATTGGACAGCAAACTGGCTGACCAAAGCTGAACCCTGGGTACTTGCCAGCAGTTTGAGCGCCGTATTGTGGGTGATCTGAGGTCCTAGAAAAACCTTTTTCAGAGCCTCCAGAAAACGAGAAGCACTCCGCACCACACGGTCGTCGCGTTCCCACAGCGGCGTTGCCCACTCCAACGCTCTGCCCGACAGAAGAGCTATCACAAAGCCCACTTGTGCCCGATCCGTGGGGAAACGTGCAGCCAGAAGCTCGAGGTGTATGGAGCACTGACTCACGAATCCCCGACATTGCTTGCTGTCACCAGCAAACTTGTCTGGAAGCGGGAGGTGGGACAATGTAGGGACAGAGGTGGCAGAGGACAAACTGGCTGCAGCTACGCTAGCAGCCTGAACAGCGACTGCGGTAACATCCACAGCTGAGGTTGTGAGCTCAAGAGCCTCCAACCTACCCTCCAGCTGCTGGATGTACAGCTGTAAACGCTGTTCATCTGCCATTTTATTAGCCAGACCCTGGCGCTAATATTATGTTAGGGTCTGCGGAACGCACCAAATATAAGATGTGGAGAGGTGGGTTCGCAGCCCGGGGTCCACCGTGCAGGCGGAGCCTGCTGCTAGTAAAATGGCATAAGAAGCAAACTCTGTTATCCCACAGAGTCGCCAACATAAACGCAGTAACGCGCTGTGGCAATAAGTGCGAACTCTGTTACTCCACAGAGCCGCTAGAAGGAGAGCCGCAGAGCTATATGGCGATGTGTGCGAACTCACTAAACACAACTGAGTCGCAAAGAAAACACGCTAGGGCGCTGTCTAGCGTTGAAAGCGAACCCTGTTACGTCACAGGGCCGCTGAGAAAAAGTGCTGTGTCCTGTCAGGCTCTCAGGTACACAGTTAAGTGCTAAGCGTACATAAAGCGTGATCATGTGCTAATGTCCTCGCGGGAGTCACCCTCAATCTATGGCGTCTGAACGCCAGACCCTGAATACGGCAATCAAAACTCCTCACCGGTTATGCCGGTAATCTAGGGCATCTAGGACGCTGACCCTGACCAGCTAGCACACCAAACTCCTCACCGATTAAGTCGGTATTCTAGTGGCTTATTTCAGCCGGGTCCCTAACCACACACACACATGACCACACTGGCGCATAGCATACAATGGTTGATATTAGCGCATGGCGGCCCAGCCATGCTACCCTTTTATAGTAACAGCTACAGGACCTGCCAGAAACAAGGACCAATGAAGCTTGTTCCAGAACAACAGTAGTCACAGGACCTTCCTGGCAGACCAATAGGAGCTGCTGCAGTACCTGAGCATGTGACCCCTGATCTCCAATGAGAGATCTCACTCTGGGCATGCTCAGAAGGGAAAACGCAGGACTTTGTCCCAAAGACGTCTGCTCCAGCACTGGCTATAATAGCAGATCCAGGAAAGGCAGCAGCAAGTCACTGCACAGTACTGGAGTGGGAAAGACGCTTGGGCCAACGTCTCTGCAGAGCAGGCTCCACTGCGGCTGGAGATGAATGGGAGACCGCAGCGGGGCTGGTTCGAGACTCCTCTTGTGCAGCAGCGGGAACTGAACCCTAACACTAAGAACCTTCAATTTTCATCTATTACTGTAAGTAAAAAAAAAAATTTTGAAAAAAATTTGGAGAAATCTGGTCTAAATTGAGTCTTTTTAATGTTTCTGTGTTTTCACATGGCCTAGATTCAAGCATATGTGCGGCTGTGAATTTTTTGTCTATATATATATATATATATATATATATACGTATCTATATATAATATAAACTGTATACAAAATATATATGACTTTCTATCTATAAACACATATATGTATATCCGAACCAATTTATTCTAGTTATTCTATTTACACCAGACAAATTTATACTATATACATATTTATTAACCCTGCATTATCATACTAATAAATAACAAGGTATAAGTTGCATGAGTACTGGGAACCTCTGACTTACAGTGAAGCCATAAAAAGTCACTGGAGGAAGCGTACGCTGCTGCTTATTATGCAAATTATATATCTTATACATTTAACTGTAGACAGGGTAATTGTTTTGGACATATAAAGCACAGATTTGGGATATAACTATTTTTGCCTTTCAATCTGCCATCTCTCTCTTTATGGCCAAATTATATTTCAAAGTAAAAGGTAGTAAAAAAAGAGACATGTTATTCAGAATAACAGAATCTAGGAATGTTTCCAAATTTCACAATGGATGCTTTCTGACGGGCAGTAAAATTATAGACCTTTTCACCAAGCTGCAGACAATAAACTTTACCACTTCCCTTAACTGAATGATCAATGAGAAAAACATAATTATTGTTACTATCAGGAAGTTGCTAAAAATAAAGCAGAAGAGATTTCGTATGCAGACAGTGCTAAATTATTTACAGCCTACAGATTCAGCGTTAAATACATCATATGAGCCGTGATCGAAGCCAGGCAATTATCATTTATTACACAAATATATTAAGAATTTTTTATTTTTCAGGAAAATATTTACCTATCAAACAGGTTGAGAGAAGCACAAATTAGATTGGTTTGGCAAATGTGAAATGCTAGTAAAAATAGCTCTTTTTGTCTTGAAGATGTGTGTAAATACTATCAGGACAGAATTTTAGAACAGTTATAAAGAATACGGCATAATAGTACTAGACTAATTCCAAAAACAATTATTGAGGTTTAACAGCGATATTCAATTATTTGCTTTTCTCTGTTAAATGGACACAACTTATATCACTTAATATAGGAAAATAGTTGTTACTACTGTAAACTTTTCCATTACAGGGCAGTTTTGTTCTGTTACCAAATTTCAAAAGTTATTTTTATATTTAAGTGCTTTCTATAAGAAATTATATTCTACAAGCCAAGAGGATGAAAGGCATCTTCTGTATATAATTCTAGGAAGTGGAATAGTTTTATTGATCTATTATTATAAGTGATGTGATGTCACTAGACTAATACATTACTTTTTATTCATGGAGTTCCAACTGCCAAAACGCCCAATGGTCCTTAGACAAAATGCTGTAGTGCTAATTTTGTGTTTCCCAAGCATCCATGTTTTTCCCTGTATAATTGCTTTGCTTGCCAGCTGATGTACAGTTGTACCAAAGTCCATTTGACATAAAATGAATCTCAGTTTTAGTTCCATGCACAATGTGTGGTCATGACTTACTATGCAGGAAAAAACATGCAGTAAAGCTTTTTTCCCTTTTGCTTTTGAAGTTAAAGGGTATCAGGATTTCAACCCCAAACTATTTACAGTTGAAACCAGAAGTTTACATACACTATATAAAAAGACACATATTCATGCTTTTCTCAATATCTGACATAGGTCAATTTTGATTACAATAATTATTAATATTTGCCAAATACCAGAATAATAAGAGAAAGAAAATGTTTTAAGGCATTTTTATTACTTACTGCAAAGTTTAAAGTTTCCATACATTTCATTAGTATTTGGTACCATTGCCCTTAAACTGAATGACTTTGGTCAAACATTTGGGATATCCTTCCACAAGTTTCTCAGAATAGTTGGTTAGAATTTGGGCCCATTTCTCCTGACAAAACCTGATCCAGGTTTGTAGGTCGCCTTGCTCACACCTGCCTTTTCAACTTTGCCCATACATTTTCAATAGGATTGAAGGCTTTATAATGGCCACTCCAAAACATTGACTTTGTTATCCTTAAGTCACTTTGTTACCATTTTGACAGCATGCTTCAGGTCATTGTCCATTTGGAAGACCCATTTCCGTCCAAGCTTTAACTTTCTGGCTGATGTCTTGAGATGTTGCTTCAGTATTGCCATATAATCTTCTTTTCTCATGATGCCATCTATTTTGTGAAGTGCACCAGTCACTCCTGCAGTAAAACAACCCCACAATATAGTGATGCTACCCCAGAGTTTCACAGTTGGGATGGTGTTCTTAAGCTTCCAAGCTTCTCACTTTTCCCACTAAACGTAATCATGATCATTATGCCCAAAAAGTTAAATTTTTGTTTTGCCAGATCACAGGACACGTCTCCAAAAATTTAGGTCTTTGTTTCTGTGGGCATTTGCAAACAGTAATCTGGATTTTTTTATGTTTCTTTTGGAGTAATGGCTTGTTCCTGGCAGAGTGACCTTTCAGCCCATGTTGACACAGTACTCGAATTACTGTGGATATTGACACAATCTTACCAGCTTCCGGCATCATCTTCACAAGGTCTTTTGCTTTTGTCCTTGGGTTGATATGCACATGTCAGACCAAAGCATATTTATCTCTTGCGACACAGAACCCATTTCCTTCCTGAGTGCTATGATGGCTAGACATTTCCATCTTGTTTTAACTTGCATATAATTGTTTGTACAGATGAATGAGGCACCTTCAGGTATCTTGAGATTGTACCCAAGGATGAGCCAGACTTGTGAAAGTCCACAATTCTCTTCCTGATATCTTTGCTCATTTCTTTAGATTTTCCCATGATGCTACACAAAGAAGCAGTGTTTTCCAGTTGTCCATTAAAATTCATCCACAGGTGTGCCTCTAATTAACTCTATGGTTGCTAAAAAACCTCTCAGAAGTTTCCAAACACATGACATCATCATATAGGCAGTCCAGGATTGTTTAAAGGCATAGCAATCTTAGCGTATGGAAACTTTTGACTTTGCAGTAAGTAATAAAAATGCCTTAAAATATTCTTTCTCCCATTATTCTGGAATTTGGCAAATAGTAATAATTATGGTAATTCTTATTGAACTAAAATGGGAAAGGTTTATTCTTATTTCTTATCAGATATTGAGAAAAACATGCAGATGTGTCTTTTACTATAGTGTATGTAAACATCTGCTTTCAACTGCATATGCACATGTAGCTCATTCAAAGACAAGGCCCTTGTGTTACTGAAAAGTAAGCATTTAAAGCATTTGAATTAATATGAAACCTCTGTCACTCCAGATCTGTTCCCTGCCCAAGTCAGCCTCTTTTTGCTTGACTGTTGGTAAAGAGGATGTCAGTCAATCAGGAGGAGGAAGATCTGGGAGAGGAAGAGAGCTGCAGTGACAGAGACGTTAGATGTACCAAAGTAATTTGTATATCAATTCAAACACTAATTTATAAGTAATTGTGGAAATCAATATTTAGCTATTCAAGGATATGAAGGATGTAATGGGTTTGTAAAGCATTGGTACCCTTTTTCAGCCCCTAACTTAATGTCAGTTCAGTCATGAGATGAAAACATCTGTACCCTGAGATATTGTCATTGGTCATAGAGTACTCTGATAATACACATTTAAACAGTCCCATTAGGTAAGTAGTGGCTACTGTCAGGTGCTGCAGAACAGTTCCATGCTGTTACATGGTAGGGGAACATATACGTGGGGAAGGACCATGTCATTAATGGACTTTGCCTCCAATGTGTTTGGAAAAGTATATAATGGATGTCAACGATATGCTTTGCACTCACTTGACTGTGTGCATTGACCTCTTATTTGACTTTTTAGAATGAAACATAACTTTGATATCAATGACATGCATTGCCCAACTCATCACTTGACAGTGTGAGGCCAATCACAGGCCTCAGCACTGGAACAGAGTGCTGGAAGATCAAATACTTCTATCACCCCTCTGCATGACGATGTTTGGCTATTCACATCAAGACATGTGTTGCCCTTATACATTACTGTGTGGGTCAATCATGGGCCTCCATGCTAGAAAGTAGTGCCAGAAAATCCAAAATCCTGCTCAGAGGACTGGGATGCTGTGTCACTGTAAGAACAGGTGAAGGGCAAGCAAAGGAAAAGGGAGTATCTAATACATATTTTTAATATGAGAAGAAAAGAAGGAAAAAGCGAAAACACAAAACCAAAAAAAGCTTCGGGGTTAAAGGGGTTAAGAATTCAATATTTTTTGAAAATCCATAACAAATTTCATCAGTTACAAATTGATTTGTTACCTTTTGTATAACATGCAGTAACTTTTTAAACAGCTGTTTGTATATTTGACTGATATTTTGTATGCATTACGCTATATTTGACCTATTTTCTCTGGCCTGTGTGTCACTTTATTGCATTTTCCTAAATTTGCTTGTTAAGATATTTTTCTATTTTATCTATATATATAAAATTGAATGTGTATGTGTGTGTGTATTACGAACCAATCACCGAAAAATATTTAGAATTGAGAGTCCTCAGTGGTGGATACCTTTTAATGGCTAACTGAAAAGATGGTAACAAATTGCAAGCTTTTGAGACTACTCAGGTCTCTTCATCAGGCAGAGACCTGAGTAGTCTCGAAAGCTTGCAATTTGGAACCATCTTTTCAGTTAGCCATTAAAAGGTATCCACCACTGAGGACTCTCAATTCTAAATATTTTTCTATCTACTGGCTAACACGGTACAAAGATATACATCTTTACTGAACCAATCACCGAGCATCTTTCATTTCACCCGAGCTGTTTAAAAGAAGCTGAGCTGTGATTGGTTGCTAGGAGCAACAGTTTTCCTTGCAACCAATCGCTAAGCATCTTTCATTTCACCAGAGCTGTTTAAAAGAAGCTGAGCTGTGATTGGTTGCTATGAGAAACAGTTTTCTCACTCCAGGACAACACCTCAGCAGACAGTGACTGGGTGGGAGAAATCTAGCATCCCCGGGAACATAAGCTCCAGCCATTGTCTGCCCCCCAGAAAGGAGCAGAGAGCAGATGACAAAAATGAACCCCCCCTTCCCTGCCCATATCCCCATCACACATCCTCCATCCCATAGGCACATCTTCCCTCTTAAAGGGATCCCCGATATGGAAGTTAGGACCGTTCCACTCAGGGCTTTGGATCTTACCCAAGAGTCTCTTAAAGGGATCATTAATATGAAAGTTAGGGCAATTCCAATAAGCACTCTGGTTCTGACCACAGGCCCCTCTTAAAGGGATCCCGGTACGGAAGTCAGGGCAAAACGACTCTGCGCTTTGGTACTGACCCCAGGCCTCTCTTAAAGGGATCTCTAGTATGGAAGTTACGGCAAATCCCTCAGCACTCTGATTCTGACCCCAGGCCTCTCTTAACGGAATCATTTGTATGGAAGTCAGGGCAAATCCATCCAGCACTGTGGTTCTGACCCCAGGCTTCTCTTAAAGGGATCCGTGTTATGGAAGTCAGGGCAATTGCCTTCAAATGCTCTGATACTGACCCCAGGCCTCTACTAAAGGGCTCATTGGTATGGAAGTCAGGGCAAATCCATCCAGTGCTTTGGTTTTGACCCCAAGCCTCTCTTAAAGGGGCTCCCTATAGAATTAATGCCACTCACACTGGGTTTTACCCCAGGGGGGTCTAAAAATCATTGGGATGGAAGTCAGGCAAATCCCTCCCCATTTGGTTTTTACCTCAGCCTCTCTTTAAAGGATCCCGGGAGGAAGTTTGGGGATTCCCCTCAGCACTCTTTGACCCCAGCTGAGGGATATGTTTGGGTATTAGGGGTATATCTGGCGGCTGTGACAAGATGGGGATATTAGGGGGATATCTGGGGGCCATGGCTGTGGGGTGATGGAATATTTTATTTTGGCTTTTATGGGATGATTGGGGAATTTGTATCCATGCTCTGGCTGATGGGAAAATTTTGGGGGAAATTTGGGGACTATCTGGGGGCTGTGATGGATATGTGGGGTATTTGGGTTTACTCCCGGGGCCGGCGATAATATGGGGGTATTTGGGGAGTAGTCGGGGGCTCTGGGTGACATACATGTGGGAAATTTGGGAAGTCCGGGGGCCTGGCTGCCGGACGATGTGGGGTATTAGGGGTTGTACCCTGCTCGGGTGATAGGAGATTGGGATTTAGGGTATTCTGGTGGGCCGGGGACATAGATGTGATATTTAAAATAGTAGTCCG
>JARQOD010000005.1:222795983-222851555 GCA_033576555.1 Oophaga sylvatica | reverse complement strand
CCCTATGACTGTCCTATCGACCTCTTGCCTGGAGCTGAGCCTCCTAGAGGAAGGGTTTATCCCTCTCTCTTCCTGAGACAGAGGCCATGTCCCAATATATTCAGGAGAACTTGGCAAGGGGATTCATTAGGAAGTCGGTGTCACCAGCGGGAGCGGGGTTCTTCTTTGTGCAGAAGAAGAACGGAGAATTACGTCCGTGCATTGATTATAGGAGTCTCAACGCTATCACCGTGAAAAATAAATATCCTTTGCCGCTAATCTCTGAGCTCTTTGACAGGCTTCGGGGAGCAAGGGTATTTACTAAGTTAGACCTGCGGGGTGCGTATAACCTGATTTGCATCCGTGAGAGGGACGAATGGAAGACGGCATTTAACACCAGGGATGGGCATTATGAATATCTGGTAATGCCCTTTGGGCTCTGTAACGCCCCAGCTGTCTTCCAAGACTTTGTGAATGACATCTTCCGGGATATGTTGACCACCTCGGTGGTAGTCTATCTGGATGACATTCTCATCTTTTCTCCAGATATGGCTTCCCACCGGAGAGATGTCTGCAAGGTCTTCGACCTCTTGCGAGCAAATTCCCTATATGCGAAGTTGGAGAAGTGCATGTTTGAGCAGGAGTCTCTACCTTTCCTGGGCTATATCATCTCCACCCAGGGATTGGCTATGGATCCTACCAAACTACAGGCTGTGATGGATTGGCAAGAACCTCACTCCCTTAAGGCGGTGCAGCGCTTTATGGGGTTCATTAACTACTATCGCCAATTCATTCCCCACTTCTCTACTTTGGTAGCTCCCTTGGTAGCCCTCACCAAGAAGGGAGCTAATCCCAAGTTGTGGTCAGAGGAGGTCACAAAGGCGTTCTCCTCCATCAAGTCGCATTTCGCCAGTGCTCCCATCTTACATCGCCCCGATGTCGATAAACCGTTTTTCTTAGAGGTGGATGCCTCTTCTGTTGGTGCTGGAGCAGTCCTCTTTCAAAAGGATGCCCAGGGTCGGAAGCATCCCTGCTTCTTCTTTTCCAAGACCTTTACACCAGCAGAGAGGAATTATTCCATCGGGGACAGGGAGTTACTGGCTATGAAGTTGGCCTTCTCCGAGTGGAGACATCTTCTGGAGGGGGCTCGCTTCCCCTTCCAAGTATTCATGGACCACAAGAACTTGGTGTATTTGCAGACAGCCCAGCGGCTAAATTCCCGTCAGGCCAGATGGTCCTTGTTTTTTCTCCCGGTTCCATTTCACCCTCCATTTCCTCTCCGGTGAGAAGAACATTCGCGCAGACGCTCTATCCCGCTCCGTGGTGTCCTCTGAGGAGGTGGAGGAGGAGCCTCGGCTTATTGTCCCCACAGAAAGCCTAAGAACGGTGGCTCCGGTTTCGCTTGAGTCTGTGCCTCCGGGCAAGACTTTTGTGCCCATCAATTTGCGACCGGAAGTACTCTCTTGGGCACATTCGTCCAGGGTGGGTGGACATTTTGGGACAAAAAGGACTTCTGAGTTGCTGGCGAGAACATACTGGTGGCCGCAGATGGCCCGTGACATCAGGGAATACGTTCAGGCGTGCGTCTCCTGCGCCAAGAATAAGTCCCCTCGACAACGGCCAGCTGTGTTACTTTTCCCTTTACCGGTGGCAGACAGGCCTTGGGAGATGGTCGGGATGGATTTTGTGGTGGGCTTACCCAAGTCTCGGGGCTGCACCATCATCTGGGTGATAACCGACCACTTCTCCAAAATGGTGCACTTCGTGCCGTTACCACGGTTACCGTCTGCACGGGCCTTGGCAGCATTATTCATTAGGCATATTTTCCGCCTTCACGGTATGCCAGACAAAATTGTCAGTGATCGAGGTCCCCAGTTTGCGTCTCGGTTCTGGAGAGAGCTGTGTCGTTTACTCAGCATTGAGTTGAATCTCTCCTCTGCATACCATCCCGAGACGAATGGGTTGGTAGAGAGGGCCAACCAGACCTTGGTCACATACTTGCGACATTTTGTCTCTGCCAGGCAGGATGACTGGGCATCCTTGCTACCGTGGGCTGAGTTCGCTCTAAATAATGCTGTGGCTGACTCCACCGGACAGACCCCATTCCTCCTGAACTACGGTCAGCATCCGCGGGTACCAGTGCCCATGCCCGTGTCTTCCGCCGATTCCAGGGTGGCAGACTGGGCTGTGGAGGCACGGGACATTTGGGACCGCACACAGGATGCCATTCAGGCCTCCAAAGAGAGGATGAGGTCTTCGGCCGATGCCCATCGGCGCCCCGCTCCTACATTTGCTCCGGGTGACCTAGTGTGGCTTTCTGCCCGAAACATCAGGCTACGTGTAGAGTCCATCAAGTTGGCACCTCGCTTTTTGTGCCCCTTTAAAGTTCTTGAGCAGGTGAACCCGGTGGTTTACCGCCTAGCCCTTCTTCCTCGCCTTGGTATCACTAACACCTTTCACGTGTCCCTCCTGAAACCCGTGGCCATTTCCCGGTTTTCCGAGTCATCTGTCGGGACGTTGGGTTCATCTACCGATGATCATGAGGTGAACGCCATTGTTGGGTACAAGGTGGTACGAGGCAAAAAATTTTATTTGGTGGATTGGAGGGGTTATGGGCCTGAGGATAGGTCCTGGGAGCCTGCCGAGCATGTTCACGCTCCGCAGCTCATCGCTGCCTTTGAGCGCAGCGAGGCCCAAAGAAGGGGGGGCCCTAGGAGGGGGGGTAATGTTAGGGTTCAAGTTCCCGCTGCTGCACAAGGGGAGTCTCGAACCAGCCCCGCTGCGGTCTCCCATTCATCTCCAGCCGCAGTGGAGCCTGCTCTGCAGAGACGTCGGTCCAAGCGTCTTGCCCACTCCAGTACTGTGCAGTGACTTGCTGCTGCCTTTCCTGGATCTGCTATTATAGCCAGTGCTGGAGCAGACGTCTTTGGGACAAAGTCCTGCGTTTTCCCTTCTGAGCATGCCCAGAGTGAGATCTCTCATTGGAGATCAGGGGTCACATGCTCAGGTACTGCAGCAGCTCCTATTGGTCTGCCAGGAAGGTCCTGTGACTACTGTTGTTCTGGAACAAGCTTCATTGGTCCTTGTTTCTGGCAGGTCCTGTAGCTGTTACTATAAAAGGGTAGCATGGCTGGGCCGCCATGCGCTAATATCAACCATTGTATGCTATGCGCCAGTGTGGTCATGTGTGTGTGTGGTTAGGGACCCGGCTGAAATAAGCCACTAGAATACCGACTTAATCGGTGAGGAGTTTGGTGTGCTAGCTGGTCAGGGTCGGCGTCCTAGATGCCCTAGATTACCGGCATAACCGGTGAGGAGTTTTGATTGCCGTATTCAGGGTCTGGCGTTCAGACGCCATAGATTGCGGGTGACTCCCGCGAGGACATTAGCACATGATCACGCTTTATGTACGCTTAGCACTTAACTGTGTACCTGAGAGCCTGACAGGACACAGCACTTTTTCTCAGCGGCCCTGTGACATAACAGGGTTCGCTTTCAACGGTAGACAGCGCCCTAGCGTGTTTTCTTTGCAACTCAGTTGTGTTTAGTGAGTTCGCACACATCGCCATATAGCGCTGCGGCTCTCATTTTAGCGGCTCTGTGGAGTAACAGAGTTCGCACTTATTGCCACAGCGCGTTACAGCGTTTATGTTGGCGACTCTGCGGGATAACAGAGTTTGCTTCTTACGCCATTTTACTAGCAGCAGGCTCCGCCTGCACGGTGGACCCTGGGCTGTGAACGCACCTCTCCACATCTCATATTTGGTGCGTTCCGCAGACCCTAACACTTAGTGCATAAATTGGCCAATTCATGTATGCCCATCAACCAACGCAAGGTGATCTCCCTATATCTGGATGTTGGCTGCATCCAGGACTGATCTTGAATCCCCTCCCATTGGCCTTGCAGGTGCCGCAATCAGCTCTACCAGCCCATAAATTGTAGGTTTTAGCCCAGTAGTGACATGTTTGTCCAAAGCTGGATAAAGAAATTCATTAAAAAATCTGTCTCAAAATATTGCTGGCCGCACCTGCGCAGTAGCAGCTATCAGCAATCACAGTGGTAACATCATGGAGGAGGCAATTTTTTTTCTCTAGAAAGCTGGCACTGCTAGCGCCTGCGCAGTAGCATCTATTGGATCGCCGATAGCTACGTCGATAGCTACTGTGAATGCTACGTCCAGCACCATTTTGAGACAGATCTTTTTTTTTAATGAATGTATTTATACAAGCAGATAAAGAATTAAATGTACATTATACATGCGATCATTCTGTAGCACCGGCGCCTGCTTGCTGAAAGTGTTTTTTTTTCACTATATATAATATTAATTATTTAAAATAGGGGGCAGATCATTTAGGGATCAGTCACCTGTCAGCAGTCTTCAGTATGAATAGCTAATCAGAGCATAGCATGAAGACACGAGCATATCATTACCGTATTTTCCGGCGTATAAGATGACTTTTTAACCCCTGAAAATCTTCTTAAAAGTCGGGGGTCGTCTTATACGCCAGGTATGGAGGGTGGGGGGAGTTGTCCCGATGACGAAGAGAGGTGGCGTCTCAGAGGGAAGGTGTTGTTACCTCATCGTATGAGCGTTGCTTTCTGCGAGTCAAGGCGCCGGAGGGCGGCATCGGCGACTCCTCTTTCAGCAGCCTGGGCGGGCTCTGTGCTGGGTGACTGCAGCGGTGGCTCTTAGTGCAGAGTCGGGGCTCTGCAGGCATTTCCTCAATCCCCGGAGGCCCCAGCAGCTCCATTGCTGCGATGCGGTGGCCTTCGGGAAAATGGCCACTGCATGCTCAGCTTCAGATCTCATCTCAATATCTCGGGAGATGAGATCTGAAACTTAGCATGCGCCGCCCTCAGTGGCTATTTTCCTGGAGGCCACTGCATCGCAGCAATGGAGCTGCCGGGGCCTCCGGGGATTGAGGAAATGCCTGCAGAGCCCCGACTCTGCGCAAACAGCCACTGCAGCCGTCCCCAGCACATAGCTCCCCCAGGCTGCTGAAAGAGGAGCCACCGACGCTGCCCCCCAGTGCCTAGACCCCCAGAAAGCAGCGCTCATATGTTGAGGTAACAACACCTTCCCTCTGAAACGCCCCTCCATTCGTCATCGGGACCACTCCTGGAGTATAAGATGACACCCGGCGTATAAGAAGAACCCCCCACTTTTAAGAAGATTTCATATTTTGACTGGAAAAGTTGGGGGGTCATCTTATACGCCCAGTCATCTTATATGCCGGAAAATACGGTAACTAAAAAACTGAAAATAAAGATTAAACAACAACCATAGGACGGATTTCATCAACAATCACAAGATGCAATCCATCAACAAAAGTATCATTCTAATCAGCATAACGGCGCCAACAAGACACTGTCTGTAGGTTACTCGGCACAATCTTGCTAAGAGGTTCCCTTTAATGAGAGATGTGTTGGAGTCAGAGGCACCTTATTCATTAAGAAAGCACCTTTTAAAAATGACATTAGCTTGCTCACAACTCGCTACAAATCTTATTGCAGTCAGAGACTTGAGTAGGATTTGTGGTGTAAGGTATGCCACAACTCATTATTCATTAGACAAGCATGCCCCACCACACCCTGTCCTGCCTCCATTCTGCCCCAGCACTGCCCATTTAGATGGAGCTGGGCAAAATTGACATGAAAACCTCATATTGTGCAAAAATTTTATAATTTTTCAAACTCGCTGGGCAAATAGATGTCCTAATTTTTTTTCCCACACTGGAGAGGGAAAATAAGACAATTATTTTGTGTCAATGAATTAAGCGGGTCCTTGCTATATCTGTAGGTAGATAGGTCAATAGGTTCTACTAGTTTGATACTGTAATTTAAACTGGTTGGTGTATTCATTGCAATGCCTGATAATCTTTTAATCGTCAATCTCTTATAGCACAATGTCCAGCAAATGACATTCGCCAGGAATCATCTGGAGTGATCCTCAGTCCTGGCTATCCAGAAAACTATCCTAACTCTCAGACTTGTTCATGGAGTATTAAAGTTGATCCAGGCTATAACATTTCAGTATTTGTTGATACATTTCAAAGTGAAAAACAGTTTGATGAGCTTGAGATATTTGATGGTAAGAAAATGAACATACACACAAAAGAAAATTATTTTATTGTAGTTTATTATTCAGGTATTGTAGATTGTATGCATACATAATACACTGAAGATTAAATAAATGAAGATACACTTTAGTTGATTTGAAAGAAAAATTTTAATGACTCCTACATGTGCAGTATTTCATAACAAAAATGTCAGTATATAGGAAAAGAGAGGGGATGCTCACTTTATCAGTAGGTGCTCTGGAGAACAGAACATATAGTAATTATAATATACTCCGGCACACAGAAGAATATTTTTGCAAGAAAGTCAATCTTTATTCCAGAAAAAATCAAAAGCTATAGTGCAGTAGTTCATTCAAATATAATAGCTCATCCAAAATGTATCAAAATAGGATTTCCAAGATACATAAATCAATCCAGGTACATAATCATAATTTCAACGTTTCGGCATTCCCAGCCTTTTTCAAGAAGTACCTTTTACTTGTGATGCATGAGTGTGATAAAGGACCGCGTCCAGGAACTCGTGATGTGGCAGTGAGCCCATCACGAAATATAAAAATATAGAAGAAAATATAAAAATATCAAGAAATCATGGCATGTATTTATATTTTATCACTCTTTTTAAAGGGCCATCTGGACAAAGCTCTCTAATTGTGGCTTTAAGTGGCAATATAACTGGGCAACACAATTTTACAAGTAAAAGCAATAATATTTTTCTTCGCTGGTCAACAGATCATGCTACAAGCAAAAAAGGCTTCAAGATTCGATATTCAGGTTTGTAAATACACAGATAATATTTTGGAATATGTATTGTGATTATTTTTCTAGCATGCGTATTTTGTGTCTCTAGCTTTTTTTTGTTGAGTTTCAATACAGTAAACCAAATTCATTGATTTCAAAGAGCAAATATGCTTCTTCTTGAATGCTTAAGACACCTTTCTATTTTGTGGGAGTTTTTTGCATTGTATAAAGTCTATGTAGAAAATTTAAAAAAATGAATAGGATGTGCAAAATTTTCATAAAACTGTGGAGCTGAAAACAATTAGAACAAAATTGTTGAGAATGTACAGGTACAGTGCCTTGCAAAAGTATTAGGCTCCCTGGAACTTTTCAACCTTTTCCCACATATCATGCTTCAAACATAAAGATACCAAATGTTAATTTTTGATGAAGAATCAACAACAAGTGGGGCACAATTGTGAAGTTGAATGAAATTTATTGGTTATTTTAAATTTTTGTGGAAATACAAAAACTGAAAAGTGGGGCGTGCAATATTATTCGGCCCCTTTAACTTAATACTTTGTTGCGCCACCTTTTGCTGTGATTACAGCTGCAAGTCACTTGGGGTATGTCTCTATCAGTTTTGTACATTGGGAGTCTGAAATTCTTGCCCATTCTTCCTTGGCAAATAGCTCGAGCTCAGTGAGATTGGATGGAGAACGTTTGTGAACAGCAGTTTTCAGCTCTTTCCACAGATTCTCGATTGGATTCAGGTCTGGACTTTGACTTGGCCATTCTAACACCTGCATAAGTTTATTTGTGAACCATTCCATTGTAGATTTTGCTTTATGTTTGGGATCATTGTCTTGTTGGAAGACAAATCTCCGTCCCAGTCTCAGGTCTTTTTAACCCCTTCACCCCCAAGGGTGGTTTGCACGTTAATAACCAGGCCAATTATTACAATTCTGACCACTGTCTCTTTATGAGGTTATAACTCTGGAACGCTTCAACGGATATTCGCGATTCTGAGATTGTTTTCTCATGACATATTGTACTTCACGTTAGAAGTAAAATTTCTTCGATATAACTTGCGTTTATTTTTGAAAAAAATGCAAATATGGCGAAAATTTTTAAAATTTTGCAATTTTCAAACTTTGAATTTTTATTCCCTTAAAACAGAGAAATATGTCACACAAAATAGTTAAGAAATAAAATTTCCCACATGTTTACTTTACATCAGCACAATTTTGGAACAAAAATTTTTTTTTGTTAGGAAGTTATAAGGGTTAAAAGTTGACCAGCGATTTCTCATTTTTACAACAAAATTTACAAAGCCATTTTTTTTAGGGACCACCTCACATTTGAAGTCACTTTGAGGGGTCTACATGGCAGAAAATACCCAAAAGTGATACCATTCTAAAAACTGCACCCCTCAAGGTACTCAAAACCACATTCTAGAAGTTTATTAACCCTTCAGGTGCTTCACAGGAACTAAAGCAACGTGGAAGGAAAAAATGAATATTTAACTTTTTAGCCACAAAAATGATCTTTTACAAACTTTTTTTTATTTTCACAAGGGTAAAAGGAGAAAATGGACAGATAAGGTTGTTACGCAATTTCTCCTGAGTACGCCAATACCCAATATGTGGGGGAAAACCACTGTTTGGGCACACGGCAGAGCTCGTAAGGGAAGGAGCGCCGTTTGACTTTTTCAAACTAAAATTGGATGGGGGGGAAACTGTTTGGGCACACGGCAGGGCCTTGGAAAGGAAGTAGTAACGTTTTGGAATGCAGACGTGTGGGTCATGTTCCGTTGCAGTGCCCAGATGACCTAAACAGTGGAAATCCCCACAAGTGACCCTATTTTGGAAACTAAACCCCCTGAGGAACTTATCTAGATCTTTGGTGAGCACTTTGAACCCCCAAGTGCTTCACACAAGTTTATAATGCCCGGGCATGAAAATAAAAAATCCTATTTTTTCCCACAAAAATTATCTTTTAGTCACTAATTTTTTATTTTCCTAAGGGTAAAGGAGAAATTGGACCACATAATTTGTTGACCAATTTGTCCTGAGTACGCTGATACCCCATATGTGGGGGGGAACCACTGTTTGGGCGCAGGCAGAGCTCGGAAGGGAAGGAGCACCATTTGACTTTTTCCAACCAAAATTGGCTGGAATTGAGCATTGATCCAGTGATTTGGAGAGCCCTGATCGTGCCTTAACAGTGGAAACCCCACAAATGACCCATTTGAAACTAGACCCCTCAAGGAACTTATCTAGATCTTTGGTGAGCAATTTGAACCCTCAGTGCTTCACACAAGTTTATAACGTACAGCCGTAAAATTTAAAAATCATATTTTTTTCACAAATATGATTTTTTCACCCCAATTTTTATTTTCCAAGGGTAACAAGACTCCAAAAGTTTTGACCCAATTTGTCCTGAGTGCGCTGATACCCATATGTGGGCGTAAAACACTGTTTGGGTGCATGCAGAGCTTGGAAGGGAATAGGACGCCGTTCTGACTTTATCGCAGAATTGGCTGGACGCCATTTCGTTTGGAGAGCTCCTGATCTGCCTTAACAGTGGAAACCCCAAATGACACCATTTTGAAACTAGACCCCAAAGGAACTTATCTAGATGTGTGGTGAGAACTTTGAACCCCAGGTGTTTCACAAAGTTTATAACGTACAGCCGTAAAATAAAAAACCCTTTTTTTTTTTTACAAAAATGATTTTTTCGCCCCCAATATTTTATTTTCACAAGGTAACAGAAGAAATTGGAACCCAAAAGTTGTTGTCCAATTTGTCCTGAGTACGCTGATACCCAATATGTGGGCGAAAACTACTGTATGGGCACACGTCGGGCTCGGAAGGGAAGTAGTGACGTTTTGGATTGCAGACTTTGATGGAATGGTCTGGGGGCGTCATGTCGCATTTGGAGAGCCCCTGATGCACCTAAACAGTGGAAATCCCCACAAGTGACCCCATTTTGGCAAATAGACCCCACAAGGAACTTATCTAGATGTGTGGTGAGCACTTTGAACCCCGAAGTGCTTCACAGAAGTTTATAAAGTACAGCCGTAAAAATAAAAAATCTTTTTTTTTTTTTACAAAATGATTTTTTCGCCCCAATATTTTATTTTCACAAGGGTAACAGGAGAAATTGGACCCAAAAGTTGTTGTCCAATTTGTCCTGAGTACGCTGATACCCAATATGTGGGAGAAAACTACTGTATGGGTGCACGTCAGGGCTCGAAGGGAAGTAGTGACGTTTTGGATTGCAGACTTTGATGGAATGGTCTGGGGCGTCATGTCGCATTTGGAGAGCCCCTGATGCGCCTAAACAGTGGAAATCCCCAACAAGTGACCCCATTTTGGAAAATAGACCCCACAAGGAACTTATCTAGATGTGTGGTGAGCACTATGAAGCCCCAAGTGCTTCACAGAAGTTTATAATGTACAGCCGTAAAAACAAAAAAATCATTTTATTTTTTTACAAAAATGATATTTTCACCCCCAGTTTTTTATTTTCCCAAGGGTAACAGAAGAAATAGGACAAATTGCACAATAACTCTTGGGGTCCAGAGTACGCTGATACCCCATATGTGGGGATAAACTACTGTTTGGATGCATGACAGAGCTCAGAAGTGAAGGAGCACCGTTTGACTTTTTCAACGCAGAATTGGCTGGAATTGAGATCAGACGCCATGTCACATTTGGAGAGCCCCTGATGTGCCTAAACAGTGGAAACCCCCCAATTCTAACTCCAACCCTAACCCCAACACACCCCTAACCCTAGTACCAACCCTAACCACAAACCTAACCCTAACACACCCCTAATCCCAACCCTAACCCTAATCCTAACTTTAGCGCCAACCCTAACCCTAACTTTAGCCGAAACCCTAACCCTAACCCTAATGGGAAAATGGAAATAAATACATTTTTTTTATTTTATTATTTTTCCCTAACTAAGGGGGTGATAAAGGGGGTATGATTTACTATTTATAGCGGGTTTTTATGATTGGCAGCTGTCACGCTAAAAGACGCTTTTTATTGCAAAAAATAGTTTTTTGCATCGCCACATTTTGAGAGCTATAATTTTTGCATATTTTGGCCCAGAGTCATGTGAGGTCTTATTTTTTGCGGTACGAGTTGACGTTTTTATTGGTACCATTTTTGAGCACGTGACATTTTTTGATCGCTTTTTATTTCGATTTTTGGGAGGTTAGAATGAACAAAAAATCAGCAATTCATGAATTTCTTTTGGGGGAGGCGTTTTTATCGTTCCGCGTGTGGTAAAATTGATAAAGCAGTTTTATTCTTCGGGTTAGTACGATTACGGCGATACCTCATTTATATAATTTTTTTATGTTTTGGCGCTTTTATAGAATAAAAACAATTTTATATAAAAAATAATTCTTTTTGCATCGCTTTATTCTGCGAGCTATAACTTTTTTATTTTTTCACTGATGATGCTGTATCATGGCTCGTTTTTTGCGGGACAAGATGACGTTTTCAGCGGTACCATGTTTATTTATATCCGCCTTTTTGATCGCGTGTTATTCCACTTTTTGTTCGGCGGTATGATGATAAAGCATTGATTTTTTGCTTTGTTTTTTTTTTTTTTTTTTAAGGGGTTCACTAAAGGGGTTAACTAGTGGGACTTTTTTATAGGGGGGGTCGTTACGGACGCGGCGATACCAAATATGTGTACTTTTATTGTTTTGGTTTTTTTTATTTACAGGAATAAATGAATTTATTGGGGAATATATATATTTTTTTTATTTATTTTGGATTTTTTTTTAAAACATGTTTATTTTTATTTTTTTTACTTTTTTACTTTGTCCCAGGGTGGGACATCACTGTATTTTATCAGATCGCTGGTGTGACAGTGTGCACAGCACTCTGTCACACCAGCGATCGCACAGGCATAGATGCAGGCTTCTCAGTGCCTGCTCTCAGCAGGCACTGAGGAAGCCGCCTCCCTCCAGGACCCCGGCGCCATCTTGGATCCGGGTCCTGGGAGGGAGGAAGCCCTCAGAACAGCGGGATCACATCGCGCTGCTCTGAGGGTTCTCAGGGGGGCGCGCATGGAGCCCCCACCCTGCGCGATCCTCCCCTGTGCCCCCAGTACACCGCGATCATGTTTGATCGCGGTGTGCAAGGGGTTAATGTTCCGGGAGCGGTCCGTGACCACTCCTGACACACAGTCACGGGTGTCAGCTGTGATAATCAGCTGACACCCGGCGGCGATTAGCTGCGCTCCCATAGGGAGCGCAGCTAATCGCCTATGACGTACTATCCCGTCCATGGTCAGATTGGCACGGGTTTCATGGACGGGATAGTACGTCTGATGTCAGAGAGGGGTTAAAGAATGGTTTTCTTCAAGAATGATCCTGTATTTGGCTCCATCCATCTTCCCATCAATTTTAACCATGTTAAAATTTTTGGAAATCATTTTGTATCCAAATCCAGCTTTAAACTTCTCCACAACAGTATCACGGACCTGCCTGTTGTGTTCCTTGTTCTTCATGATGTTCTCTGTGCTTCAAACAGAACCCTGAGACTATCACAGAGCAGGTGCATTTATACGGAGACTTGATTACACACAGGTGGATTACATTTATCATCTTTAGTCATTTAGGACAATATTGGATCATTCAGAGATCCACAATGAACTTCTGGAGTGAGTTTGCTGCACTGAAAGTAAAGAGGCCGAATAATATTACACGCCCCACTTTTCAGTTTTTGCATTTCCACAAAAATTTAAAATAACCAATAAATTTCATTCAACTTCACAATTGTGTCCCACTTGTTGTTGATTCTTCACCAAAAATTAACATTTGGTATCTTTATGTTTGAAGCATGATATGTGGGAAAAGGTTGAAAAGTTCCAGGGAGCCGAATACTTACGCAAGGCACTGTACATCTCACAAAATTAAAATTTTATCATCAAAAAGTTAATTTATTTCAGTTCTTCAATGCAAAAAGTGAAATACATATATTATAAAGAGTCATTACATTACATACAGAATGATCTATTTCAGATATTTATTTCTGTTAATGTTGATGATTATGGCTTACAGTCAATAAAAGCCCAAATGTCATTATCTCAGTAAATTAGAATACTTTATAACACTAGCTTGAAAAAATTATTTTAAAATCTGAAATGTTGGCCTACTGAAATGTATATTCAGTAAATCCACTCAATACTTGTTCAAGGCTCTTTTGACACCAATTACTGCATCAATGTGGCATGGCATGAAGGCGATCAGCCTGTGGTATTGATGAGATGTTATAGAAGCCAAAGTTGTTTGATAGCAGCCTTCAGCTTGCCTGCACTGTTGGGTCAGGTGTCTCTCATCTTCCTCTTGACAATACATAGATTCTCTATGGGGTTAAGGTCAGGTGACTTTGCTGGCCAATCAAGCATAGTGATACTGTTGTTTTTAAACCAGGTATTGGTACTTTTGGCAGTGTGATTAAGTGCCAAGTCCTGCTGGAGAATTAAATTTCCATCTCCAAAAAGCTTGTCGGCAAAGGGAAGCATGAAGTACTTTAAAATTTCCTGGCAGACGACTACTCTTTGATCTTGATAAAACACAGTGCACCTACACCAGCAGATGACATAGCTCCCCAAACCTTCACTGATTGTGGTAACTTCACACAAGACCTCAAGCAGCTTGGATTGTGTGCCTCTCCACTATTCCTCCAGACTCTGGGACCTTGATTTCCAAGGTCTAGTTTGAAGACAATATTATGTATCCGCAATCAATGATGGTTTTGGAAGCCATATCATCTGCTGGTGTAGGTTCACAGTTTTTATCAAGACCAAAGTCAGCGCAGCAATCTACCAGGAAATTTTAGAGCACTTCATGCTTCCCTCTGCCGACAAGCTTTTTGGAGATGGAAATTTAATTTTCCCAGCAGGACTTTGCACCTGTCAGCACTGCCAGAAATATCAATACCTGTTTTAAAAACATTATTACTGTGCTTGATTGGCAAGCAAACTCATCTGACCTTAACCCCATAGAGAATCTACGGGGTATTGTCAAGAGGAAGATGAGAGACACCAGACCCAACAATGCAGATGAGCTATATATGTATTTACTGTATATATTTATTCAGTGAGGATTGGAAATTAAGTATTTAAGTAAGAAAATTAAGTAAATTAAGTATTTGATACACTGCCAAATTTGAAGTTTTCCCACCTACAAAGAATGGAGAGGTCTGTAATTTTTATTGCAGGTACACTTCAACTGTGCGAGAAAGAATCTAAAAATAAAAAGCAGAAAATCACATTCTATGAATTTTAAATAGTAAAATTGCATTTTATTGCATGGAATGAGTATTTGATCACCTACCAACCAGCAAGAATTCTGGCTCTCACAGACCTGTTAGTTTTTCTTTAAGAAGCCTTCCTACTCTTCACCGTTACCTGTGTTAATTGTACCTTTTTGAACTTGATAGTTGTTACCTGTATAAAAGACACCTGTCCGCACACTCAATCAATCACACTCCAACCTCCAAGACCAAAAGGCTTTCTACGGATACTAGGGACAAAATTGAAGATGTGTAGAAGACTGGGATAGGCTACATGACAATAAACAAGCAGCTTGATGAGAAAGCAACAACTGTTGGCACAATTATTAGAAAATGGAAGAAACAGAAGATGACTTAATTTTCCTCGGTCTTGGACTTCATGCAAGATCTCGCCTTGTGGGTAATGATGATTCTGAGAAAGGTCAGGAATCAGCCCAGAACTACATGGGAGGATCTGGTCAATGACCTGAAGAGAGTTGGGACTACAGTTTCAAACATTACCATTAGTAACACACTACACCAACATGAATTAAAATGTTTCAGGCACGCAAGGTCCCCTGTTCACACCAGCACATGTCAAGGCCTGTTTGAAGATCACCAATGACCATCTGGATGAACCAAAGGCGGCATTGGAGAAGGTCATGCTGTCAGATGAGACCAAAATAGAACTTTTTGGTATCAACTCCACTCGCTGTGATTAGACGAAGAAGAAGAATGAGTAAAATGCCAAGAACACTCTCCCAACCGTGAAGCATGATATGGGAAACATCATACTTTGGGGTTGCTTTTCTGCAAAGGGGACATGACTAATGCACCATATTGAAGTGAGAATGGATGGGGTAGCATGAGATTTTGCCCAACAATCTCCTTCCCTCAGTATGAATAATGAAGATAGGTCATGGATGGGTATTCCAGCATGACAATGAACCAAAACACACAGCCAGGAAAACTAAGGAGTGGCTTCATAAGAAGCATTTCAAGGTCCTGGCGTGGCCTAGCCAGTCTCCAGACCTGAACTCAATAGAAAATCTTTGGAGGAAGCAGAAACTCAATGTTATCTAATGACAGCCCAAACCCTGAAAGATCTGGAGAAGATCAATATGGAGGAGTGAGCCAAAATACTTGCTGGATTTTCTTTAAGATTCCATCTCACAGTTGAAGTGTACCTACGATAAAAAATACAGACCTCTCCAATCTTTGTAAGTGGCAAAACTTGCAAAATCGGCAGTTTATCAAATACTTTTTTTTATATATCCCCAACAGTGTCACCAGCAAAGCACCCCCACACAATCACACCACCTCCTCCATGCTTCACGGTGGGAACCAGGCATGTAGAGTCCATCCGTTCACCTTTTCTGCGTGCAAAGCAGTAATCAAAGCAAAAGGTGGCTACTTTGAAGAACCTAGAATATAAGACATATTTTCATTTGTTTCACACTTTTTTGTAAAGTGTAATGTATAATTCCACATGTGTTGATTCATAGTTTTGATACCTTCAGTGTGATTTTACAATTTTCATAGCCATGAAAATACAGAAAAATCTTTGAATGAGAACGTGTGTCCAAACTTTTGGTCTGTACTATATATATATATGTATATATATATATATATATATATATATATTATATATATATATATACATATATATATATCATATTTTTTTGGATTGTAAGACGTAGTTTTTTTTCCCCAATTTTGGGAGTGAAAAAGGAGTACATCTTATAATCCGAATGTAGCTTACCAGCTGCTGTGGAGCGGAGTTCCAGGGTCACTGCATAAGAAAGCTTATAGCAGCGGTGGGAGTGGGGCAATGCTGTTAGTCCCAGGCTGGTATGAGGGGGTGTTGGGTGGTGCTGGGGCTCTATGAAAGTCTGGAGCCCCCTCAGAGTTTCCATCTCTGTGACAACATCTCAATCTGCTTATATGCTGCCTTCAGTGGCCAATTTCCAAAAGTCCACAGCATTGAAAACCATGGAAAGGTAGGACCTCGAGGCTTTCAGAAAAAATGTCAGCAGATCTTCTGCACCACCGAACAACTCCTCCCACCAGCCAGGATCACACAGCATCGCCCCACTCCTGCCTTCGCCACTGCCAGGTTCCTCAAGCAACGACCCTGCCTTTTGGGACCCCGCTCCACCACCCCCCCTTAAGCTACCGTAAAAGCGGATTACAAGACGCACCACCATCGTATTAAATTTTTTTTTTCATATTTCTCTCCCCAAAATTTGGGGTGCATCTTATAATTCGATGCATCTCATTATCCACAAAATACAGTATGTACATATATATATGAGCAAATCTCTTTAGTTTCTGCTTGAATGCAGAAATTTAATAGGTTCAATTTCAGGTAGTATAAAGGTAGTATAAAGTATTATGAAGGTAGTATAAATGTAGAGAAATGATTATCCCAAGAATTCTTGTGTCATTCCCATCTAATCAATAGAGGGCTTTTTCATTAATACTGAGTAGGATCTAGAGCAAGGTTTCCCAACCTGTGGCTCAGGAGCCACAAGTGACTAGTAGGCTTATGATATGTGGCTCATGGATGTCTCCCAACTTGATGCATTAGCACCAGGTCTAGCAAATAGCTATGAAGAACACGACTCCAGCTGGTGAATTTTGTGAATTGCCCTGCAGATCTGGATGCTCACATACTAGGTGGTGGGAGGCATGAATATGATAACCTGGAGATAGAATGATACTGCTGGTCATTGGATGAGCGTGAAGTTAGGTGCAATATTGTAGTATGGTTGTTGTAAATCCTGAATAGAGGTAAGGTTGGAACCATTGGATGGAAGTGTCCTGCCTATAAGAGATCGAACACAAGGTCTCAGCGTGACTTTTGTAAGAAAACTTTTGCTGATTTTATACCAGGGCGTGCTTAACCCCTTCACCACCTTGGTTTTTTATCAGTTTTTTGCTCCCCTTATTCTCAGACCCATAACTTTTTTATTTTTCTGTCAATACGGCCATGTGAGGGCTTGCTTTTTTATGTGATGACACAAAGTGCAATTCCCAATTGTTTTGATTTTTTTACTATGTTCACTAAATGCTAAAACTGACCTGTCTTTATGATTCTCCAGGTCATTACGAGTTTGTAGATAACAAACATGTATAGGTTATTTAAATGGTGAAAAAAAATTGCCATTTTACAAGAACCTTAGCGTCTCCATTTTTATGTTCTGGGGCTCAGTGAGGGATTATTTTTTATGTCATACAGATGTTTTTAATTATACCATTTTTGGGTAAATGTGATCTTTTGAAGGCCTGTTATTGCATTTTAATGTATTGTTGCGTGTTATGTTACGGTAGCTGAGGAGTGCAGGTAAAAAAGGCAATACACCAGAGCAGTTGGAATCTATGAGATTGCAGTACCCTGACTAACCACCACAACTTGAGGCAGCCGTGGAGCGTTCCTACGTTGGTCCTAGACGCCTCGTCACAGCCTGAGAAACTAACTACACCTAAAGATAGAAAGAGGAAAGCTATCTGCCCCGGAGCAGATCCCCAAAGAACATAGAAAGCCCCCAAACATGTAATGGCGGTTAGACAAGAAGAAATACTGACACAGACAGAAAATAGTATGAGCAAACGTTGGGGCCCAAACTACCTAAATAGAAAAGGATAGGAAGGGCACTTACTGCAATCCCAAAAAACCCTGAAAAGCACCAACTCTACTAATTTCAAAAACACCTGAGATCACACGACCTCTACCACCTAAATTAGTTCTCTGGTGTAACAAAATCAAAACAGCAGCCACTGAAAAAACTGGAAAAAGCAAATGTACAAACATCAGTGGCTGAACTAAACTGAGAGGGCAAAAGCCCCCGGAGGGGACCCTGAAGTCCCCCACAGAAGTGCAGGACAAAATGCAAAAATCAAGCACAAAAACAAAAAGAAGAAAATGTCTTATCTGTTAGCAGGAGATGCAGACACGACACAGCAGGCTACAAAGGAAACAGGAATCAAGGATTGAGACCAGAACAATTGATCACCGGCAACCCTGATGGGAAGGCGACTCCCTTATATAAGACCAGTCAGTAACACCTGATTCCCAATCCTCACAATCTTCACTGGACAGTCCAGTACCGCTTGTAACCACCAGAGGGAGCCTCTGCTCAGAACTCATTTCAAGTCCATTCACAACAGTTGCGGCGATCAAAAAAACATAATTCTGATGTTTTGATTTTTTCCTCCGTTTACCGATCAGATTAATTCTTTTTATAAATTGATAGATCAGGCTATTCTTAACCCAGAAATGCCAAATATGTGCATTTTTTATTATTGTTTTATTTTGAATGGGGCAAATGGGGTGTGATTTCAACTTTTGTATTTTTTTTATATTTTTAAAAAATTTTTTTACTTGGATCTATAGTTTTAATGGGAGATTGCCGATTGCCTGTGCTACACAGAACAGAGCTTCAGCCCTGCTCTATGCAGCATAAATGCTCACTTGCTATGAGCACCAAGCAGTGCTCAAAGCAATCCAGCAATAACAACAACAGCTGACATGTGCCGGAAAAGTTGTGGGCTCATTGACGGAGCACGCAGCAAACAGGGAGAGGCCACATTAGACGTAACTATACGTCTAAGGTTGGAAAGGGGTTAATATGGCTCAAAGACATCTCTCAAATTTGAATGAGTCTCTCATGGTAAGACAGGTTGGAGACTATTAATCTCTATTATAACTGCATATGTACAATGTAAAGTTATTTTTAGATGACTTGTAATTTTCTTACATCAATATACTTTCTTTAGTAAATCAGCAACATACAGAGTTCTTTAAAATGTAACATTATTGTTTTCTAGCGGCCTACTGCAGTTTGAACACAGTGATAAATTATGGTGGTATTTTGAACAAGACAGGTATGGAGCTTGGATCAAAAGTTTGCTATTTTTGCAAGCCAGGCTATCAAATGATTGGTAAACGAAACACAACTTGCATTAGAAAGCCTAATGGGATGTATGAATGGGATTCACCAGCACCAATATGTAAAGGTAAGCCATGTGCTTTGCTTTCTCAAAAATAGTGGTATCTGAAATATTCCAAGTTAATAAAAAGAAGAAAACTAAGTGAACTAAACCTTTCAAAGTCCAACAGATTAGTACTGTTCCAAACAAAATTTTAACACATTATTACATTTCTTTCTAAAGAAAGACTCTGTTGTAAAATCCTTTGATTATGATTGGATTCTTATCCTCTGAGCTGTTCCTCTTCCATATTCACCCAACAGTATTATGATAAAAGGCTTAAAAAAACACATGAAAATAATATCTAACCATTGTCTTAAAAAGGACCTGTCACTAGAGAGTAACCTGTTATGTGTTTATCCATCGTATGTTTTTAGGCATCCGGGACTTATTATTTACTGCAAATTTATTGCAAATTTTATTCTTTACCAAGTGTTGATGCCCATAGGACCAATAATATAGAAAAGACCGAAGACAGGTCCTCCGAGAATCTTGTGAGCCATTCCCCTTTGTAAAGACCACACAATTTTGCACTCAGTAAAAAGTCCCTCATCTCTGAAACCAAATGACAGATTAAAAAATGTAAATCATTAAAAAAAGGCATATTTGGGGAGAAGCAGGAATGAATTAAAAGCAAAAATTGTTTTTCTTAAAAGAAGATACCAGTTCTGCTACCCTATCGTGTACACACTTGATGCAATAAGAGGCAAGCCGTCTGCTAAAGCTTGCTTTCAACTAGATAAAATAAAAAATGAAAAATACAAACTGCACTATGTGCAACACAAAAAGAGAATCTGTAGGAGCCACAATCCCTGAGGAAGAAGGATTTATCCTTTAAAACATGTAGGATAAGCTACTTCTTGATCCATGGACTGTTCCGTAGCAGGTTACATCACACAGTCAGAGGTGAATCGCTTCATTTGGACTTTGGTTAGTTAAGTGGATTTATCATTTAGTACTGGGTTCCTTTTTTATAGTGAGCATAGCGTAGTTTACATTATATTTTTTTTTTTATTTTTAAAGTAAAAAAATAGCCACTGTTAGTCTGGTGACAGGTCCACTGTAAATGACTACAATTGCTTAGACAGGAAAAGAAAACTACAATTCCTGATAGAAAGGCTTCCATGATCATTAGACATCAATTGAATAGTCCAACTTTTTATAAGATAGAACAGGATGCCTGGATTATTTTAATTGCAGACAGATTAAATTTTACAGGCTATAGTAATTTATGACCAGAGCCAGCAAAATATGTTGTTAGTAGAGGGGAAAGATTTGCTCTTTTGTGGTGTATTGGATCATGCATTGTGGTTGAGCATGTGCCTCTTCCCTTTGTTCTATCACATCACGTGGTTGAAGTTAATGAACATTTGTCTTTTTTAAACTGTAACTATGCTTTAACTGAAATAGTTAAGTGTTTTGTTTTACCTTTACAATAGTTGGTTCATATACTTTTTTCCTGCAAATTTACTTTGAAAAAATTATATAACTAAACTTATATCACTATTTTATGAGTAGAGGTTTTCTTATTAATCGTTATTTCTGTGTCAAAAATAATAGATACAGAGACATAATACTGTAGTGAGTATAATAAATGTTTAATTTGTTAAAATTATCTATAAGCCTGGTTACATTATTCCCAGGCTGCCAGCTACTTCACATGTACTTATATTGAAGTACTTGAAGATTCACACTAATTGAAAGGGTCTCTGAAAGAATTATTAAGATATGACTTTCAAATCACCTTTCAGTATTAAATATGCTTCTGCAAAATGCAGCTAATATTAAGGTAAGTCTCAAAAATTATAGCGATGGCAAATCTTGCCTAAATAACGAGGAAAAATGAGAATACTTGATCTTTTTCGTTTGGTAGTATAAAGAAATGTTTAAAATGTACACAATTTATGTAAAATATTAATGGAACATTTTCAGAATTTATCTAAAACATTTAAAAAAAACTATTGCATTCCAGGTTGTCCTTCTAAGTCAAACCCCATCCATACACCCATATGAGGACATTTGAGTGTCATAAAGGGTGCACTCTGCTTGTCTGTATGGGACAATAATGGCTCCTCCATTTCAATGTCCACAATATAAACATAACATATGATCCATGCAAAGAAGAAGAAATGAGTGTGGCACTCACCATCCTGTTAATATCCAGTGTTTATTGAAACAGTCTAAATCATCCTCAGCAGGGGAGTTACATGTGGACGGCAGTAGAAGGACCCCTAGAAGTGCAATTGCGCGAAACGGCCGTCGTCCTTGCACTCCACATGTAACTCCCCTGCCGAGGATGTTTTAGACTGTTTCAATAAGCACTGGATTTTAACAGGATGGTGAGTGCCACCCGCATTTCTTCTTCTTTGCACGGAGCATTGGCATTGTATCTTTCTGGGTTGGCACCCGAGAGTCCAGGCTTGTATGCCTACAGTGTTATTGACCACATAGTTGAGCATTCTGGCGCAGGTGTTGCAGCAGTGTGGATTGCTTTTTCTTCTTGTTTGTGGACTTATATAAACATAATATAATCCCATGCTGTATAAATGAATAAAAGTTTACAACTTTCCAAGGAAATTACAGCTGCACTGTTTAACTCCTTCAAAACTAGCAGATTTTTCATCTTTGCACTTTAATTTTTCTTCCTCCCTTTCATCCACAATCTCAAATTTTACTTTTTTATTTGTGTAACATTTTTTAAACAGTATTTGCTTTAGGGAACCTGAACTTGAAATTGTTTTGAATTGCTTGTTCTATTTACTGCAGTAAATTACTGATCACCTATGTCTCCAAGTCAATCCTTTTATGATCTTCAAAGAGCATGAAGATGATGATCACAGTGGCCTTTAGTCTGCTCCTGACTGTGATTGGAACCTTTTGGCTTCCCACTTACTCGCAGTGGGATGTCATGGGTGCTGTAACATTTGCAGCTCTATTGCATTTTTTCTATTAAAACCTGATTAATCGTACACCAATGGGGCACCAGTAGAAATTTATATTGAGCTTAAAGGGAACAAGTCATCTATGAATATGTTATTTACCTTCAGATATAGGGTTAATCTGCAGGAAATTATAATTACAGCGCTGCCTGACCTGCTTACCTAAAGTGCGATTTCTGGGAAAATATGAACTTATTTCTTCCTTGGAGCTGCCAGCTTTCAGTAATGGGGTCATATATTGAACAGCTGGAGTCACCACTCTATACTGGGGGCGGAGGCTGTAAACAGCCCTGGCGCTTTAATTGACAGCTGGCTCTGCAGTGTAGCTGTGAAGAATGAGCTGATAAAGTGCTGGGGCAGGCCTGCAGCTGTCATTCACAGCTTAGTGATGACTGTACCTGTCTCATGCATGCCCCGATGACTGAAAGTCGGCAGCTATGGGAAGGAGATAAGTTAATTTTCTCTTAGCAGCTGCACTTTCAGTAAGCCGGACAGGCAGCATTGTAAGTAGAGTTGAGCGAATTTGTTCAGGTCCCTGCTTTTTCGACAAGCTATAGCGCTTACTGAATAAACTGCAGAGGGAACTCGGATACATGGAGCGCGCTAACTGATCGGCGCCGCAGCTGCATGTGTCGCGGCTGTGTCATAATCACAGCACATGCATGGAGAGCCCAACACACAGGCTCTCGATGCATGTGCTGTGACTGTCACACAAATGTAGAAGAAAATGGTAAGCACTCGGCCAAAGAAGGTTGCCCTATACGGTGCAAGTGAAAAGTGACCAATGGTCCTCAAGTCCACAGTCAAGAAGAAATCACTTCACACGTAACTTATCAATTGCCCTTCTACCTGGGACACACTAGGATCCCCACTGACTATACTGGCATATATATGTCTCTCTTATGAAATTCTATTATACCAAACCGGGTCTCTAGACTCTTCCTATTGAAAGGCGACCAATTTTTGATAAAGGCCATACGTGGCCGAAACATCAAACAAACAGTCGTCGCATCTATTTCAATAAAATTTGTTCACTTATTGCACAGTTGATAAGTTACGTGTGCAGTGATTTCTTCTTGACTGTCACACAAATGTGACACATGCAGCTGCGGTGCCGATCAGCTGATCAACCGGCGAGCCCCTTGTATCCAAATTCCCTTTTCAGCTTATTCAGTGAGCACTATAGCATGCCAAATAAGCAGGGACCCGAATAAATTCACTTAACTCTAATTGTAATGCTAATTACCAGAAAATCAATCCTATATGTTTAGGTAAATAGCATTTTCAAAGGTAACAAGTTCGTTTTAAAAGCTAAATAGGCACTTACCAGTGACTTCACACAATAGTTAGATATTTGTTATATAGTTTCACTCATAGAATTTTGCATCATTATCTATTTATCTGTGCGTAGAAGCCACAAATTATCTCTAAATAACACTGATTTTAAAAGCATTTCACGAACTCGGAGAAAAAAAATAAATGGGAAAAGTGCATTAGCATAACCTACCACTTAACATTTATAATATAGAGAGAAAAGCATAAATAGTCAACAAACTAAAATATACTGCATTTAAACATCAAATCTGCACAAATGACCTTTAAATGTAAATCCATATGAACAGAAAACCTCTTGGTGCTGTTGCATTTACCAGCAAGTATATCTCAGTCTCAAAGCGATAACCATCTAATAATTTTTAAATTTATGTATATTTAAAAAAAAAAAAAACATAATGCATAAACAGCTCAGCTTTTATTTATGTTTCCAGCTATATCCTGTGGAATTGCTCAGCCACCTGGAAATGGCACAGTGTCTGGAAATGAGTTTACTTTAGGAAGCAAAGTGATGTATGAATGTAATGAAGGCTACAGATTACAATCTAGTCAACAATCAACAGCAGTATGTCAAGAAGATGGATCATGGAGTAATACAGGCAAACCACCTGTTTGTCAGCGTAAGTATAATGGAATGATATTTTTTTCAACATCCAAATAGCCTGTCATGTCATTTATTCGGAATTCAATTGAAATGATGGCAAAAAAGGTTGTCAAACCGCAAAGGAACACTGCTCCACATTTAATAAGCGTTGCTCTATTATCATTTGCGCCTGTCAGATATGTTTTAAGTAATTAATATGGAATACAGTTGCATATTCTGTTATAATCTACAATTAGATGACCACATTTAGGGATATACTGAGTATAGGTTCATATATGCATTCTTGGATTCTTGCTCACGATTCTCCAAGAGATTGGAATATCCCATAATGTCTGATGAGTGAGGGTCTGACATCTGGGACATTTTAGAAGAAAGTGTCCTAACTCTTCTTCAAAGCAGCTGGGATGTGGTGGGTATAACGAGGAGGGAATGCATTAGTAGTGGAGAGGACAGCGCAGAAGCTTTGCAGCACTGGAGTCATGGAGTCAAATCCCACCAAGGACAACATCTGCAAAGAGTTTGAATGTTGTGTGAGGGTTTCCTCTGGGTATTTTATTTTCCTTGTGAAAATAGGGAATTTAGAATGTGAGCCCCAATGGAGACAGTAATGATGATTAGGGTTCGACAAATAGCTTCAGATAAGTGCTTATCTGAATAGCTATAGCGCTTACCGAATGATCCTGATGATCAGCTGTTCAGCGCCGCGGATGCATGTGTCGCCGCTGTGTGACAGTCACAATAAACAGGCTCTCCATGCTTGTGTTGTGACTGTGACACAGCTGCCACACATGCAGCTGTGGTGCCGATCAGCTGATTATCGGGAGCGCTCCAGGTATCCAGGTTACCGAGGCAGCTCTCCTGCCAGGGACTTTTGCAGTGACTCATGACTCATACAGGGAAAATTGACCTCCTGCTTCTACATAGAGCGTAGAAGGATTTATCTAGTCAGTTTTTAATCACATTATGTCATAGACCAAATAGAAAACAGAAGAATGAGCTGGGCGGAAGGGGAAAACAAGCAATTGTAAGTACACAGTGCTATACAATATGATAATTGTAATTTATTTAGGAGAATAAAAACTTTGATGGGATTGCCTCTTTAGTTCGAAAAGCTTAGAACTCTTTCCATATAAAACCCCAAATTCAGACTCATCTCTATTTAAGCTGATTATTAGTGTTGAGCGATACGATACTGCAAATATAGGCTATCGGCCGATATTAGCTCTAACGGCCTTTCGATAATTCGTTTCGATATTTTCGTCTTATCGAATACCGGAATCGGATTTGTCACTGTGTTATGTTACGGTAGCTGAGGAGTGCAGGTAAAAAAGGAAATACACCAGAGCAGTTGGAATCTATGGGATTGCAGTACCCTGACTAACCACCACAACTAGAGGCAGCCGTGGAGCGTTCCTACGTTGGTCCTAGACGCCTCGTCACAGCCTGAGAAACTAACTACACCTAAAGATAGAAATAGGAAAGCTATCTGCCCCGTAGCAGAACCCCAAAGATAATAGAAAGCTCCCAAACATGTAATGGCGGTTAGACAAGAGGAAATACTGACACAGAAAGAAAATAGTATGAGCAAACGCTGGGGCCCAAACTATCTAAATAGAAAAGGACAGGAAGGGTACTTACTGCAATCCCAGAAAACCCTGAAAAACACCAACTCTACTAATTTCAAAATCACCTGAGATCACACGACCTCTACCACCTAAATTAGTTCCCTGGTGTAACAAAAACAGCAGCCACTGAAAAAACTGGAAAAAGCAAAAGTACAAAACACAGTGGCTGAACTAAACTGAGAGGGCAAAAGCCCCCGAAGGGGACCCAGAAGGCCCCCACAGAAGTGCAGGACCAAATGCAAAAATATAGCAAAAACACAAAATAAGAAATTGTCTTATCTGATAGCAGGAGATGCAGACACGACACAGCAGGCTACAAGGGAAACTGGAAAGAAGGATTCAGACCAGAACAATTGATCACCGGCAACCCTGATGGGAAAATGATTCCCTTAAATAAGACCAATCAGTAACACCTGATTCCCAGTCCTCACAATCCTCACTAGTACCGCTTGTAACCACCAGAGGGAGCCTCTGCTCAGAACTCATCTCAAACCCATTCACAACAGTACCCCCCCCTTGAGGAGGGGTCACCGAACCCTCATTTGAGCAACCAGGTCGGTCAGGATGAGTTCTATGATACGCACGGATAAGTCTCCTAGCATGGATGTCCGAAGCAAACACCCAAGAATTATCTTCCTGACCATAACCTCTCCATTTAACCAAATACTGGAGTCTTCGTCTAGAAAAACGAGAATCCAATATTTTCTCAACCACATACTCCAGATTGCCCTCAACCCAAACAGGGTCAGGAGGCACAGCAGCAGGAACCACTGGCTCAACAAACCTCTTCAACAAGGACTTGTGGAACACGTTATGGATCTTAAATGTCCCTGGAAGAAGCAAACGAAAAGAAACAGGATTAATAATCTCCATGATCTTATAAGGTCCAATGAACCTAGGCTTAAATTTAGGAGATGCTACTCTCTAGGAATATTCTTTGAGGACAACCAGACCAAGTCCCCCACTTTAAACCGAGGACCATCAGTCCTATGCCGGTTAGCAAACCGCTGGGCCCTCTCCTGAGAGAGGGACAACCTCTCCACCACCTGGTCCCAAATCTGCTGCATACGCTCAACAACAGAGTCAACACCTGGACAGACAGAAGCCTCCGTCTGTCCTGAAGAAAATCGAGGGTGAAACCCAGAATTACAGAAAAACGGAGACATCAAAGTGGCAGAGCTAGCCCTATTATTAAGAGCAAACTCAGCCAAAGGCAAAAAAGAGACCCAGTCATCCTGATCAGCAGACACAAAGCATCTTAGATAAGTCTCCAATGTCTGGTTTGTTCTCTCAGTTTGACCATTGGTCTGAGGATGAAATGCCGAGGAGAAAGACAATTGAACACCCAGTTTAGAACAAAAAGTCCTCCAAAATCTGGAAACAAACTGGACTCCTCTGTCAGACACAATGTTCTCAGGAATGCCGTGTAAACGAACCACGTGCTGAAGGAACAACGGCACCAATTCAGAGGAGGAAGTCAACTTAGGTAATGGCACAAGATGTATCATTTTGGAAAACCTATCACAAATTACCCAGATGGTGGTCATTCTCTGAGAAACAGGAAGATCGGAAATGAAATCCATAGAGATATGGGTCCATGGTCTCTTGGGCACAGGCAATGGCATCAACAAACCACTAGAGCGAGAGCAAGGCTTGGAGCGAGAGCAAGTCCCGCAGGACTGCACAAATTCCCTGACATCGCGAGACAAGGTAGGCCACCAAAAGGACCGACTAACCAACTCTCTGGTACCAAAAATTCCGGGATGCCCAGCCATTGCGGAACAATGAATCTCAGACATCACACTCTTTTTCCATTGGTCCGGGACAAACAATTTTCCAACAGGGCAGCGCTCGGGCCTATCCTCCTGACACCCCTCCAGAGCAAGTCTCAAATTGGGCAAGATGGCGGAAAGAACTACACCCTCCTTCAAAATAACAGAGGGATCAGATAGCTCAGGAGAGTCCGCAAGGAAACTCCTCGAGAGGGCATCCGCCTTAACATTCTTAGTGCCAGGAAGAAAGGAAACCACAAAATTAAAACGTGTGAAAAACAAGGCCCACCTGGCCTGTCTAGGATTGAGTCGCTTGGCAGATTCCAGATAGACCAGATTCTTATGGTCCGTAAGGACCACCACCTGATGTTTGGCTCCCTCCAGCCAATGTCTCCACTCTTCAAAAGCCCACTTCATGGCCAATAACTCCCGATTACCCACGTCATAATTACGTTCAGTAGGAGAAAATTTTCTAGAGAAAAAGGCACAAGGGTTACTTTTAGAGGTCTCTGGATCTTTTTGGGACAAAACGGCACCTGCCCCAATTTCAGAGGCATCAACCTCCACCTGAAATGGCAGAGAAACATCAGGCTGCCGTAGAACAGGAGCAGAAGTGAATCTCTGCTTAAGTTCCTGAAATGCAGAGACTGCCTCAGGAGGCCAATTCACCACATCAGAACCCTTTCTGGTCAAATCAGTTAATGGTTTAACAATAACAGAGAAATTACCAATAAATTTACGATAAAAATTGGCAAAACCCAAAAATCTCTGAAGAGCCTTTAATGAAGTAGGTTGGACCCAATCACAGATGGCCTGAACCTTGACCGGGTCCATTTCAATAACAGATGGGGACAAAATGAATCCCAGAAATGAGATCTTCTGTACGCCAAAAAGACACTTTGATCCCTTCACATACAGAGCATTCTCTCTCAAAATCTGGAATACAGTTCGAACATGTTTCACATGAGAGTCCCAGTCATTAGAAAAAATCAAGATATCATCCAACTAAACAATCAGAAACTTGTCCACAAAATCCCTGAAAATGTCATTCATGAAGGACTGGAAGACGGAAGGAGCATTAGTAAGCCCAAAGGGCATCACAAGGTACTCAAAATGCCCTTCAGGGGTGTTAAATGCCGTCTTCCATTCATCCCCGTGCTTAATGCGAATAAGGTTATACGCCCCCCTGAGGTCAAGCTTGGTAAACCAAGTAGCGTTTTTCACCCTGGAAAACAGGTCAGAAATCAAGGGTAACGGGTATTGATATTTCACAGTAATATTGTTCAAGAGACGATAATCAATACACGGCCTTAATGAACCATCTTTTTTGGCCACAAAGAAAAAACCGGCACCTAAGGGTGAAGAGGATGGTCTGATATGACCCTTCTCCACTCACGCAAACGTCTGTCAATTTGAATCGCCAATGACATAGAATCATTGAGACCAGAGGGGACAGGGAATCCCACCATAACATCCTTTACATTATCCGACAGACCCTTCCGGAAAAGGGCCGCCAAAGCGTCGTCATTCCATTTGGTCAGGACTGCCCACCTACGGAATCTCTGACAGTATAACTCAGCGTCATCAAGCCCCTGATTTAATGCCAACAAGGCTTTTTTAGCTTGGTCAGTGACATTAGGCTCATCGTACAATAACCCCAAAGCCTGAAAAAATGCATCAACATCACTCAAAACAGGATCCCCAGGTATCAGGGAAAAAGCCCAATCCTGAGGATCGCCGCGCAGGAGAGAGATGATAATTTGAACCTGCTGCGCTGCGTTTCCTGAGGACTTAGATTTTAAGGCAAGAAACAATTTACAATTATTTTTGAAATTCTGAAACTTAGCTCGATCCCCTAAAAACAAATCTGGCATAGGGATCCTAGGTTCCACAACAGGCAACCTAGCAAGATATGCAGCAATACTCTGAACCTCAGTGGCAAGCTGATCCACACGGCCAGACAACTGTGCAAACTCCATTGGGAGAAAAGATCCTCCCCAGCACCCAGAGATACAGAGGGAAAAAAAAAAAAAAAAAAATGCAACAAACAGAAAAATATCTCTGACAACTTTTCTTCCTTCAAAATATTTTTTCCCTTCTGTGAGTACCATACAATTTTATGGTCCGGTGATACTGTTATGTTACGGTAGCTGAGGAGTGCAGGTAAAAAAGGAAATACACCAGAGCAGTTGGAATCTATGGGATTGCAGTACCCTGACTAACCACCACAACTAGAGGCAGCCGTGGAGCGTTCCTACGTTGGTCCTAGACGCCTCGTCACAGCCTGAGAAACTAACTACACCTAAAGATAGAAATAGGAAAGCTATCTGCCCCGTAGCAGAACCCCAAAGATAATAGAAAGCCCCCAAACATGTAATGGCGGTTAGACAAGAGAAATACTGACACAGAAAGAAAATAGTATGAGCAAACGCTGGGGCCCAAACTATCTAAATAGAAAAGGACAGGAAGGGTACTTACTGCAATCCCAGAAAACCCTGAAAAACACCAACTCTACTAATTTCAAAATCACCTGAGATCACACGACCTCTACCACCTAAATTAGTTCCCTGGTGTAACAAAAACAGCAGCCACTGAAAAAACTGGAAAAAGCAAAAGTACAAAACACAGTGGCTGAACTAAACTGAGAGGGCAAAAGCCCCCGAAGGGGACCCAGAAGGCCCCCACAGAAGTGCAGGACCAAATGCAAAAATATAGCAAAAACACAAAATAAGAAATTGTCTTATCTGATAGCAGGAGATGCAGACACGACACAGCAGGCTACAAGGGAAACTGGAAAGAAGGATTCAGACCAGAACAATTGATCACCGGCAACCCTGATGGGAAAATGATTCCCTTAAATAAGACCAATCAGTAACACCTGATGCCCAGTCCTCACAATCCTCACTAGTACCGCTTGTAACCACCAGAGGGAGCCTCTGCTCAGAACTCATCTCAAACCCATTCACAACACACTGTCACTGTGAGTGTCCGTCGGTTGGGTCTGTCAGGAGTCAGCGGCACTTACCTGGCAGAAGATCTCCGGCGGTCACGTCCTGGACTGCTTGATGGCCGCCATTATCTTCTCCCTGGCGGTCACATGCAGTTTTTTCGCGATAACTGCAGTGACTGCATGGTAATCCCGGCCGTAAACCAGTCCGATGACGTCACCGCCGGGGAAGCAGGTAATCAGCTGTGCTGCGCCGGGATGACAGGCTCTGCCTGTCATTCTGATGTAGCAGAGCTGGATCGTCGTGGGACACTCGTTACTATGGACTGCGTCGGTCAGGTGGTATACTTTTTTTTTTTTTTTTCATTTTTTCACAGGAGATCGATGGCGTCGCAGGATGAGACTGTAATAAAAGTAATGAAAACTGTGTTTTTTTTTTTTTTTTATTAAATTAAAAAACTTTTTTATGAACATTCACCCGTCCGGGTACATAAACAATTTAACTATTTACATACAGGGACCCTGTCCGGGTTATTTATAATTCTTTGGCAGGGTGTTCCAGGTACCACCTGGTACTCTTCTGATGCTTGCCAAACATCCGAGGCACCAAGGACCACCAGGACCTGATGACGTCGTGTGGCCTGTACAGTCAAGTCGTGACCCGCTATCTGGGTCTGTGTGGCCACCTCTTTCATCTCCCTCTGGGTCTGGAACCCTATGTCCCGGATTGAACGAACCCCAGGGGCCTAACAGGCGCCGGGTACGGGCCAGCTATACTTATCATGTCCATAGCTGGGGCTGCTGAGGAGACCGCTGAGAGAGGCTTGGGAGATTTACGGCGTGGGGTGGGCACTTTTGCAGAGGCCTGGATGTGGGAGGCTGAAGGCTCCGAGGGTCTCACAGGTTCCTGACACTCTGGGGAGTAGGGGTCGCACCTGGTAACATTTAGGGCGTACCATCCATTGTAACCCCAGTGTCGGGTGTAAGTCACCAAGTCTCCTGGCAACAGGTCCCTCCCCGGGTGTCCTTCTGGGAGGTGAGCCTCCACGTCCCGCCGGTTCACAAAAACTTCTAAATAAAGTCCAGGCTCCTGGATGAAGCCCCAACCACCTTTCAATTTAAAGCTCCGTACTGCACCCTTACGCCGCGGCTCCCACAGGGTTCCTTTATCCTTTCTCATCCGGTCCTTATCTGCCTGGTCCTTCTCCAGCTGACGTTGGCGAAGTTTTTGGGATTCTCGCTGCTCCCTTTGTCGCTCTGCTTCCCGCTCCCAACGTCTCCACTCTTCCTCCTGACGCCGGTTGTAATTCTCCTCCACCAGCTGTTCCATGTCTCCACCATCAAATGCCAGCTTACAGTGTCCGGTTTTCGGCAGCTCTCCTGGCGCCCCCCAGTCCTGGCGGCGCTCACCTGCGGAGGAAGCAGCCGGCTCTGGAACAGATGACAGTCGGGGCTCCGGTACAGGCAGGTAGTGCTCTGGTGCCTGCGCAGCCTCCTCCATGAGGACGGGTGTCGCTTCTTCTGTCTCAGCGATGGGGGCAGACAGCGGGATCTGGGGTGCTGCCGGTGCAGCGTTTTTTGCACGAACGGGTGCCTCCACTGCGACAACGTCAACCGGATCACATTGCAAGGACTCCTCTACTAGAACGGGTGCCTCACCTTCCGGTACAGACACTTCAGGTAAGAGGGATTGGCGCCGCTCCAAGTTTAGTTTTAGGGCACGCCAGCTGACTTCCATCCTGTCGACCTCCTCCCGGTGCCGGGCCAGGCCTCTTATGGTATCCTCCGCTTCTTGCAGCGTAGGAGGGTTTCCAGGCCGGGTGCCCAACGGTGGTTCCGTGGCGATCGGATCGCTTCCGTGGGGGGAGAGCTCTGACTGCTCCATCCCTTCACACTTCTGCTCGTGTCCATTAGCCATCTCTGCCAAGTCACATGTGTCATTAGCATCTGGAGAGGGCCCCTCTTTTGTAGGGAGGCGGGACCTTCGTGTTAGTTTCCGCCCACTGAGGAGGATGAGGAGGCGGAACTGAAGAGCTGTGGGCCACGATCTTACATTGCAGTACCATTTAGAGCCATCGTTTTCGCGTCACTGAGTGAGTGTACACCCATGAAGAGCACGCCCTTCTTCTTCACCAGTGCCTCGTCATGACGCAGATATGGCGGAAAAATGGCAAATACATTCTCTGATGATTTTAGCAATTCTCAAGCACAAAACCAGTTCAATTCATGCACACAGGACTCGCTTATAGCGAGCTACAGAATCCTGTTCGTGACGCCCAAGTTGAGTCGCACAGAGCCAGAGGTTTTGGGGGTACTCGGCACCGAGCCCGTCGACTTCTATGGGGTATGTCACGGCTTTACCCGGCAATTGAATCAGAGTCTATTTTACTATGTAGAAGTGTATAAACTATAAATATATGTATATATATATGTCACAATGACATGTATATATATATATATATATATATATATATATGTATTCTATGTGTGTATATTTTGTGTTTACAACGAAAGAAAGGTTTTTTTTTGTTGCGATATTTTGTTCCCATAGACTTACATGGGACTTCCGGTATCGAAATCGGATATCGACGATATTTAGTGCTATCGGCGATACAATTTCGATACGATATTTTTAGATATCGAGCATTATCGCTCAACACTACTGATTATATCAGAATGTATAGATAAAGGAAAAGCATAGTAATTATATTTTTTATTATAGAAAACTGTAAAGTTATTTTAGTGTTCATATTGGTTATTTGTTGATTGTCACTTTTCAATTTATTTTTAAGAAATTGACCACAAATATCATTTAGTCAGAGATCCATCTTAATTATTAACCCTTAATGAACTGTGATGTACTGTGCACTTTCATGAGAGATGAGATGCAGGTTGTATAAAGCGATGTCAGGACTAGCGCCTGCTCTACCCCAAGCTTAAGCGCAATGTATTACACTGCTAGCATCTGCTTCCAACAGGTGCAAATGGAGCTTACTCTGATCACTACTGTTTAACTATTTAATTGTAAATCTCTGTCAGCAGCAATAAATTGCGTGTTGGCCTAAGGCCATATTCTCACATTCAATATTTGGTCAGTATTTTACACAAGTATTTGTAAGCCTAAACAGGAGTGGAACAGTCAGAGGAAAAGTATAATAGAAACACGTCACCACTTCTGTATTTATCACCCACTCCTGGATTTGGCTTGTAATATAATGACCAAATACTGAATCTGCAAACTAATTAAAATGTTTAAAAAGTATTTCCTCATCTTATTTGCATCATGTGAAATACTTACAGTTATATGAAAAAGTTTGGGCACCCCTATTAATCTTAAGATTAATGTTTGATAAAAATTGGTGTTTTTGCAACAGCTATTTAAGTTTGATATATCTAATAACTATTGGACACAGTAATGTTTCTACCTTGAAATGAGGTTTATTGTACTAGCAGAACATGTGCAATCTGCATTCAAACAAAATTTGACAGGTGCATAAGTATGGCCACCCTTATCATTTTCTTGTTTTAGATACTCCTACCTACGTTTTACTGACTTACTAAAGCACTTTTTTTGGTTTTGTAACCTCATTGAGCTTTGAACTTCATAGCCAGGTGTATGCAATCATGAGAAAAGCTACTTAAAGTGGCCACTTGCAAGTTGTTCTCCTGTTTGAATCTCCTCTGAAGAGTGGCATCATCAGCTCCTCAAAACAACTGTCAAATTATCTGAAAACAAAGATTATTCAACATAGTTGTTCAGGGGAAGGATACAAAAAGCTGTCTCAGAGATTTAACTTGTCAGTTTCCACTGTGAGGAACATAGTAAGGAAATGGAGGAACACAGGGACAGTTCTTGTTAAGGCCAGAAGTGGCAGGCCAAGAAAAACATCAGAAAGGCAGAGAAGAAGAATGGTGAGATCAGTCAAGAACAATCCTCAGACCACCTCCAGAGAGCTGCAGCATCAACTTGCTGCAGATGGTGTCACTGTGCATCGGTCAACTATACAACGCACTTTGCACAAGGAGAAGTTGTATGGGAGAGTGATGCGAAAGAAGCCATTTCTGCAAGCATGCCACAAACAGAGTCGGCTGAGGTATGCAAAAGCACATTTGGAGAAGCCAATTTCTTTTTGGAAGAAGGTCCTGTGGACTGATGAAACCAAGATTGAGTTGTTTGGTCAAACAAAAAGGCGTTATGCATGGCGTCAAAAAAACACAGCATTCCAAGAAAAACACTTGCTACCCACAGTAAAATTTGGTGGAGGTTCCATCATGCTTTGGGGCTGTGTGGCCAATGCCGGCACCGGGAATCTTGTTAAAGTTGAGGGACGCATGGATTCCACTCAGTATCAGCAGATTCTTGACAATAATATTCAAGAATCAGTGACAAAGTTGAAGTTACTCAGGGGATGGATCTTTCAGCAAGATAATGATCCAAAACACCACTCCAAATCTACTCAGGCATTCATGCAGAGGAACAATTACAATGTTCAGGAATGGCCATCCCTGTCCCCAAACCTGAATATCATTGAACATCTGTGGGATCATTTGAAGAGGGCTGTCCATGCTCGGCGACCATCAAACTTAACTGAACTGGAATTGTTTTGTAAAGAGGAATGGTCAAAAATACCTTCATCCAGGATCCAGGAACTCATTAAAAGCTACAGGAAGCGACTAGAGTGTAACGGGTCTGGGAGGCGGAACCTCTGAGCTACTATACAAAGGGGCGGACCTTGTAAGAGAGCGGGTGGCGACCAGGGTGAACGGGCAGGTAGTAACAGCAGATAACGGGGTAGTCTCTGGATGAACGAGCAGGAAGTCGCGGCAAGTGACCGAGGCAGTCTCTGGATGAGTGGGCAGGAGGTTACGGCAAGTGACCGAGGCAGTCTCTGGATGAGTGGGCAGGAGGTCACGGCAAGTGACCGGGGCAGTCTCTGGAGGAGTCGGCAGGTGGTCACGGCAAGTGACCGGGGCAGTCTCTGGAAGACGGTAGATACGACCTGTGATGGCTGAGCCTCCAGGTAGGCTAGCAGGAAGATAGAAGATGAGCGCTCCCAGGTGAGCGAGCGAGAGTCACTGGAATAGCAGAAGATCACGGTACGTGACGGCAGAGCCTCCAGGTAGGCTAGCAGGCAGGTAGATGAGCGCTCCCACGTGTGCTAGCAGGCAGGTAACAGATGAGCGCTCCCAGGTGATCGGGCGAGAGTCACTGGAATAGCAGAAGATCACGGTACGTGACGGCAGAGCCTCCAGGTAGGCTAGCAGGCAGGTAACAGATGAGCGCTCCCAGGTGAGCTAGCAGGCAGGTAACAGACAGCAACCTGGCAGGAATCAGACAGGTATCTGGCAAGGACCCTGAGGACTGAAGCAGAGTAGTGAACAGTGCAACAACATTGCTCGGGCACCTCCATTTTGGAGGAGGGGCCTTATATAAGGTGAAGTCCTCCGGCCATTGGCCGGGGACTAATTAGGACGACGCGCGCGGCCCCTTTAAGAGGGAGGGCAGCGCCCGCGCGCGTGCCCTAAGCACAGTGGCAGGAAAGGAGCGTGCGCCGCCAGCAGAGCGGCAGGAGGATGCCGGACCTGGAGCAGAGGGTTGAGGGGAACAGCGTCCCTGCCTGGCAGAAGGCAGGGACGCCGACGCCGGCGCTACAGTACCCCCCCTTTAGGCCCCCCTTTTTTAGGCCAGAAAGAAATTTAGCTAGGATGAGAGGGGCATGGATGTTCTCCAGAGGCTCCCACGTTCTCTCCTCAGGACCAAACCCCTTCCAATCCACCAAAAAATAGGTCTTCCTTCTTACCCTTTTGGTGGCCAAAATGTTCTCTACCTCAAATTCGTTTTCAGCTGAAACCGGAGCAGGAGGCGTACCTGTAGACTTGGAAAAAGAGTTAAGTAAACCCCCGGTTTGAGGAGAGATACATGGAAGGAGTTAGGGATCCGCAAGTTGGCCGGAAGTTTCAATTTATAGGCCACTGGGTTGATCTGACTGATGACCTCCAAAGGACCGATGAATCGAGGCCCTAACTTATAGGAAGGAATCTTGAGCCGGACATACTTGGACGAGAGCCAGACTTTATCCCCAGGACGGAATTGCGGAGGATCCAGACGTTTTTTGTCAGCATGTCTTTTCATACGCTCGGATGACAGAAGGAGTGCGGACCGGGTACTCTCCCATATGGAGGAAAATTTGTTAACAAGAGATTCCGCAGCCGGATTGTCCACTGAGATGGAGACGGGAAATGGGATCCGAGGATGCTGACCGAAGACTACAAAAAACGGGGATTTGGAGGAAGATTCGCTCTCGTGATTGTTGTAAGAAAATTCGGCCCATGGCAGGAGATCCACCCAGTCAGAATGGTGGACATTAACGAAGTGCCGGAGGTAACTGGTCAGGATCTGATTGACCCGCTCCACTTGACCATTGGACTGTGGGTGGTAGGCGGAGGAGAAGTCCAAGGTGACGTCTAGCAATTTACAAGTGGCTCTCCAGAAACGTGAGGTGAACTGTACCCCTCGATCCGACCCGATATGGCGGGGCAGACCATGAAGACGGAAGATGTGGCGGATAAAGTCTTTAGCCAGCTTGGGTGCAGACGGGAGGCCTGGCAGGGGAATAAAGTGAGCCATCTTGGAAAAGCGGTCAACGACCACCCAAATGACCATACAACCGGCAGAAACGGGGAGGTCCGTTATGAAGTCCATGGCTATATGCTGCCAGGGAGCAGCGGGTACAGGAAGCGGAAGGAGGCGACCGGCAGGCAGGTGTCTCGGAACCTTGTTGCGGCCACATGAGGCACAGGCAGAAACAAAGTCTATTACGTCCTTGTGCAGGGTAGGCCACCAGTAATGCCGAGTAATTAGCTGGAGGGTCTTTTTTTGACCGGCGTGGCCAGCTAATTTAGACGAATGACCCCAGTGTAGGATTCTCTCCCGATCGGGTACCAATACGAACGTCTTACCGGGAGGGAGACGATTTAGACTCACGGGAGACACCTGCATTACTCTGGCGGGATCGATGATATGTTTAGGTTCCTCCTCGAGATCCGACACCAGGAAGGATCGGGACAAGGCGTCCGCCTTGATGTTCTTGTCTGCCGGGCGAAAATGTAGAACAAAATCAAAACGAGCAAAAAACAAGGACCACCGGGCCTGGCGCGGGTTAAGTCTCTGGGCATGCTGGAGGTAAGCCAAGTTTTTGTGGTCAGTGTAAATAATTACCGGATGAAGAGCCCCCTCGAGTAGGTAACGCCACTCCTCCAATGCCAGCTTGATGGCCAATAACTCTCGGTCTCCTATGGAATAATTGCGCTCAGAAGAGGAGAAGAGTTTGGAGAAGAAGCCACAAGTTACCATCCTCCCGGAAGATGATTTTTGAGTAAGTACCGCTCCGGCTCCAGAGGAGGAAGCGTCAACCTCCATGAAGAACTGCTTGTTGCCGTCCGGGCGATGCAGCACCGGGGCGGAAGAGAAGGCCTGCTTTAAGGAAAGAAAGGCCTCCTCTGCTTCGGGCGTCCACTCTTTGGGGTTAGTACCCTTACGGGTAAGTGCGGAAATTGGGCCAGTCCGGGAAGAGAAGTGCGGTATGAAGAGGCGGTAGTAGTTGGCGAAGCCCAGGAACCGCTGAATGGCCTTCAATCCCTCCGGTCGGGGCCATTTCTCGATGGCCGACAGTTTCTCTGGATCCATTCGTAGGCCGGTCTGAGAAATAACGTAGCCCAAAAACGGCAGCGAGGTCTGCTCAAAGAGGCATTTCTCAAATTTAGCGAAGAGGTGATTCTGCCTGAGCCTGAGCAGAACCTGACGAACGTCCCTCCGGTGAGTCTGGAGATCCGGAGAGAAGACCAAGATGTCGTCCAGGTACACCACTACGCATGAGTAGAGAAGGTCCCGGAAGATGTCATTGACCAACTGTTGAAAGACGGCAGGAGCATTACAGAGACCAAAGGGCATCACTAGATATTCATAGTGGCCGTCCCGGGTGTTAAATGCAGTCTTCCATTCATCCCCTTGACGGATACGGACGAGGTTGTACGCCCCACGGAAATCCAGTTTGGTGAAGATTCTAGCCCCCTCAAACGATCAAATAATTCTGGAATGAGCGGAAGTGGGTACTTATTCTTCACCGTGATCTGGTTAAGACCTCTATAGTCTATACAGGGGCGGAGAGAGCCGTCCTTCTTTTTTACGAAAAAGAAGCCTGCTCCTGCCGGGGAGGTAGATTTCCGGATGAATCCCCTGGCCAAATTCTCCTCGATATATTCGGACATCGACCGGGTCTCAGCAGCGGATAATAAGTAAATACGCCCACGGGGAGGCGTAGTACCAGGTAACAGGTCGATAGGACAATCGTATGGTCTGTGAGGAGGTAATGTCTCTGCCTCTTTTTTATTAAAGACATCAGCACCAGCCAACCAATAGGGAATCGGAAGTCCAGGTAGATTAGTTGGGGTAGGAGAAGGACAGACAGGATGAACAGGAACCAAACACGTCTTATGACAATCCTGTCCCCAGCGAAGAACCTCTCCGGTCTGCCAGTCGAGCACGGGTCCATGTCTCTGGAGCCAAGGTAGCCCTAGTAAGAGGGCGTGAGAGAGTCCAGGCAGAACATGAAAAGAGATGCTCTCAGAATGCAGCATTCCCACTTGCAGAGTTATGGGTTCGGTGATGAGTTGGATGGGGTGTGGTAAAAGACCCCCGTCCACAGCAGCGACTGATAAAGGTACAACCAGAGGTTTGGTGGGAATGCGGTATTTTCCTACCAGGGACTGTGACATAAGATTCCCGGCTGCTCCAGAGTCAAGTTGGGCTAGTTCAAAATAACGATTCTCCCCACAGAGAATTGAGACTGACAGCAGCAGAGATGGAGAGGCTTTCTCCTTGTCTAGGTCGACCTCTCTGAGCGAACCTAGACACAGGCGTTTCCCGACCTCTCCGGACAGGTACGAATCCGATGCTCCTTACTGCCACAGTAGAAGCAACTCCCCTCGGCACGGCGTAAGTCCTGACGGGTTTTGACCATCTTGGTCTGGTCGACCTGCATAGGCTCAGGAGATTGTAATTGGGGAGAAACGGAGGGAGTGACGGTTTCTGAAACGTAGGAGCTAGACGTGGAAACCTCCTATCACAGGTGACCTCTTTGGCCCCTCCTGGAACCGTAGGTCAATCCGGGTGGCGAGAGTTATAAGGTCATCGAGAGTGCTAGGAATGTCCCGACCGGCGAGTTCATCTTTAATACGGCCGGGCAAACCCTCCCAGAAAACGGATACCAGAGCGTCGTTGTCCCAGGCCAGCTCCGATGCAAGGGTACGAAACCGTATGGCATATTGGCCCACGGTGAGATTTCCCTGACGGAGGCGTAGCAGAGATGATGCGGATGAGATCTTTCGTCCGGGTTCGTCAAAGACCTTCCGAAAAGCCGCGAGAAAGGCAGGCAGGTCGGACACCAGAGGATCTCCTCTCTCCCAAAGAGGATTCAGCCAGGCCAGGGCCTCCCCAGTGAGATGGGACATGATGAAGGCAATTTTGGCCCGGTCGGAGTTAAACTGGTGGGAGAGGAGTTCAAAGTGCACAGTGCACTGATTAATGAAGCCCCGAGCCTGAGCAGGGTCGCCTCCAAAGCGAGGAGGTGCGGAGAGCCTGGGTCCGTGACAGGAGCCCATGGTATTGGGGAGCAGAGGGGCTGCCGGATTGCGAGTCATGGCACCAGCGGTGGTTGCTGGTGGAGCTGTCAGAGTGTCCAGGCGAGAATTGACATTCTGCAGGTGACCCAGGATGGACTCCTTTTGGGACTTCTGACGGGACAGTTCATGACACAGGTCCGAGATGGAGGGAACTTGGGCGCCACCGGGTTCCATGGCTCGAGAAAACTGTAACGGGTCTGGGAGGTGGAACCTCTGAGCTACTATACAAAGGGGCGGACCTTGTAAGAGAGCGGGTGGCGACCAGGGTGGACGGGCAGGTAGTAACAGCAGATAACCGGGGTAGTCTCTGGATGAACGGGCAGGAAGTTGCGGCAAGTGACCGAGGCAGTCTCTGGATGAGTGGGCAGGAGGTCACGGCAAGTGACCGGGGCAGTCTCTGGACGAGTGGGCAGGAGGTCACGGCAAGTGACCGGGGCAGTCTCTGGATGAGTGGGCAGGAGGTCACGGCAAGTGACCGGGGCAGTCTCTGGATGAGTGGGCAGGAGGTCACGGCAAGTGACCGGGGCAGTCTCTGGAGGAGTGGGCAGATGGTCACGGCAAGTGACCGGGGCAGTCTCTGGAAGAAGGTAGATACGACCTGTGATGGCTGAGCCTCCAGGTAGGCTAGCAGGAAGATAGAAGATGAGAGCTCCCAGGTGAGCGAGCGAGAGTCACTGGAATAGCAGAAGATCACGGTACGTGACGGCAGAGCCTCCAGGTAGGCTAGCAGGCAGGTAACAGATGAGCGCTCCCAGGTGTGCTAGCAGGCAGGTAACAGATGAGCGCTCCCAGGTGAGCGGGCGAGAGTCACTGGAATAGCAGAAGATCACGGTACGTGACGGTAGAGCCTCCAGGTAGGCTAGCAGGCAGGTAACAGATGGGCGCTCCCAGGTGAGCTAGCAGGCAGGTAACAGACAGCAACCTGGCAGGAATCAGACAGGTATCTAGCAAGGACCCTGAGGACTGAAGCAGAGTAGTGAACAGTGCAACAACATTGCTCGGGCACCTCCATTTTGGAGGAGGGGCCTTATATAAGGTGAAGTCCTCCGGCCATTGGCCGGGGGGCTCTTTAGGACGACGCGCGCGGCCCCTTTAAGAGGGAGGGCAGCGCCCGCGCGCGCGCCCTAAGCACAGTGGCAGGGAAGGAGCGTGCGCCGCCAGCAGAGCGGAAGGAGGACGCCGGACCTGGAGCAGAGGGGTGAGGGGAACAGCGTCCCTGCCTGGCAGAGGGCAGGGACGCCGACGCCGGCGCTACATAGAGGCTGTTATTTTTGCAAAAGGAGGATCTACTAAATATTAATGTCACTTTTCTGGTGAGGTGCCCATACTTATGCACCTGTCAAATTTTGTTTGGATGCAGATTGCACATGTTCTGCTAGTACAATAAACCTCATTTCAAGGCAGAAACATTACTTTTTATCAAACATTAAGCTTAAGATTAATAGGGGTGCCCAAACTTTTTCATATAACTGTAGTTCTCCTACTTTAAATATGTTGGAAAATTAGAATGACTATATGTTTTTCTTCCAATTTAAAAACAGAATTTAGCATAATATATTTTGCAAGAAAAGACATGCTATTACCATCTCTGGTTATTTTATCAGGGATGATTGATCAAATTCACTAAATTCTGTGTTCTTATTGAGATTGCAATACTGTAAAAACTGGCATGCCTTCAAAAGAGGTATTTATCATAGTTATTTTCTAAGGCTTCAGTGATCAGAGCCTTACAGAAAGGAGAGACAATTACAAAGCCTTGACAGTTTAATTTACTTTTTACTTTTAAAGGGAGGGTTAAGCGGGGGATTTGAACATTTATATTGATTAAAGGCTCTATATTATGATAGTATCTTGGGAACTCCTAATTAATACATCTTAGGTTTTTCTACTGGTTTACACAAACATGACATTGTATTGGTCTGAAGTCACAGTCTCAAGGATTTGTTGTAATGATTTGAACTTGTTCGAAGATTTACGTGACTTATAATGCTACTGTACAGTGCTTTCAATTACTGTCAAGTGGTAGTAAGGAGTTTGCTTCGGATAAAGTTCAGCCCCGGTTTTGTCTTCTGATCTGAATTTAATTGCATATCTGAAAGAGCTTTTAAAATGTACTTAGTGGTATTAGAAAATACTGTTTTTTTGTAATAATTTTAGTTTACTTTAACCCCTTAACGACCAAGCCATTTTGTAGGTTAAAGACCAGGCCAATTTTTACAATTCTGAACACTGTCAATTTATGTGCTTATAACTCTGGAACGCTTCAATGGATCTTGGCGATTCTGAGATTGTTTTCTCGTGACATATTGTACTTCATGATAGTGGTAAAATTTCTTCAATATAACTTGCGTTTATTTATGAAAAAAACGGAAATATGGCAAAAATTTTGAAAAGTTTTGGCAAAACTTTTAATTTTTATGCCATTAAATCAGAGAGATATGTCACAAAAAATAGTTAATAAATAACATTTCCCACATGTCTACTTTACATCAGCACAATTTTGGAACCAAATTTTTTTTTTGTTAGGAAGTTATAAGTGTTAAAAGTTGACCAGCAATTTCTAATTTTTCCAACAAAATTTACAAAACCATTTTTTTTAGGGACCACCTCACATTTGAAGTGAATTTGAGGGGTCAATATGACAGAAAACACCCAAAAGTGACACCATTCTAAAAACTGAACCCCTCAAGGTGTTCAAAGCCACATTCAAGAAGTTTATTAACCCTTTAGGTACTTCACAAGAATTGAAGCAATGTGGAAGGAAAAAATGAACATTTAACTTTTTTTCCCAAAAATTTTCTTTCGACACAATTTTTTTAAATTTTGTCAAGGGTATCAGTAGAAAATGAACCACAATATTTGTTGTACAATTTCTCCTGAGTACACCGATACCCCATGTGTGGGGGTAAACCACTATTTGGGCGCATGGCAGAGCTCGGAATGGAAGCAGCGCCATTTTACTTTTTTGGCTGGAATTGAGATTGGACGCCATGTCGCATTTGGAGAGTCCCTGTGTGCCTAAACAGTAGAAACCCCCAACAAGTGACCCCATTTTGGAAACTAGACCCCCCATGGAACTTATCTAAATGTGTTGTGAGAGCTTTGAACCCCCAAGGGCTTCACAGAAGGTTATAACATAGAGCCGTAAAATTAAAAAATCATATTTTTTCCACAAAAATGATCTTTTCATCCCAATTTTTATTTTCCAAAGGATAAAAGGACTGTAATGTATGTAGTACAGTTCATATAGCGTCTTGTGCTTGGGTGCGATGAAAACACAGGAGTCACAGGTTTGATATAGAAAAGTCCTGTATTACTTCATACAAGTTGGCAGAAATAGTCACTCAGTTTGCAGACACAGAAACAGGAGACACAGCAGGCCAGAGTAATCCAAGCTCAGCAATCACTCTCCAATACAGATTCAGGATCTTCTTCTCTGTTACCGTAAGTCCATGCAAACGTGGGTCTTTCAAGAGCAGGGTTCAGAGTCCACAAGTGCTTCAGAGTTCCTCAGTAGGAATAGCTGGAGTACAAGGTCCAAGGCTTACAGGAGTCAAGTCACAGGTTCACTGCAGGCTAGATTCTGAAGCACTGATTGCTCAGCTGTGGCTGCTTAAGAAGCAAAGGAGAGAATCAGGGCGGGAACATGCAAGCTGGAAACTCCATTTTGACTGAGGGCAAGATAGCTGCAGCAAGACAGAAAGTAAAATGGCTGACGAACAAACTGAGTTTCAGGAATATATACATAGAACCTTACATTACTCCCCCCTTAAGGACAACCTCCGGATGACCTCAGACCAGGCTTGTGTGGGTACCTCTGATGAAACTGACGGAGCAAGCGAGGAGCATTAACGTTATTGACCGGTTCCCATGAGTTGTCCTCCACTGGGTAGCCCTGCCATTTAATCAGATATTGTAACTGATTTCTATACAACCTGGAATCTAAAATCCTTTCCACCACAAATTCTTCCTGACCATCGACTAGCACTGGGTCAGGGCAAGGTGAGGAACGTCCAGGAAACGTATTGGGTGTCGCAGCCTTTAGTAGGGATACATGAAAGACAGGGTGGATTCTCATAGTTCTGGGCAGTTGAAGACGACAAGCAACGGCACTTATAATTTTACTGATTTTATAGGGTCCAATGTACTTATGTCCCAACTTAGACGATGGAATCCTTAACTTAAGATTTCTGGTTGACAGCCAGACCAAGTCTCCTAATTTGAAAGCTGGTGCAGGTTTACGAAATTTATCTGCTGCTTTCTTGTACCTTTCTTGAGCCGATTCCAGATTTTCCTTTAGAAGATCCATATTCTTCTGTAAAGACGTGATTCTTTCAGCCACTGCTGGTAAAGGCGTTTCTATGGGAAATCGTGGTAGAATGTTAGGATGATAACCTAGATTAGAGTAAAAAGGAGACTGTTTAGTGGAGGCACTCTGAGAGTTGTTATACGAGAACTCAGCTAATGGAAGTAGATCCACCCAATCATCCTGTAGGTGGCAGATAAAGCAGCGGAGATACTGCTCCAGGGTTTGATTGGTTCGTTCGGTCTGTCCATTAGTCTGGGGATGAAAAGCAGAAGAAAGGTTTACTTTAATGTCCAATGCTGCACAGAAATTTTGCCAAAACTTAGAAGTGAATTGCACCCCTCGATCCGAAATAACCTCATCCGGTACTCCATGTAAGCGAAACACATCTTTAATCATCAAATCTGATGTCTGTTTTGCAGTGGGTAAGCCGACACAAGGGATAAAATGAGCTGCCTTTGTTAGACGGTCAACCACCACTAGAATGGTGTTCTTCCCTGAGAGGTTGGTAACTCCACAATGAAGTCCATAGAAATGGATCCCCACAGGCGGGACAGGGTGGGAAGAGGCTGTAACAGACCAGTTGGTGAGGAGCGAGGTGTTTTGCATCTTGCACAGACCTCACATGAAGTGACATAATTCAAAACATCCTTCCTGCAAGTGGGCCACCAAAAGAAACGAGAAAGAAATTCCTGTGTCTTTAGAATTCCTCTATGCCCAGCTATCTTGGAATCGTGAATGAGTTGCAATAATCTTAATCTGACTGTTTCAGGAATATACAGACGTTGTCCCTGAATCCACACACCATTCTTAAAGACAAGACTTACGTCCCTTGGGGGTTGTGCCAAAAAGGAATCCGCATGGTATGCTTCCTTGATGTCCTTAAGTAGGTCTTGATTATGAATTACTCCTAGGAATCTAGAGTCAGGAAGAATAGTCTTAGGAGGAGTAATTGGACGTGTCTCTGCTGAGTAAATCCTAGAGAGTGCATCAGCCTTTCCATTGCGCGATCCTGGTCTATAAGAGATGATAAAATTAAATTGGTTTAAGAAAAGATTCCAGCGAGCCTGGCGAGGAGTCAGGCACTTAGCCGACCTGATAAACTCAAGGTTACGATGGTCTGTCAGGACGACTATTTGCTGTGCAGCTCCCTGAAGAAGGTGTCTCCATTCTTTGAAGGCGGCAATAATGGCCAACAACTCTCTATTGCCCACATCGTAGTTCCTCTCAGCCGAAGACAACTGCTGGGAAAAGAAGGCACAGGGATGCAAGACATTCTTCTCACCTGTTCTCTGAGAGAGTATAGCTCCAACGGCACAGTCTGAAGCATCCACCTCTATTATGAAAGCAAGCTCGGGGTTGGGATGTACTAGGATAGGTGCAGTGGTAAATTTATCTTTTAGACGGGAAAATGCTTCCTGGGCTTGGGGAGTCCAGGAAAACCTAGACTCTTTCTGGGTAAGTTGAGTGATAGGTGACACTACCTCAGAGAAATTTCTAATGAAACGTCTATAGAAGTTGGCAAACCCGATGAAGCGCTGTACCTCCTTCACATTTCTAGGACTTGGCCAATCCTTGATGGCTTGGGTTTTGCTTCCATCCATACTAATTCCTTGTGTAGACAGTACATACCCCAGAAATTGAATTTCGATCCTATGGAATTCACACTTTTCAAGTTTGATGTAAAGATGATTTTGTCTTAGACGTTCCAAGACCATTCTCACATGTCCATGATGTTCCTCTGTGGAGTTAGAAAAAATTAGAATATCATCCAAATAAATTACCACGAATGTATCTAGGAGATCCCTGAAGATGTCATTCACCAAGTGTTGGAAAGTGGCTGGGGCGGTACTCAGACCAAAAGGCATAACTAGATATTCAAAGTGTCCATAGCGTGACCTGAATGCAGTCTTCCATTCATCCCCAGGTCTAATACGGACTAAGTTATAGGCCCCACGAAGATCTAGTTTAGAAAAAATTTTGGCATGTCGCACTCTCTCCAATAACTCAGGGATTAAAGGCAATGGATAACGGTTTCTAATAGTAACCTTATTGAGTTCCCTATAGTCTACGCATGGTCTCAGAGATCCATCTTTCTTCTTTACAAAGAAGATGGGTGCACCTGCAGGAGATGAAGAGGGGCGTATGAAGCCCTTGGCTAGATTTTCATCTATGTAATCCTTTAAAGCCTTTAGCTCGGGCCCCGCCAGGGGGTAGATCTTACCAAAAGGTATCTCTGCTCCAGGCAATAATTCAATTGGACAATCATATGGACGGTGAGGAGGAAGCTGGTCAGCGTTCTTCTTGTCACATAAATCCACATAGTCCTGGTATACAGCTGGTAGTTCAGGGACTGACATGATTCCTTTAGGAACAGAGCAAGCTGAAACTTTTGGACTCATCTGTTTCTCTGGAAAGTGTAATTCCTTGGTCTCCCAGTTAATGGTAGGATTCTGAGCCTGCAGCCATGGTAGCCCTAGAATAATGGGAAAGTGGGGAGAAGAGATAAGCATAAAGGACAGTTTCTCTTGATGATCTTTACCCATAAGAACCCTCAAAGGCTCTGTTTCCTGATCCACTGGTCCAGAGGTCAGCAGGGAGCCATCCACAGTTTCCATCTGTACTGGAGTAGCCTTCTTCACTGAACGTATTCCCTGTTTCAGAGCAAAGGAGACATCCATAAAATTTCCACTTGCCCCTGAGTCGATCATAGCAGAGCTAGACACCCAAGCTGAGTCAACCCAGAGTTTGATGGAAAGAAAGCAATGAGAATTGTTTTTCTTACAACTCAGCTGGGACACCGCTGAGGAAACTTGAAAAATGGCAGCGTTTACACAGTCAACGTCCTCAGAGGTAACGGAGTTTAAGTCCGAGAAATCAAGATCTGTTGCTGCAGATCTCTCTGGAGCCTGAGGCTCGGACCTGACAGATCCCCTCTCGCAACACTCACAATGAATGAGTGCTGCAGTAGTCTTACGAGAACGGCTGGGGCAGTTTATAATGAAGTGCCCTGACTTACCACAATAGAAACATAGATTCTCCTTAAAACAATGTTCCTTGCGTGCATCACTAACCCGTCGTTGTAAAGAGTCTACCTGCATGGGTTCAGGTTCAGGTTCCCGTGTAATCCTACTCAAAGGTTCCTTAGCTGGAGAGGAAGGTAGGAAAAGGTTAGTACGATTGCTTTCGAACCATCTCTCTTGCCTGCGTTCAGTCAGACGAGTATCAATACGGATGCAGTAGTTAATAAAGTCACCTAACGCAGTGGGAGGGTCGGCACGAGCAAGTTCATCCTTAATCAGTGGAGATAACCCCTTTCGAAAAATAGATTTTTTGGCGGAACTGTCCCAGGTGGTATCAAGGGCCCATCTCCTGAAATCCAAGGCATATTCAGCTACCGAGTGCTTACCTTGGCGCAAAGCTAACATGGCTGCTTCAGCTGTTGCACCTCGATTGGGGTCATCAAACACCTGCCCCATGGCTGAAATAAAATCATCAAGGTGATTCAAACAATCATCCTCAGTCTCAATCAGAGGGTTTGCCCACATTAAAGCTTGTTGGTAAGCAACATAATTATAGTAAGCACCTTAGATCGTTCAGTGGGAAATTGTGAAGCATGTGCAGAAAAAAAAAAGATTGCATTGATTAATAAATCCCCTGAATTTCTCACGTTCACCGCCAAAACGAAAAGGGGGCAACTTGGGAATCCCAGTACTCGGGGCTACGGCAGAGCCTGACTCGCCCCTCTAGAACCTCAATCCTGGCTCGCAATTCCTGGGTAGTCTGTCCAACCACTTGCAAATTGTGATTATTGAGGTCCTGTAGATTTGTAAAACGGGTCTTTATATTCTGCAAATCTGCAAGGATATTATCATCACTCCGCAAAGTTCCTTTATGCGGGCCTCCATTTTTCAGATATTTTAAGACAGGATTACTGGAAGAAGAGGAGAGAAAAAAAAAACAATAGTGTTCACCTGTGGCAACACTGCAGAGAGAAAAAAAATTAAGGGAACTGCTCACCTGGAATGGTTGTGAGAAGTCACAACCACTATCATCACAGAAAGTTTCAACCAGACATCTGATATCCAGAGTTACAGCAGACAAAAAAGAGAAAAGAAAGGAAAAAAAAAAAAAAACAATAGTGTTTACCTGTGGTAACACTGCAAAAAGAAAAAACTTAAGGGAATTGCTCACCTGGAATGGTTGTGAGAAGTCACAACCACTGTCATCACAGAAAGTACAACCGGACGTCTGATATCCACAGTACAGCAGACACAGCCTTCCAGACCCAGCAGACACTAACGTTTTGGCTTCAGAATCTTGTAATGTATGTAGTACAGTTCATATAGCGTCTTGTGCTTGGGTGCGATGAAAACACAGGAGTCACAGGTTTGATATAGAAAAGTCCTGTATTACTTCATACAAGTTGGCAGAAATAGTCACACAGTTTGCAGACACAGAAACAGGAGACACAGCAGGCCAGAGTAATCCAAGCTCAGCAATCACTCTCCAATACAGATTCAGGATCTTCTTCTCTGTTACCATAAGTCCATGCAAACGTGGGTCTTTCAAGAGCAGGGTTCAGAGTCCACAAGTGCTTCAGAGTTCCTCAGTAGGAATAGCTGGAGTACAAGGTCCAAGCTTACAGGAGTCAAGTCACAGGTTCACTGCAGGCTAGATTCTGAAGCACTGATTGCTCAGCTGTGGCTGCTTAAGAAGCAAAGGAGAGAATCAGGGCGGAAACATGCAAGCTGGAAACTCCATTTTGACTGAGGGCAAGATAGCTGCAGCAAGACAGAAAGTAAAATGGCTGACGAACAAACTGAGTTTCAGGAATATATACATAGAACCTTACAAGAACCTCAAAAGTTATTGTGCAATTTGTCCTGAGTACGCTGATACCCCATATGTGGGGGTAAACCACTATTTGGGCGCATGGCAGAGCTTGGAAGGGAAGCAGCGCCATTTGACTTTTTTGGCTGGAATTGAGATTGGACGCCATGTCGCATTTGGAGAGTCCCTGTGTGCCTAAACAGTGGAAACCCCCCACAAGTGACCCCATTTTGGAAACTAGACTCCCCAAGGAACTTATCTAGATGTGTGGTGAGAGCTTTGAACCCCCAAGGGCTTCACAGAAGGTTATAACGTAGAGCTGTAAAATTAAAAAATCATATCTTTTCCACAAAAGTGATCTTTCCACCCCAATTGTTATTTTCCAAAGGGTAACAGGACCCCAAAATTTATTGTGCAATTTGTCCTGAGTACGCTGATACCCCATATGTGGGGGTAAACCACTATTTTTATGCATGGCAGAGCTCGGAAGGGAAGGAGCGCCTTTTTCAAATGCAGACTTTGATGGAATGGTCTGCGGGTGTCATGTCACGTTTGGAGAGCCCCTGATGTGCCTAAACAGTAGAAACCCCCCACAAGTGATTCCATTTTGGAAATTAGACCCCCCAAGGAACTTATCTAGATGTGTGGTGAGCACTTTGAACCCCCAAGTGCTTCACAGAAGTTTATAACGTAGAGCCGTGAAAATAAAAAAATCATATTTTTTTCCACAAAAATAATCTTTTTGCCCCCAAATTTTTATTTTTATAAGGGTAACAGGAGAAATAGGACCCCAAAAGCTATTGTGCAATTTGTCCTGAGTACGCTGATACCCCATATGTGGCGGGGAAACCACTATTTTGACGCATGGCAGAGCTCTGAAGGGAAGGAGCACCGTTTTCGAATGCAGACTTTGATGGAATGGTCTGCGGGTGTCATGTCGCGCTTGTAGAGCCCCTGATGTGCCTAAACAGTAGAAACCCCCCACAAATAACCCCATTTTGCAAACTAGACCCCCCAAGGAACTTATCTAGATGTGTGGACAGCACTTTAAACCCCCAAGGGCTTCACAGAAGTTTATAACGTAGAGCCGTGAAAATAAAAAAATCATATTTTTTTCCACAAAAATGACCTTTTTGCCCCCAAATTTTTATTTTTATAAGGATAACAGGAGAAATAGGACCCCAAAAGTTGAAGTGCATTTTGTCCTGAGTACGCTGATATCCCATATGTGGGGGGGGAAACCACTGTGATCGCCTTACTGCGATCTTTGGAGGCAGAATGAACAAATCCACAAAAGGTGAAGAATTGGTTTTCTTTTTTACGCCGTTCCTAGTGCGGTATTAGTGATTAGGCGACTTTATTCCTCGGGTCGGTGCGATTACGGCGATACCAGATTTACACCCTTTTTTCATGTTTAGCTTCTGTCACACTCTAAAAAGACGCTTTTTTTTGGAATAATTTTTTGTAAGAAATTTTTACATCGCCGTATTTTGAGAGCTATAATTTTACCATATTTTGGCCGACAGAGTTATCTGTGGCTTATTTTTTGTGGGACGAGCTGACGTTTTTTTTGGGTACCATATTCGGGCACATAATGTTTTTTGATAGCTTCCTATTCCGATTTTTGTGGAAGCAGAATGAACAAAAACCAGCAATTCAGGAATTGTTTTTTTTTTTTTTCCTCCTTTCCGCGTGTGGTAAAATTGATAAAGCAGTTTTATTCTTCGGGTCACTACGATTACAACGATACCTCATTTATATATTTTTTTATGTTTTGGCGTTTTTTACACAATAAAAAGTTTTATAGAAAAAATAATTTTTTGCATCAGTTTATTCCACGAGCTATAACTTTTTTATTTTTTTGCTGATGATGCTGTATAGCGGCTTGTTTTTTGCGGGACAAGATGACGTTTTCAGCGGTACCATGGTTATTTATATCCCACTTTTTATCGTGTGCTGTTGCACTTTTTCCAAGTGGTATGATGATACCGCTTGGAAAAAGTATAATTTACTATTTTTTGTGTTTTTTTTTACGGCTTTCACTGAAGTGGTTAATTAGGGATACGCTTTTATAGATGGGATTTTTACGGACGCGGCGATACCAAACTTGTGTGTTTTTTTAGTTTTTTCTTTTTTTTATTACATAAAAATGTGTATTTTTTATGGGATTTTTTTAAAATTATTTTTTAATATTTTTTTTTACAATTTATTTAAAAAAAATGCTTTTTTTTAATTTGTCCCTTTATGGGACTTTCACTTTTTTACTTTTTATTGCAGTTACAATGCATTGCAATGCTCCAGCATTGCAATGCATTGTACCTATGGTGAAAGCTGCTGTGAACATGGTCACAGCAGCTTTCCGTAGCTAGATGACCTGGAGGTTGTCATGATAACCCCCGGGTCATCAAGGCAGAGATCGGGCCCTGCAAATACATTGCAGGCGCCGATCTGAGGCAGAGGGAGCTCCCGACCCTCTGCCCCCCTTGAGCCCTGCGATCGCGCTCGATCGCAGCAGTCAGGGGGTTAACAGCCAGGGGCGGCGGGGGCGCCGCTCCTGGCTGTCAGTGCAGGAAGCTTGGCCACTGCAGCGCCAAGCTCCTGCACTGATCGCGCTGGAGAAGCTGAAATTTCAGCCTCTCCTGCGCGATCGCTGCTGTGTTTGGTCAGTCAGATTGACTGACCAATCACAGCGCTGTAGGTGCGGGGACCGACGGCAAAGGTCCCCGCACCGCTTGCCGTGCCTGTCAGCTGTCTGTGACAGCTGTCGGCACTGAACTACCACTGCGTGTTTACACGCAGTGGTAGCTCAAAGGCATGACGTGCACAGTCCGTCAAGGTGCCAAAACTGACACTTTGCCATGACGGACTGTGTACGTCATTGGACATTAAGGGGTTAAGGAATTTTCTCAAGAATAATGTTAATTTTAATGTTGCTTTTAAACAAAGCATTTTGAAATAATAATTTCCACAATTGGATGTGTTTAAAAAAAATGTACCTGTGCTTAAATATGTAACCCTGCTGTGTACTGTGTAATGGGTGTTTCAGACCGTACAGAAACTTGGTCTGATCATACCACCGCTCCTACGAAGGTGGGAAAGCAAGACTGTATACAGACATTACAGCAGGGGATCACAGCTGATTTTTTTTGTGAGATAATGAATTTCCCTGACTGTTTTTTAAAAAAAAATTTATCTCAAAGAAAGATTTATTTGCGATCCCGTGTTGTAATGTCTGTATACTTTTTTGTTTCATTGCCCACCCAGGAGCTGTGGTATGATCAGACCATGTTCCTGTATGGTCAGACACAGCCATTACACAGTACACAGCAGGGACACAGTTATAAGATTATTTCAGCACAGCAACATTACGGTTAGACACAGCCATTACACAGTACACAGCAGGGACACAGTTATAAGATATTTCAGCACAGCAACATTACGGTTAGACACAGCCTATTACACAGTACACAGCAGGGACACAGTTATAAGATTATCTCAGCACAGGAACATTTTTTAAAAACATCTAATTGTGAAAATTATTATTATTCAAGATCTATTGATTAAAATTAGCTTTGTTCTTGGGAAAACCCATGAACAACCCAAGCGGAGAGTTCAAAAAGATGTGCTGATTGCAGATAATCTAAAGCCACATTCTATCACCAAGGTTGGCTTGTTCATCATTAAAGCCTTTAACTATTGAACTATATTATTTTGGTAATATTGTCACACATATTATGGAAACATTATGAGTGTAGATAATGACATTTGAACAGGATAAGATAATTCAAAGAGGAAGAATGCTGTGATATTCATGGCTAATAAAATATTAGAAATGTTTTGCATTTTAGCCCAATGCATATGTCCCAATAGCAGCACCCCTGCTAATATCATAAAAGGAGCCTGTCATGTAAGATAATGCTATTATCCTGCAGATATGGGGTTAATCTTCTGGTTAATAGATTTCTTGAACCATGAAGCACCCGCCACTTAAAACCCCACTGCTGGGAGGAAATAAACCTTATTCCCCCCTCAGACTCACTGTTTCAGTCATAGGGGTGACGCTGGCATCGTTTCATTCACTGCTATGTGCATAGAGAGCACTGGCTGTAACAGCGCCCCTGACACTGACTGAAAGTCAGCTCAACATTACAGCAGGGACACAGTTGCAACCAACACACTTTATGCATAGTTCACAAACAGGGAAAAATAACATGCTGAAAATAACCATTTTTTTGGTCTATATTTCATAATCATAAAAATGACAATACCATACAATGTACAAAATGTCAAAGTCATAAAATCATCAGGATTGTATACTTGTCAGTCAGTAATTTAACAACCATGTGCTTTATCGCATGGATTAAGTTTACAATATCAGGGGCATGCAACTTTTTCTCTTATAGCATCATCTATCTGCTTGAGAAATTACTTCCCACCTTAAAGTATGTTTTGTCTACAGATAACTGCAACAGGGATCATTCATCTCTTCTTCCTCCATATCATCTCTCTATCCTCCATGCCAGATGGCTTCACACCTTTCTCCCCTTCATACAGCTTTGGCAAAAGTTAAGAGACCACCACATCAAAACCGTGTCATGGGCAGCCCATTCTCCAGACCTGAACCCCATTGAAAACCTCTGGAATGCAATCAAGAAGATGATGGATAGTCACAAGCCATCAAACAAAGAACTGCTTACATTTTTGTGCCAGAAGCAGTGTGAAAGACTGGTGGAAAGCATGCCAAGACACATGAAAGCTGTGATTAAAAATCATTGTTATCCCACAAAATATTGATTTCAGAACTCTTCCTGAGTTAAAACAATAGTATTGTTGTTTCTAAATGATTATGAACTTGTTTTCTTTGCATTATTTGAGGTCTTAAAGCATTGTTTTTTTTTAATTTGACCATTTTTCTTTGTCAGAAAAAAAAATATTGCTTGGAAATTTGGAGGCATGTTGTCAGAATTATAGACTAAAAGAACAACTTACATTTTACTCAAAAATATGCATATAAAGAGAAAAATCAGACAAACTGAACATTTGAAAGTGGTCTCTTAATTTTTGCCAGAGCTGTATATATATTTTGCACAGGCATCCTCTCCCACTGTTATCACTTGTCACCAACTCCTGCCGTAGGCATTATTTCTACCATTACAGATTTCATCTTTATTCCCCCAGGTACAGTATAATCTCAACCTTTTTCTCTCAAGGTGACATCTCTAGAAATGAACACATTGAGAAGAAAAATTAGTTTCAGGTTCAATTTGTTTGGATCGGCTGAAAAATTAAATTAGGATTAAATTGTTTAATCAAGAATCAAATGTGCTCCAAAATTAATAAATGTTAGGAAAACAAGGGTTAACAAAGAATAATACATTATCTTCACCTATTCAATCCTCTGGTCTTTGCTTTGCATCTTATAAGGCCTAATATTTGCCGCAAGACCAGAATTCTGAACACAGGAGGCTGGAAATCATCTGGAATTTGCAAACTGACTGTTCCTTATTATCTTCTGATGTTACGATGCATTTTGTGGTATCACAATGTCAGATATGCATAGCCCATGGCTTAGTCAGTGCCTTGGGCCATATGCTTAATATGTCATGACTTTGGTCATGACGTGAAAGACGTATGTTGGTGTTAGGACGGTATGATAAAAGAAGATGTTATGTTAGTGGGGAAGTAAAAAGAAGACAGATAGAGCTGAAAATCATCAAATCAGTCAAATCAGCAAAACAATGACTGGCCTGTCTCCATTTTAATAAATTTGCAAGAAGCAAATAAAAATTACAGATTCTGGAAAATCAAGATTTTTAAAAAAAAAAGTCAAGACAAATTATTTTTGTAAATAATCTTTTCACTCAACCGTAAAATTAAAGACCCGCTTCTTCAAATTTGTTGCAAAGTCCAAGAGCCACCTGTAGTGGATGCTGGCTGCTGTTAGATATCCTGTAAAAGCCAGCACATCCTATACAAGACTGACATGATGGACATTTTAAATACCACATCATTAAATATTTCCAACTGACTAATGTCACATGTGTACTAAAAAAGATTGGCAATCATCTGTCAGGGGGTATTGCTAAATCTTAGATTAACAGGATTTTCATGTCAATAGAGAAAATACAAAATTTACAAAACTCAAATCTCTGAAACAGTACCAGTGCCAGGATATTGGAGAGTTCTCATGGTACCAATGCTTCTTTTGATATTAGAACAACTTAAAGAGTGACCATTGTTTGTTTTATTTTTACCATAAATAAATAGTACACATGAGAATTTAAAACTTTTTAATATATCTTAAAGAAATTTGCTTTTTTCTACTCCTGCATTGATCTTCCACTTTGTAGACTCTGTATTGATTTATAAAATCTGTATTCAGTGAAGTCAGATTATCACATTACTAAATGAGAAAATGTTCTACCCATAGGATTCTATGTAGGGGGAGGAGGGAAATGCT
>JARQOD010000005.1:222733467-222795883 GCA_033576555.1 Oophaga sylvatica | reverse complement strand
TATTTCTGGGCAGTTAAGAACAAGAAAAGGACTTAAATTTTTGTTTTTAAGGGCCAATGTCTTATGTCCCCCTTAGCGAGGGAAAACCTTTAATTTAAAGTTTGGTTTGCGCCAACCGTCTCCAATTTAAAAGCTGGGCGGTTTCGAAATTTATCTGCTGCTTTTTTTTCCTTTTTGACCCTTTCCAGTTTTCCTTTAAAAACCCCTTTTTTCTTCTGTAAGACTGATTTTTTCGCCACGCGGGGGAAAGGCGTTTCTATGGGAAATCGGGTAAAAATGTTGGTGAAACCGATTGGTAAAAAGGGACTTTTTTATGGGGGCCTCTGAAGTTGTTATACGAAAACTCAGCTAAGGGAATAGTCCCCAAACCTTGGTGGAGTAAAGCGCGGGTAGTCCGGGGGTTTTTTTTGGTTGTTGGTCGTCCTTTCGGGGGGGAAACAGAAGAAGGTTTATTAAAAATTTCAATGCGCCAAGAAATTTTCCAAAAATTAAAAGGAAATTTTCACCCTCGATCCGAAAAAACCCCACCCGGACCCATGTAACAAACAATCTTTAAACACAAAGAGCTGTTTTGCGTGGGTTAACCGACCAAGGGATAAAATGAGCTGCCTTTGTTGACGGCAACCCAAGAATGGGTTTTCCCCCGGGGTTGGTAAAATCCAAATGAAGCCTAAAAAGGCCCACGGCGGGGCGGGGGAAGAGGCTTAAAAAACAGTTGGTGAGGGCGGGGTTTTGATTTTGCACAGCCCCCCAGAATGACATAATTTAAAACTCCTTTCCGAAGGGGCCCCCCCAAAAGAAACGAAAAAAATTCCTTTTTTAGAATTCCTCTAGGGGCCCGTATTTGGAATGGGGAAAAGATTCAAAAATTTAAATTTACTTTTCGGAAATACAGACGTTGCCCGAATCCACACCCCATTCTTAAAACAAGACTTACGTCCCTTGGGGGTTGTGCCAAAAAGGAATCCGCATGGTATGCTTCCTTGATGTCCTTAAGTAGGTCTTGATTATGAATTACTCCTAGGAATCTAGAGTCAGGAAGAATAGTCTTAGGAGGAGTAATTGGACGTGTCTCTGCTGAGTAAATCCTAGAGAGTGCATCAGCCTTTCCATTGCGCGATCCTGGTCTATAAGAGATGATAAAATTAAATTGGTTTAAGAAAAGATTCCAGCGAGCCTGGCGAGGAGTCAGGCACTTAGCCGACCTGATAAACTCAAGGTTACGATGGTCTGTCAGGACGACTATTTGCTGTGCAGCTCCCTGAAGAAGGTGTCTCCATTCTTTGAAGGCGGCAATAATGGCCAACAACTCTCTATTGCCCACATCGTAGTTCCTCTCAGCCGAAGACAACTGCTGGGAAAAGAAGGCACAGGGATGCAAGACATTCTTCTCACCTGTTCTCTGAGAGAGTATAGCTCCAACGGCACAGTCTGAAGCATCCACCTCTATTATGAAAGCAAGCTCGGGGTTGGGATGTACTAGGATAGGTGCAGTGGTAAATTTATCTTTTAGACGGGAAAATGCTTCCTGGGCTTGGGGAGTCCAGGAAAACCTAGACTCTTTCTGGGTAAGTTGAGTGATAGGTGACACTACCTCAGAGAAATTTCTAATGAAACGTCTATAGAAGTTGGCAAACCCGATGAAGCGCTGTACCTCCTTCACATTTCTAGGACTTGGCCAATCCTTGATGGCTTGGGTTTTGCTTCCATCCATACTAATTCCTTGTGTAGACAGTACATACCCCAGAAATTGAATTTCGATCCTATGGAATTCACACTTTTCAAGTTTGATGTAAAGATGATTTTGTCTTAGACGTTCCAAGACCATTCTCACATGTCCATGATGTTCCTCTGTGGAGTTAGAAAAAATTAGAATATCATCCAAATAAATTACCACGAATGTATCTAGGAGATCCCTGAAGATGTCATTCACCAAGTGTTGGAAAGTGGCTGGGGCGGTACTCAGACCAAAAGGCATAACTAGATATTCAAAGTGTCCATAGCGTGACCTGAATGCAGTCTTCCATTCATCCCCAGGTCTAATACGGACTAAGTTATAGGCCCCACGAAGATCTAGTTTAGAAAAAATTTTGGCATGTCGCACTCTCTCCAATAACTCAGGGATTAAAGGCAATGGATAACGGTTTCTAATAGTAACCTTATTGAGTTCCCTATAGTCTACGCATGGTCTCAGAGATCCATCTTTCTTCTTTACAAAGAAGATGGGTGCACCTGCAGGAGATGAAGAGGGGCGTATGAAGCCCTTGGCTAGATTTTCATCTATGTAATCCTTTAAAGCCTTTAGCTCGGGCCCCGCCAGGGGGTAGATCTTACCAAAAGGTATCTCTGCTCCAGGCAATAATTCAATTGGACAATCATATGGACGGTGAGGAGGAAGCTGGTCAGCGTTCTTCTTGTCACATAAATCCACATAGTCCTGGTATACAGCTGGTAGTTCAGGGACTGACATGATTCCTTTAGGAACAGAGCAAGCTGAAACTTTTGGACTCATCTGTTTCTCTGGAAAGTGTAATTCCTTGGTCTCCCAGTTAATGGTAGGATTCTGAGCCTGCAGCCATGGTAGCCCTAGAATAATGGGAAAGTGGGGAGAAGAGATAAGCATAAAGGACAGTTTCTCTTGATGATCTTTACCCATAAGAACCCTCAAAGGCTCTGTTTCCTGATCCACTGGTCCAGAGGTCAGCAGGGAGCCATCCACAGTTTCCATCTGTACTGGAGTAGCCTTCTTCACTGAACGTATTCCCTGTTTCAGAGCAAAGGAGACATCCATAAAATTTCCACTTGCCCCTGAGTCGATCATAGCAGAGCTAGACACCCAAGCTGAGTCAACCCAGAGTTTGATGGAAAGAAAGCAATGAGAATTGTTTTTCTTACAACTCAGCTGGGACACCGCTGAGGAAACTTGAAAAATGGCAGCGTTTACACAGTCAACGTCCTCAGAGGTAACGGAGTTTAAGTCCGAGAAATCAAGATCTGTTGCTGCAGATCTCTCTGGAGCCTGAGGCTCGGACCTGACAGATCCCCTCTCGCAACACTCACAATGAATGAGTGCTGCAGTAGTCTTACGAGAACGGCTGGGGCAGTTTATAATGAAGTGCCCTGACTTACCACAATAGAAACATAGATTCTCCTTAAAACAATGTTCCTTGCGTGCATCACTAACCCGTCGTTGTAAAGAGTCTACCTGCATGGGTTCAGGTTCAGGTTCCCGTGTAATCCTACTCAAAGGTTCCTTAGCTGGAGAGGAAGGTAGGAAAAGGTTAGTACGATTGCTTTCGAACCATCTCTCTTGCCTGCGTTCAGTCAGACGAGTATCAATACGGATGCAGTAGTTAATAAAGTCACCTAACGCAGTGGGAGGGTCGGCACGAGCAAGTTCATCCTTAATCAGTGGAGATAACCCCTTTCGAAAAATAGATTTTTTGGCGGAACTGTCCCAGGTGGTATCAAGGGCCCATCTCCTGAAATCCAAGGCATATTCAGCTACCGAGTGCTTACCTTGGCGCAAAGCTAACATGGCTGCTTCAGCTGTTGCACCTCGATTGGGGTCATCAAACACCTGCCCCATGGCTGAAATAAAATCATCAAGGTGATTCAAACAATCATCCTCAGTCTCAATCAGAGGGTTTGCCCACATTAAAGCCTTGTTGGTAAGCAACATAATTATAGTAAGCACCTTAGATCGTTCAGTGGGAAATTGTGAAGCATGTGCAGAAAAAAAAAAGATTGCATTGATTAATAAATCCCCTGAATTTCTCACGTTCACCGCCAAAACGAAAAGGGGGCAACTTGGGAATCCCAGTACTCGGGGCTACGGCAGGAGCCTGGACTCGCCCCTCTAGAACCTCAATCCTGGCTCGCAATTCCTGGGTAGTCTGTCCAACCACTTGCAAATTGTGATTATTGAGGTCCTGTAGATTTGTAAAACGGGTCTTTATATTCTGCAAATCTGCAAGGATATTATCAGTCACTCCGCAAAGTTCCTTTATGCGGGCCTCCATTTTTCAGATATTTTAAGACAGGATTACTGGAAGAAGAGGAGAGAAAAAAAAAACAATAGTGTTCACCTGTGGCAACACTGCAGAGAGAAAAAAAAATTAAGGGAACTGCTCACCTGGAATGGTTGTGAGAAGTCACAACCACTATCATCACAGAAAGTTTCAACCAGACATCTGATATCCAGAGTTACAGCAGACAAAAAAGAGAAAAGAAAGGAAAAAAAAAAAAAAAACAATAGTGTTTACCTGTGGTAACACTGCAAAAAGAAAAAACTTAAGGGAATTGCTCACCTGGAATGGTTGTGAGAAGTCACAACCACTGTCATCACAGAAAGTACAACCGGACGTCTGATATCCACAGTACAGCAGACACAGCCTTCCAGACCCAGCAGACACTAACGTTTTGGCTTCAGAATCTTGTAATGTATGTAGTACAGTTCATATAGCGTCTTGTGCTTGGGTGCGATGAAAACACAGGAGTCACAGGTTTGATATAGAAAAGTCCTGTATTACTTCATACAAGTTGGCAGAAATAGTCACACAGTTTGCAGACACAGAAACAGGAGACACAGCAGGCCAGAGTAATCCAAGCTCAGCAATCACTCTCCAATACAGATTCAGGATCTTCTTCTCTGTTACCATAAGTCCATGCAAACGTGGGTCTTTCAAGAGCAGGGTTCAGAGTCCACAAGTGCTTCAGAGTTCCTCAGTAGGAATAGCTGGAGTACAAGGTCCAAGCCTTACAGGAGTCAAGTCACAGGTTCACTGCAGGCTAGATTCTGAAGCACTGATTGCTCAGCTGTGGCTGCTTAAGAAGCAAAGGAGAGAATCAGGGCGGAAACATGCAAGCTGGAAACTCCATTTTGACTGAGGGCAAGATAGCTGCAGCAAGACAGAAAGTAAAATGGCTGACGAACAAACTGAGTTTCAGGAATATATACATAGAACCTTACAAGAACCTCAAAAGTTATTGTGCAATTTGTCCTGAGTACGCTGATACCCCATATGTGGGGGTAAACCACTATTTGGGCGCATGGCAGAGCTTGGAAGGGAAGCAGCGCCATTTGACTTTTTTGGCTGGAATTGAGATTGGACGCCATGTCGCATTTGGAGAGTCCCTGTGTGCCTAAACAGTGGAAACCCCCCACAAGTGACCCCATTTTGGAAACTAGACTCCCCAAGGAACTTATCTAGATGTGTGGTGAGAGCTTTGAACCCCAAGGGCTTCACAGAAGGTTATAACGTAGAGCTGTAAAATTAAAAAATCATATCTTTTCCACAAAAGTGATCTTTCCACCCCCAATTGTTATTTTCCAAAGGGTAACAGGACCCCAAAATTTATTGTGCAATTTGTCCTGAGTACGCTGATACCCCATATGTGGGGGTAAACCACTATTTTGATGCATGGCAGAGCTCGGAAGGGAAGGAGCGCCTTTTTCAAATGCAGACTTTGATGGAATGGTCTGCGGGTGTCATGTCACGTTTGGAGAGCCCCTGATGTGCCTAAACAGTAGAAACCCCCCACAAGTGATTCCATTTTGGAAATTAGACCCCCCAAGGAACTTATCTAGATGTGTGGTGAGCACTTTGAACCCCCAAGTGCTTCACAGAAGTTTATAACGTAGAGCCGTGAAAATAAAAAAATCATATTTTTTTCCACAAAAATAATCTTTTTGCCCCCAAATTTTTATTTTTATAAGGGTAACAGGAGAAATAGGACCCCAAAAGCTATTGTGCAATTTGTCCTGAGTACGCTGATACCCCATATGTGGCGGGGAAACCACTATTTTGACGCATGGCAGAGCTCTGAAGGGAAGGAGCACCGTTTTCGAATGCAGACTTTGATGGAATGGTCTGCGGGTGTCATGTCGCGCTTGTAGAGCCCCTGATGTGCCTAAACAGTAGAAACCCCCCACAAATAACCCCATTTTGCAAACTAGACCCCCCAAGGAACTTATCTAGATGTGTGGACAGCACTTTAAACCCCCAAGGGCTTCACAGAAGTTTATAACGTAGAGCCGTGAAAATAAAAAAATCATATTTTTTTCCACAAAAATGACCTTTTTGCCCCCAAATTTTATTTTTATAAGGATAACAGGAGAAATAGGACCCCAAAAGTTGAAGTGCATTTTGTCCTGAGTACGCTGATATCCCATATGTGGGGGGGGAACCACTGTGATCGCCTTACTGCGATCTTTGGGAGGCAGAATGAACAAATCCACAAAAGGTGAAGAATTGGTTTTCTTTTTTACGCCGTTCCTAGTGCGGTATTAGTGATTAGGCGACTTTATTCCTCGGGTCGGTGCGATTACGGCGATACCAGATTTACACCCTTTTTTCATGTTTAGCTTCTGTCACACTCTAAAAGACGCTTTTTTTTGGAATAATTTTTTGTAAGAAATTTTTACATCGCCGTATTTTGAGAGCTATAATTTTACCATATTTTGGCCGACAGAGTTATCTGTGGGCTTATTTTTTGTGGGACGAGCTGACGTTTTTATTGGTACCATATTCGGGCACATAATGTTTTTTGATAGCTTCCTATTCCGATTTTTGTGGAAGCAGAATGAACAAAAACCAGCAATTCAGGAATTGTTTTTTTTTTTTTTTTCCTCCTTTCCGCGTGTGGTAAAATTGATAAAGCAGTTTTATTCTTCGGGTCACTACGATTACAACGATACCTCATTTATATATTTTTTTATGTTTTGGCGTTTTTTACACAATAAAAAGTTTTATAGAAAAAATAATTATTTTTGCATCAGTTTATTCCACGAGCTATAACTTTTTTATTTTTTTGCTGATGATGCTGTATAGCGGCTTGTTTTTTGGGGGACAAGATGACGTTTTCAGCGGTACCATGGTTATTTATATCCCACTTTTTGATCGTGTGCTGTTGCACTTTTTCCAAGTGGTATGATGATACCGCTTGGAAAAAGTATAATTTACTACTTTTTTGTGTTTTTTTTACGGCTTTCACTGAAGTGGTTAATTAGGGATACGCTTTTATAGATGGGATTTTTACGGACGCGGCGATACCAAACTTGTGTGTTTTTTTAGTTTTTTCTTTTTTTTATTACATAAAAATGTGTATTTTTTATGGGATTTTTTTAAAATTATTTTTTAATATTTTTTTTTACAATTTATTTAAAAAAAATGCTTTTTTTTAATTTGTCCCTTTATGGGACTTTCACTTTTTTACTTTTTATTGCAGTTACAATGCATTGCAATGCTCCAGCATTGCAATGCATTGTACCTATGGTGAAAGCTGCTGTGAACATGGTCACAGCAGCTTTCCGTAGCTAGATGACCTGGAGGTTGTCATGATAACCCCCGGTCATCAAGGCAGAGATCGGGCCCTGCAAATACATTGCAGGGCGCCGATCTGAGGCAGAGGGAGCTCCCGACCCTCTGCCTCCCCCTTGAGCCCTGCGATCGCGCTCGATCGCAGCAGTCAGGGGGTTAACAGCCAGGGGCGGCGGGGGCGCCGCTCCTGGCTGTCAGTGCAGGAAGCTTGGCCACTGCAGCGCCAAGCTCCTGCACTGATCGCGCTGGAGAAGCTGAAATTTCAGCCTCTCCTGCGCGATCGCTGCTGTGTTTGGTCAGTCAGATTGACTGACCAATCACAGCGCTGTAGGTGCGGGGACCGACGGCAAAGGTCCCCGCACCGCTTGCCGTGCCTGTCAGCTGTCTGTGACAGCTGTCGGCACTGAACTACCACTGCGTGTTTACACGCAGTGGTAGCTCAAAGGCATGACGTGCACAGTCCGTCAAGGTGCCAAAACTGACACTTTGCCATGACGGACTGTGTACGTCATTGGACATTAAGGGGTTAAGGAATTTTCTCAAGAATAATGTTAATTTTAATGTTGCTTTTAAACAAAGCATTTTGAAATAATAATTTCCACAATTGGATGTTTTAAAAAAAATGTACCTGTGCTTAAATATGTAACCCTGCTGTGTACTGTGTAATGGGTGTTTCAGACCGTACAGAAACTTGGTCTGATCATACCACCGCTCCTACGAAGGTGGGAAAGCAAGACTGTATACAGACATTACAGCAGGGGATCACAGCTGATTTTTTTTGTGAGATAATGAATTTCCCTGACTGTTTTTAAAAAAAAAATTTATCTCAAAGAAAGATTTATTTGCGATCCCGTGTTGTAATGTCTGTATACTTTTTTGTTTCATTGCCCACCCAGGAGCTGTGGTATGATCAGACCATGTTCCTGTATGGTCAGACACAGCCATTACACAGTACACAGCAGGGACACAGTTATAAGATTATTTCAGCACAGCAACATTACGGTTAGACACAGCCATTACACAGTACACAGCAGGGACACAGTTATAAGATTATTTCAGCACAGCAACATTACGGTTAGACACAGCCATTACACAGTACACAGCAGGGACACAGTTATAAGATTATCTCAGCACAGGAACATTTTTTAAAAACATCTAATTGTGAAAATTATTATTATTCCAAGATCTATTGATTAAAATTAGCTTTGTTCTTGGGAAAACCCATGAACAACCCAAGCGGAGAGTTCAAAAAGATGTGCTGATTGCAGATAATCTAAAGCCACATTCTATCACCAAGGTTGGCTTGTTCATCATTAAAGCCTTTAACTATTGAACTATATTATTTTGGTAATATTGTCACACATATTATGGAACATTATGAGTGTAGATAATGACATTTGAACAGGATAAGATAATTCAAAGAGGAAGAATGCTGTGATATTCATGGCTAATAAAATATTAGAAATGTTTTGCATTTTAGCCCAATGCATATGTCCCAATAGCAGCACCCCTGCTATATCATAAAAGGAGCCTGTCATGTAAGATAATGCTATTATCCTGCAGATATGGGGTTAATCTTCTGGTTAATAGATTTCTTGAACCATGAAGCACCCGCACTTAAAACCCCACTGCTGGGAGGAAATAAACCTTATTCCCCCCTCAGACTCACTGTTTCAGTCATAGGGGTGACGCTGGCATCGTTTCATTCACTGCTATGTGCATAGAGAGCACTGGCTGTAACAGCGCCCCTGACACTGACTGAAAGTCAGCTCAACATTACAGCAGGGACACAGTTGCAACCAACACACTTTATGCATAGTTCACAAAACAGGGAAAAATAACATGCTGAAAATAACCATTTTTTTGGTCTATATTTCATAATCATAAAAATGACAATACCATACAATGTACAAAATGTCAAAGTCATAAAATCATCAGGATTGTATACTTGTCAGTCAGTAATTTAACAACCATGTGCTTTATCGCATGGATTAAGTTTACAATATCAGGGGCATGCAACTTTTTCTCTTATAGCATCATCTATCTGCTTGAGAAATTACTTCCCACCTTAAAGTATGTTTTGTCTACAGATAACTGCAACAGGGATCATTCATCTCTTCTTCCTCACATATCATCTCTCTATCCTCCATGCCAGATGGCTTCACACCTTTCTCCCCTTCATACAGCTTTGGCAAAAGTTAAGAGACCACCACATCAAAACCGTGTCATGGGCAGCCCATTCTCCAGACCTGAACCCCATTGAAAACCTCTGGAATGCAATCAAGAAGATGATGGATAGTCACAAGCCATCAAACAAAGAACTGCTTACATTTTTGTGCCAGAAGCAGTGTGAAAGACTGGTGGAAAGCATGCCAAGACACATGAAAGCTGTGATTAAAAATCATTGTTATCCCACAAAATATTGATTTCAGAACTCTTCCTGAGTTAAAACAATAGTATTGTTGTTTCTAAATGATTATGAACTTGTTTTCTTTGCATTATTTGAGGTCTTAAAGCATTGTTTTTTTTTAATTTTGACCATTTTTCTTTGTCAGAAAAAAAAAATATTGCTTGGAAATTTGGAGGCATGTTGTCAGAAGCTTATAGACTAAAAGAACAACTTACATTTTACTCAAAAATATGCATATAAAGAGAAAAATCAGACAAACTGAACATTTGAAAGTGGTCTCTTAATTTTTGCCAGAGCTGTATATATATTTTGCACAGGCATCCTCTCCCACTGTTATCACTTGTCACCAACTCCTGCCGTAGGCATTATTTCTACCATTACAGATTTCATCTTTATTCCCCCAGGTACAGTATAATCTCAACCTTTTTCTCTCAAGGTGACATCTCTAGAAATGAACACATTGAGAAGAAAAATTAGTTTCAGGTTCAATTTGTTTGGATCGGCTGAAAAATTAAATTAGGATTAAATTGTTTAATCAAGAATCAAATGTGCTCCAAAATTAATAAATGTTAGGAAAACAAGGGTTAACAAAGAATAATACATTATCTTCACCTATTCAATCCTCTGGTCTTTGCTTTGCATCTTATAAGGCCTAATATTTGCCGCAAGACCAGAATTCTGAACACAGGAGGCTGGAAATCATCTGGAATTTGCAAACTGACTGTTCCTTATTATCTTCTGATGTTACGATGCATGTTGTGGTATCACAATGTCAGATATGCATAGCCCATGGCTTAGTCAGTGCCTTGGGCCATATGCTTAATATGTCATGACTTTGGTCATGACGTGAAAGACGTATGTTGGTGTTAGGACGGTATGATAAAAGAAGATGTTATGTGTAGTGGGGAAGTAAAAAGAAGACAGATAGAGCTGAAAATCATCAAATCAGTCAAATCAGCAAAACAATGACTGGCCTGTCTCCATTTTAATAAATTTGCAAGAAGCAAATAAAAATTACAGATTCTGGAAAATCAAGATTTTTTAAAAAAAAAAGTCAAGACAAATTATTTTTGTAAATAATCTTTTCACTCAACCGTAAAATTAAAGACCCAGCTTCTTCAAATTTGTTGCAAAGTCCAAGAGCCACCTGTAGTGGATGCTGGCTGCTGTTAGATATCCTGTAAAAGCCAGCACATCCTATACAAGACTGACATGATGGACATTTTAAATACCACATCATTAAATATTTCCAACTGACTAATGTCACATGTGTACTAAAAAAGATTGGCAATCATCTGTCAGGGGGTATTGCTAAATCTTAGATTAACAGGATTTTCATGTCAATAGAGAAAATACAAAATTTACAAAACTCAAATCTCTGAAACAGTACCAGTGCCAGGATATTGGAGAGTTCTCATGGTACCATGCTTCTTTTGATATTAGAACAACTTAAAGAGTGACCATTGTTTGTTTTATTTTTACCATAAATAAATAGTACACATGAGAATTTAAAACTTTTTAATATTCTTAAAGAAATTTGCTTTTTTCTACTCCTGCATTGATCTTCCACTTTGTAGACTCTGTATTGATTTATAAAATCTGTATTCAGTGAAGTCAGATTATCACATTACTAAATGAGAAAATGTTCTACCCATAGGATTCTATGTAGGGGGAGGAGGGAAATGCTAAAGGTAATAAAACAGCATGCTTCTAATTAAACACAAAACGTAATACTATGCTTAGCAAAGATTTGTCTCAAAAGCATATAGTGCAAGAATCAAACGCACCATGTATCCTATTCCACAAATACTATTTTATTGACACCAGAGTACACTCAGATAAAGTGTGTTTTACCTTTACCTGGGATTGTATATTTATTGATTACCATTCTGTTAGGTGTCGAGATCCCGCCGCTACACAGGGGGAATCTTGAGCCATGTTCTCGGCGGTCCCCAGTCTTCTTCAGCCGCAGAGGATCATGCACAGCGAAGGCGTCAGTCCTAGCATCTTGCTCAGGCTAATGCTATGTGTTTGGTTGCTGCTGCCCCCCCAGGTTCAGCTATAGAAACCAGCATTAGTCAGCGGCGAGAAGACGCTCCTGGAACTAAGTGCTGCTTTTCTCCATCTGAGCATGCCTGTGAGACGACCGCTCATTGGTGTTTGGAGGTCACATGCTCAGGTCCTCAAGCAGTTCGGATTGGGCCATCAGCAAGGTTCTGGAAGGCTGCGGTTATAAAAGGATCGCAAATCCACATGGCCGTGCGCTAGTGTAAACCATGTGGTGTGTGAGCAAGTGGATACGCTACCACTCTGTGTATGCACGTGTGTTTGGGCAAAGAACCTGCCACACTGTCAGCATGTATGATCGTCTAGTGTTCCTTAGTCAGGCAGGTTTTTACTCGGCTTGACCCAGCGCCTGTCTCGGCCATGTGTGCTGCTTAGCACGGGCTGTTTACAGGGCAAAGTCAATCCACATGCTATGGCACACACCTTTTGGTACCGCTCTGCGGTCATTTGAGCTTTTGCTCTTGTTTTCATAGAATCATAGAATAGTAGAGTTGGAAGGGACCTCCTGGGCCATCTGGTCCAACCCCCTGCTCAAAGCAGGATTCTCTAAATCATCCCAGACAGATGTCTGTCCAGTCTCTGTTTGAAGACTTCCATTGAAGGAGAACTCACCATCTCTCGTGGCAGCCTGTTCCACTCATTGATCACCCTAACTGTCAAAAAGTTTTTTCTAATATCTAATCTGTGTCTCCTCCCATTCAGTTTCATCCCATTGCTTCTAGTATTTCCTTGTGAAAATGAGAATAAAGATAATCCTTCTAAAATGTGACAGCCCTTGAGATATTTGTAGACATCTATTAAGTCTCCTCTCAGTCTTCTTTTTTGCAAGCTAAACATTCCCAAATCCTGAAACCGTTCCTCATAGGACATGGTTTGCAGACCGGTCACCATTCTGGTGGCTCTTCTCTGAACTTGCTCCAGTTTGTTGATGTCTTTTTTAAAATGTGGTGCCCAAAACTGGATACAGTATTCCAGATGAGGTCTGACCAAAGAGGAGTAGAGGGCAATAATGACCTCACATGATCTAGACTGTATGCTTCTGTTGATACATCCTAGAATTGCATTTGCCTTTTTTGCACCAACTCGTGGTGCGCTTTAGCTAGCTGTATTTTGCTAACACTCACCTCCAAGTAGTGACATCGCTTGTGCAACATTGTGCGCATTGTGGGTCCGGTCAAACTCAAGTTCCCGTGTTCTATGGGTTGAGCCTAGAGACCTCACTCGCTGTGTCCAGTGACATTTATCAGAGAACAGCGTGCTATTACTTTGTTGCTGCACCTCTGTGAAGTAACAGAGCTCGCTGCTGTTCACCACAGGTGACATCTAACCTGCGTGTTTTCAGTGTTCAACCGGCATCATGTTCCGCCATTGCTTAGCAGCAGGTTCCATCTCTGCACAGTGGACCCAGGGTTGTGAACGCACCTTATTATTATTATTATATATATTTAATTTGGTTTATTCCGCCAACCCTAACATTATACTAGCCCCAGGGTCTGACTAGTAATGGTGGACGAACAGTGAAAACAGCGGTACATCCAGCAGCTGGAGGGCAGGTAGTCGGCTCTCGAGCGTACAACCTCAGTTGTGGATGTGACTGTAGTAGCTGTTCAGGCAGCTAGTGAGGCTGCAGCCTGTATGTCCTCTGCCACCCCTGTTCTGACCTTATCCCGCCTCCCATGGCCTGAGAGGTTCTCAGGTGATAGAAAGTTGTGTAGGGGATTCGTGAACCAGTGTGTGATTCACCTGAAGCTACTGGCTGCACATTTCCCCTCAGAGCGGGCCAAAGTAGGGTTTATTATTTCCCTGCTGTCAGACAGGGCGTTGGAGTGGGCTACACCACTGTGGGAGCGTGACAATCATGTGGTGCAGAGGGCTCTGCAGTTTTTCAGCACTCTGAAGCAGGTCTTCTTGGGACCACGAGTCACCCATGATACGGCGCTCCAACTGCTGGCATTCACTCAGGGCTCATCCATGGTCAGTCACCTTGCCGTCCACTTCCGGACTTTAGCATCTGAGCTGGAGTGGCAGGATAAAGTCCTCATCCCTGACTTTTGGAGGGGACTGGCTGACCATGTGAAGGACGCTCTGGCCACTAGGGAGATTCCGGCCACACTGGAGAAGCTAATATCAGTCTCTACTCAAATGGACCTTCGATTCTCTGAGAGAAGGTTGGAGCGAGCCCAGTGTTGGCAGAGGTTTTGGTTGGCTCCTATCTTCACCGAGCCTCTTGAATCCACGGTCCCAGCATCAGAGCCTCAGGAGACCATGGAGGTGTCACGTGTGGGATCTAAGTCACGGACCAATCGTGCACTCATAGTCTGCCATGTCTGTCAGCAGTCTGGACATTTTGCCTCCAGATGTCCTCAGTGGTCGGGAAAGTATCCACATCTAGTGGCTATTGGAGGAGACTCACTAGACACAGCGGCGTTTTCTTCCAAATTGTCCTTCAAGGGAACACTCACGATAGGCCCATCCACTTATGCCGTAGAGGTTTGTGTGGATTCTGGGGCGAAGGGCAATTTTATGTATTCAGCCTTCGCCCAACGGCACACAATAACTCTGGTGATGATCACCAAGCTAGTGACCGCCCAAGTGGTTAATGGGTTGATTCTGCTATCACAGATCACACACCAGACCATCCCACTTACTCTCACCATGTGTCCAGCCCACCAGGAGATGATCTTCCTATTAGTCATACCCAAGGGTATTGATGAAGTCTTATTAGGGGTACCTTGGTTACGCTACCATTCTCCTCATATTGAGTGGTCCTGTGGGAGAATATTGGGATGGTGTGAGTCTTGTGAGGGTAGATGTCAGAGGGAGTGCGTTCAGTTGGCTTCTACAGCAATGCCCGCAGATCTATCCTCTCTCCCCAAACACTATTGGTCATATTCGGAAGTATTCTCCAAGAGAGCTGCAGAGACCCTTCCGCCTCACCACCCCTATGACTGTCCTATTGATCTCTTGCCTGGTGCAGAGCATCCCGGGGGGTCAAGTCTATCTTTATCTCCCCCGGGGGACGGGGGCAATGCTCGTAAATCAAGGAAACTGGCAAGAGGATTCATTAGTATCAGTGCACCTGCGGGCTGGGTTTTCTTTGTGCAGCAAGAAGGGGGATTTTAGCCATGCAAAACTACAGGGGCCCCTCAATGCTATAACCGTCAAAAAAAATACCCTCTTCCTCTAATCCCAACTCTTGTAGGGGTTGCGGGAGCAAGGGTATTTACAAAATTAGATCTGGGGGGCCCCCTAAAACTTGATACGCACCCGGGAAGGGACGAGTGGAAGTCAGCTTTTAACCCAAAGACGTCCCCCTAAAAAACCCCCCAAAGCCTTAGGCCTGTAATGCCCCCTGCCGTTTTCCAAGACTTGTAACGTATCTTCCAGTATTCTAACCATTTCGTTCATAGTCTACGGGAAGATATTCTCACTACCCCAATATAGACCCCCCCGGGAAAATGTTTGCAAACTGCAACCTCCTAGGGGAAAAACTTCCTCACCCTTTTTTTGGGAGAATGGTTTTAAGCAAGCCTTGCCTTTCCGGGCATATCATCTCGGCCCAGGGGTTGGCAAAGGATCCGCCAAGCAACAGGGGGGTTTATAACGGCAAGAACCCCATGTCTTAAAGCAGTGCAGCACTTTAGGGGGTTTACATTCTATCACCAGTTCATTCCCCACTTCTAATTTTGGGAATGCCCCGGTCCCCCACCAAGAAGGAGCTAACCCCAAATTTATGCGGGGGGCCCAAGGGCCTTTCTTTTAAGTCACATTTCAGCCCTCCCCCTTTTTACCGCCCCATGTCGAAAACCTTTACAGGAATGGATCTTCTTCCTTCGGTCTGGAGCTTCCTTTTTTCCCAAAGGTCCAAGGTCGGAAAAACCTTTGCTTTTTTTTCCCTCCAAACCTTCTCACCGGCAAGAAAAATTATTCCTTAAAGGACGGGAGTTCTAGCAATAAAATTTGGCCTTTTTCCTAAAGGGAACATCCCCTTTGGGGGGGCCCCCATTCCCCCTTCCCAATTTATTCCCCGCCCAAAAAAAACCCTTTATTAAAGCAAAAACCACCCCACAGCTAAATTCTCAAAAAGGCCAGATGGTCCCTGTTCTTCTCCGGTTGCAAACCCCCCCTTTTTTTTTTGGGGGGGGGAAAACCCCCGGGGCCCCCCCCCTTTTTTTTGGGGGGGGGGGTTTTTTTTTTAAAAGGGCCCCCCAAAAGGGGGTTTTTGGGGTTTTTTGGGGGGCCCCCGGTTTTTTTTCCCCCCCCCCCCCCTTTTTTTTGGGGAAAAAACCAAAAAGGGGGTTTGGGGGGAAAAAGGGGGGCCCTAGGTTTTTAAAAGGTTTTTTCGCCCCGGTTTTTTTAACCCCCCCCGGGGGTTTTTTTCCCCCCAAAATGGAAAAATTTTTTTGGGGGGGGTTTTTTTTTGGGGGGGGCCAATTTTTCCCAAAAAATTTTAAAAATTTTTTAAAAGGGGGGTTTTCTCCCTTTTTTTTTGGTTTCCCGGGGTTTTTCCCCCAAAAGGGGTTTTAAAAAAAAACATTTAAAAATTCCCGGGGTTTAAAACCTTTTCCTTTTTTTAAAAAAACTTCCAGCATAAAAACCCCCCCGGGGGGGGGAAAACCCAAAAAACCGGGGGAAAAAAAACCCCGGGGAAATTTTTTTTCCCCCCCCGGGGGTTTTTTTTTACCGGGAAAAAAAAACCCCCCCCCCCCAAAAAGGGGAAAATTTTTCCCCCCTTTTTTCCCCCTTTTTTTGGGGGGGGCCCCAAAAGGGGGTTTTGGGGGGTTTTTTAAAAAAACCCTAACCCCCCCCCAAAAATTTTTTTTCCCCTTTTCCCCCCCCCTTTTCCCCTAACCCTTTTTTAAAATTTTTTGGGGTTTTTTTTTTTTTTAAAAACTTGGGGGGTCCCCTCCGGGGGGGGGTTTTTTTAAAAGGTCCAACCCTTTTTTTTTTCCCTTTTTTTTCAAACCCCCCCTTTTTTTTTTTAAAACCCTTAAATTTTAAAATTTTTTCCCCCAAAAATTTTTAAAAAAGGGAGTTTTTTTTGGGGTTTTTTTTTTGGGGGGAAAAAAATTTTTTTTTTTTTTGGGGGGGGGTTTTTTCCTTTTTGGGGGGGTTTTTTTTTTAAAAAAAGGGGGGGGGTTTTTTTTGGGGGTTTTTCCCCCCCCCAAAAAAGGGGGGTTTTTTTGGTTCCCCCCTTTTTCCCCGGGGGGGGGTTTTGGGGGTTTTCAGGGTAATTAACTTTTTTCCCCCCCCTTTTTTTTTACCCAATTAAAACCCCCAAAAAATTCCCCCAAAAAATTTTTTTTTTCCCCCCCGGGGGAAAAAAAAAAAAAAAAAAATTTTTTTTTTATTTTTTTTTTTTTCCCCTTTTTTTGGGGGGGGAAAAACCCCCCCCCAAAAAAAAGGGGTTTTGGGGGGGGTCCCTTTTAAAAATTTTCCTTTTTTTTGGGGGGTTTTGGGGCCGGGGGGGGGAAATTTTTTTTTTTTTCCTTTTTTTTTAAAAAAATTTTTTTTTTTTTTAAAATTTCCCTTTAAAAAGGGGGGTTCCCCCCCCTTCCCGGGGCCCCCCGGTTGGGTTTTTTTTTTTTTTCCGGTTTTTGGGGGTTTTTTTTTTTTTTGGGGGAATTTTCTCTCCTAAAACCCGTTCACAAATGTCACATTTTTTGAGTCATCGGGCCGAGAAAACTTTTTTTCCCATCCGCGGATGTCATTGTTGGGTTCAAGGTGGTATGGGGCCCAAAAAGTAGCATCGGGTTTGGACTGGAGGGGTCGGCCCAGAACGGGAAACCGGGGAACCTATTGAGCACAAAACGGGACCCAAACAGCTAAATTGTGGCATTGATGTAGCGACCCCAAGAAGGGGGGGCTCTAGAAGTGGGGTAATGTTAGGCATCGAGATCCCACGGCAGCACAGGGGGAATCTCGAGCCATGTCCTTTATGATCTCCCATTCTTCTTCAGCCGCAAAGGATCCTGCTCAGCGGAGACGTTAGTCCCAGCGTCTTGCTCAGGCTAATGCTATGCATTTGGTTGCTGCCGCTGCCCCAGGGTCAGCTATAGCAACCAGCATTAGTCAGCGACGAGCAGATGCTCCTGGGACTAAGTCCTGCTTTTCTCCATCTGAGCATGCTCGTGAGACGACCGCTCATTGGTGATCGGAGGTCACATGCTCAGGTCCTCTAGCAGTTTGGATTGGGCCATCAGCAATGTTCTGGAAGGCTGCAGTTATAAAAGGATCGCACAGCCGTACGCTAGTATAAACCATGTGGTATGAGCGAGTGGATACGCTACCACTCTATGTATGCACTTGTGTTTGGGCAGAGAACTTGATGCACTGTCGGCGTGTATGAACGTCTAGTTTTCCTTAGTCAGGCAGGTTTTTACTCGTCTTGACGTAGCGCCTGTCTCGGCCACGTGTACTGCTTTGCACAGGCTGTTTACAGGGCACAGTCAATCCACGTGCTCTGGCACACATCTTTAGGTACCGCTCTGCAGTCAGTTTAGATTTTGCTCTTTTTTTGCGCCAACTCGTGGTGCGCTTTAGTTAGATTTAGTTAGCTGTATTTTGCTACCACTCAGCGCCAAGTAGTGGCATCACACGGTGGACGCTGGGTTACGACCGCATCTTATTATTATTATATATATTTCATTTGGTGCGTTCTGTCAAACCTAACACATTCCATCCATGACTTTTGAGGCTTTGTCTTTTATGTAATTTATATTGTTTTTTGTTCTTGATGTTGTGTCTCTATGGTTCTGGAGGTTTGACCAACAGAAGGGGAATGATCCATGACTGATTTACTTTAAATACTTCCTGTTTTGTTTGACTATTCGCTTCTTTTTCTTGGCTTTACAAAGGCCCTTTGTGACAGAAACATTGATAACTTTCCTCTGTGTACTGTACCTTGGTGCAAAAAAAAATAATTTTGTGGAAGTAGGTACACAGTGCCTTGGATTCTTGGAGTACGTGCAATTTTTACAACCTAGTGGGGGGGTTGTACCAAGTCTGCAAGGAATAAATAGTGGTGCATGGCATGCACCTTGTTTTGAAGTCTCAAAAGTATAGTTTAGAAAAGGCCCAGCTTTACCTATGGTCTGAAATGTCCTCAGTGGTTGATACCTTGCAATAGCTAACTGAAAAGAGGGTATCACATAAAAATCTTTCAAGAATACTCAGGTCTCTTCATCAAGCATAGTTTCGAGACATGAGTAGTCTTAAAAGATTACTATTTTGTTACCTTCTTTTCAGTTAACTTGTAAACAATATTAGTCACTGAGGACGCTCAATTCTTAATATTCATCTATCTACAAAAATATATTTTTCCTCTAACAAAGGGAGTGGTCTGAAATATATTTTGCTTGTTTGGATATATAATCAGCTGTGAGAATTTGTAGGAGAAAATTTGACTACTGGTACCATTACAGATCCCTTAAATCTGAAAGGAGGCCAGACATGTATACCACCATTCCATGTGACATTTTTTTTAACACAGCGTGCTCAGGGTTTAACTTTCTTTTTATTTTTTTCTATAGCCTCCTCTTTAGGACTTCAAAAACATAAAAAAAGCATGCACAAAAATAGTCAGATTAATAATACTAAACAGGAAAAAAATGAAACCCCAAAAAGGTTACATAAAAGTATTACAATTAAAGCTTGAGTTCCAAAAATAGGAGGATAAACCAACAATTTATGGCATACAAGTAGTTTGCTTTAGTATCATTTAAGCACTACTGAAGATTTTTTTTTATTGCAGGACTGGAGTGGTGCTACTAAATTAAGTTCACTAACCTTAGTATTACACTTATCAGCCGCCATCTTCAGCTCTTCCCAGCGCCACTCTGGTCACGTTCTGCCATCTTGCGTATGCAACTTCTGACTAGCCAAAATTCAGAGGTAACAGTCACAAGTTCTCAATGCAAGTCTATGAGAGCCTTGTTGTTGCCTCATTCTGGTTCTTATAGACTTATATTGAGAAGTAACTTACAGCACAGCAGGTCACAAACTGCTGGAGACCGACTGGAGGGGCACTGATAACAGCTGAAGTCAATACCTAGTAAGTATAAGAGTAGAGACAGCAAATTAAATTTAGTAGCAATATTCCACTTTGCAATAAAAAATGCTGGTGCTTTAAAGGACTGGACTATAATTATTGGCACTAGGAAATTTCCGTGTTCGGGATTATATGAAGTATTTTCCCTAAGGAGAAAACTCTCAAGTTACAATCATATAAAACATTTTATGTCATAAAAAGGGCATGCACTGCAGAATACTTGTCCTCAGCACTGAAATCTATGAGATCTGTGCTATTTGTTTTGTAGCCCCTCTCCAATTCCATCATTGATTTTACAAATTGGAAATTCAAGACATAAGATGTGATTGGAGACTAGACTTTCTTAATTTTTTTATGCTGTTTCATATTTTGCAGATATTTGAACTATCTGAAGATTAGTGAGGGCCCTGGTTCTGAGACCCTCACAAATTGCTCAAAAGATCTCTGAGAAGTGCACAGCTGACGAGACAAGAATGCACAAACCCAACTGAGAGCACAATGCCCATAAAGAGCAAAACATGGATTCAATAGAAATCATAGCCTTTTTAGACTATGCTTTTTATTGTGTTCGTACCCCGCTCTGCGCATGTGCTCCTGACTCCTGAGTTGTATACTTCTCCGTGAACTATTGAAAGGAAGGAAGGAAACAAACACCGGTCGGCATGGTATTAAAAAGCCTGCTAAATATGAAAAAAATTAACAAAGTTTAGTCACTCTTTAACATTAAACATTTAATCGTTTCATTAGAGCAAATAAAGTTACAGTATAAGGTTTTGGTTGCACAGAAGTTTCCTCATGTCAAATGTCTTCAATTTTTCTTTTACCAAGAACTTTCCCTGGAATCAACTATTATCTGCTATTCATAGGATAGGTGTCTAATTTTGTGACAATGACTACTAATGAAAACAGGAGTCCCATTTTCAAATTGAAAGTACATTGCTGAGTACAATTCTATCTCTGTCAGTTCCATAAATCCTGAGTGGAGTGGCATGGTGAGATGGTGGAGGACCATGACCGGACTGGCCATTTGGCATTTTTGGCAAATGCCAGAGGGGCCTGTCAGGTCATGGGCCGCCTTGTCTGCTATGTTGTTAACAGAATTGATGTTCTCAAGACACCAATGCTGTTAAGAGTTGTAAGAGAGGTATCATTAGAAATATTGGTCTTGTAGTAAATCTTGCTTTCCTCCATCCAAGGTAATATTAGTAATATATCCCATCTAATGCTTGGGGATGGGGACAGCATGGGCCTGTGTGATTTCAAATGCCAGGGCTGAATTTTATCCCCAGTCCGTACCTGTGCAGGACCACCACTCATTCAAACAGGAGATATGGAACAGTAGTTCCCATGTACAATTAGACTTGAAACAACTGATGCCATTGATTGGTTGCAAACAAGCAGGGAGAGCTAAAGAAGTGATGGATTTTTCATTAAAGTTTTTTTTTGTTATACTATACTATTTCATCCAATTAGGTAGTCTTTTTTGGTGGTTCGAAGCCTTTCAAAAAATTGCACCTCTCTTTGACCTTGAAATACACAAAAAGGGTATTTTAATAGGAAAAAGGTTAACTGTACTAATTTCCCATATAAAATGTAAAGAAAATATGAAAAATTCTCTGAATACATAAATTAATTAGATAAAAAAGTATAAATAACAGTATGAAAAATAATAAAATTAGGAAAAAGAAAATCTTACTATGTATCGTTTTTCAGACATGATTTTATGTCGTTTAGATGTTTCAGAGAAATTTAATTTAAATATCACCAGGTGTACTGAAAATGTGTTTTGTGCATTCAGCATCTGAATAAGCCTGATAATGGATCCTGAATTGATTTGTACATAGGCATAATGTTGGTATGTGTCTGCAGTTGCCTGAGTAGGATAAGCAACATGGGTTTGTTTCTGTTACAAATAATCTACTGACTTTCTGACTAGGCTTTTTGAATAAAGTGTTTCTTTCATGCCTTTTGTGAGCAGTTCTTTCAAATGCTGATACGCTGACTCATGCATTGGCATTCATTTACTTGTACATTCTCTTTCAGCTGTGGAATTAATGGTCTAGTTGCGATCAACATTTAAACTGCATTTATATATCAAAAAATATAGAAATGCGTTAATATTTTTATATTTTCTGAAACGCTTTTCTTAAAAACAACTCTTTTTTATATTTTAACTTTAAGTTGGAGCAAATAAAAATATTCAATGCAACAAATGCTCTAAATGATAAAACTATATCAATTGTGAGATAATGAAAGAACAGGTAGATAGGGATTGCTACATTTCCGCAACATTTCTCTTATATGCATAAAGGGCTTTAGGAAGCAGAAAATCACTTGTAAAGTACAGTTTGCTAAGGACTTTTGTAATTACCTTCTGGGCCTGTTTTTTGTTCTTATTTCAGAAAAAAAACGTGTGCACAACTATATGGTGGTGCCGTGGTAGGATCCTAAACCGTGAGAATATGCAACAAAGAACCTGGCACTCAACTTGTATTTAGTGGAAAAATAAATGGTTTATTTGATCCCAGACATTGGTACGTCAACAAAACATTTCGGTCTCAAACATAGACCATCGTCTCAGACCAGCGGTGGATGCCGCGTCTGCACCACCATGTCCCAGGTTGCAATTTTCTAAGCCTTTTTCCTAGACTGAACAAGCCTCAATTTATTCCTGCATGGGTATTAACCCTAAGATAACCAGTACCTCTTTGGTTCAAGCTGACCATTTTTCGTCCCACTATTTCTGGAGTTCATAACTGACGAAGGTCTATGTTTGAGACCGAAACGTTTTGTTGACGTACTTATGTCTGGTATTGAATAAACCACTTATTTTTCACATAAATACAAGTAGAGTGCCAGGTTCTTTGTTGCATGCTTTTTGTTCTTAGCCCTTTGTCCGTCAGTCTAATTAGATGTTGAGTGGATTCCCTGTTGTTGTTAGAAAGGTGTGTCGTTTAGCTGGAGAGAATCTGAAAATACAGGTGTCTTTCTAAGGCTGGGGTCACACTCGTGAGTGTGATGCGAGAATTTCATGCTAGTTTCTCGCATCAATACCCGGAACTGCAGCCAGCACTCAGACTGGAGTGTGTGGCTGCATAAAAATACATGCAACCGCACACTCCGGTCCTGAGTCCCGGCGGCAGTGCCAGGTATTGATGCGAGAGATTCACGCTAGTTTCTCGCATCACACTCACAAGTGTGACCCAGCCTAAGAGACATTGTTACAGAGGATTCCTAGTCTCCAATTTATAGCATTGGTGTTTGGTAACACACAACTTTTATGTTTTTTCCTCAGGTTATTTTATTGCCAGGGAAGCTGATGTTGAGTTTGTGCAGGGTTTTTTATGCTTGGATGTATTTATTTTGTAAACCAACTATACAGGACACCCTTTTCCAACATTGATGCTGCATGTCCTTATGTCAAATTTGACTACTAAAACAGAAGTGCAAAAAAACTCCAGTTTTTCTCCACTTTGTAGGGAAGACAGTCACGGATAAATGTTTGGATTTTTGTTAATTTTCTCCTGTTCATTTTTAAACAATTATTCCTCCTTTACCAAAAAGGACTAATCAAAAAATGTGAAAACTACATTGTGACAGGCACACTTACTTTGACAGACAATGTGATAAGATTTTTTTTCTTTAAAGGAAACCTTACAGCAGAAGCATGCTGCCTGAACCATGGGCAGCAAGTTCCACATACTGGCTGTAGGATTTCAGCCATGTATCTTTGAAACTGAAACAATGTGGTATTTCAAAGAACGACATTTTATAAGCTGCCAGGAACCAAGTTGGAAAGATAACAAGTTGAAAAAGCTCGTTCTTGGTGGCTTTTCTCTACTCACTGTCAATGACTGACAGGAGGCCCATCACTCAAAGGTCAGAGAATGCTTTTCTCTGAAATACCACAGCTTTTATAGAGAAACATACGTCCATATCTAATACATGCTGCCAGTGGATCAAGAAGCATGTACCAGCTGTCTGGTTCCTTTTACAAAATACTATGTTGGCGTTCTGCTTGCTTCTGCATGAATAATTAAAAATAATGTTCATTTCATCCAAAAAGTCCATGTTTATTTAAACATTTTTAAAATTATTATATTCATGATGGTATCATATAAAACATGAGTTAAAATTGAACAAACAGATGCGTTTTGATCTATAAGACCTTAATCACTGTTATAAATAAATGGAAAAGATTATCCCAGCATGTTATGTCATACCTCATGTTACTTTTTAATGTACCTGCACTAATACTCCTACTTGTTTAAGACGGCACTGGAAACGCCCATTAGCTCTAATGCCGCAGGACTAGGAAAACACATTAACCCTGTTATGACAGCACTAAATATATTTTATTCAGGGTTGTTTTTCATAAGTGATGACTGAAAACACAATTACAGGTTGTGGAAAAAAGGGTTTATAGCCATCTTTTTTGTCCTATGCAGGAATATAAGTAAATATATGTACTTTCAGTACTGTTTAACAGATTAATCTAGAAAATTACATACAGTACATTTTATGTGTCGAACATTCAAGAGCAAAGTGCTTAGTGTGGCTATCTGAAAATAAATGTTTGACTACATGCACTATGATACCACCATAATACGCTATTTTCCTGCATGAGTAGGCACATTTGAGTTTGTGTCATAAATTTGCATCAAAGAAGAGAATGAATGGAAACTGCATATAAATAAAAAAAATATTGTAATCGTTACTCTGCCCACCGAGCCTCACAAAGATTGATACATCCTATTTCTCTTGAGATCACGTTTTTATATCAGCTCATTTTTGTCACAAGCAGGATCACAATTACGTTATGTTTCCACATGCCGGTTTCCCATCGTTTTGGATGCAGCAGATACCCTCTCCGCCCAAAAGCTGCTGGCTTTTGTATGCGGGGTAATTCAGCATCCTATACATTGGACTGTGTTATTTATCTTATGGAGACGGAGCATCTCTGCAAGATAAATACACACTGCGGTCTATAAAGATGCGCCGCATGTCCGGTTACACAGGGCCGTCAAATGCGGCCGTGTACACATAATGAAGATGTGATTTCATAAAATCCCCCTCTACTATGTTGGAACATCTAGACGCTGCGGATTGGACGCTGCGGCTGTAAGCATCGTCCAATCCGCAGCAAATACTGAATGATTCCGGCACGTGGAAACATAACCTTAGGGTTATGGTTACAGCTCACCTGTACCCCACCTCTAACTTCTTTACAGGTCACAGAACATGCCTAGAAAGGTTTTCAATAAACCCTATTTAGCATCTATATAGTACAGATCACTATGGTACATTTGGTTGATCTAGTATGCTGTCAAAAGCAGTACAGGCAAGATGTCCAATTTAATATCAATGTACAGAAAATCATGTAAAAAATCTACAAATTAAAAAAAAAATGACTATAAAAATATATATATAAAGAATCAGCATCAATATGTAGTTTTAATTAGTAAAAAAATGAGTTCCACTTTCTAATAGTTTCCACTTTTTAATATCCAAAACAACGTTTTATAAGTTCTTGGAAAACATGAGAATACAAGCCATCAGGTCCAGGTGCTTTACTCACGTTAATCTTTTCTAATCCGATTTAGACTTTACTTTATTCAGCTAAGGTGAGTTATTTTTTATGAAGCCATGAGCTGTGTTATAAAACATATCCCAGCAGTATGTAATTTTGCAAGCACAGACAAGAAAAATGCATTTAATAGTTGTGCTTTTTCTGACCAAATGACCTTTTGTATTCTCTATGGGACCAACATGTTCAGCAGTCGCTTTTTATGCCTAAAAGATTTTGGGGGGATTATTTTTTAACCATCTTGTCTTTAACTATTTCCTTTGCATTTTATACTTCTTATTGCAAACATTCAGGTAGCTCAAATTGAGTTGACTTTTTCTCTTTACAGTTGATGTCCCTCTGTTCCCCACAGGTATAAGCAGGCCATTATATTGGTTTAACCCCTCTCTGACATTAGACGTACTATCCCGTCCATAAAACCCGTGCCATTCTGCCCATGGACGGGATAGTACGTCATAGGCGATCAGCTGCGCTCCTGAGGGGAGCGCAGCTAATCGCCGCCGGGTGTCAGCTGATTATCACAGCTGACACCCGTGACTGTGTGTCAGGAGCGGTCACGGACCGCTCCCGGCACATTAACCCCTAGCACACCGCGATCAAACATGATCGCGGTGTACTGGGGGCACAGGGGAGGATCGCGCAGGGTGGGGCTCCCTGCGCGCCCCCCTGAGACCCTCAGACCAGCGCGATGTGATCGCGCTGTTCTGAGGGCTTCCTCCCTCCCAGGACCCGGATCCAAGATGGCGCCAGGGTCCTGGAGGGAGGCGGCTTCCTCAGTGCCTGCTGAGAGCAGGCACTGAGAAGCCTGCTGCACTGCCTGAGCGATCGCTGGTGTGACAGTGTGCTGTGCACACTGTCACACCAGCGATTTGATAAAATACAGTGATGTCCCACCCTGGGACAAAGTAAAAAAGTTAAAAAAATAAAAATAAACATGTTATAAAAAAAAATCCAAAATAAATTAAAAAAAAAAAAAATATTCCCCAATAAATTCATTTCTTCCTGTAAATAAAAAAACCAAAACAATAAAAGTACACATATTTGGTATCGCCGTGTCCGTAACGACCCCCCTATAAAACTGTCCCACTAGATAACCCCTTTAGTGAACCCCTTAAAAAAAAAAAAAAAACGAAGCAAGAAATCAATGCTTTATCATCATACCGCCGAACAAAAAGTGGAATAACGCGCGATCAAAAAGACCGATATAAATAAACATGGTACCGCTGAAAACGTCATCTTGTCCCTCAAAAAACGAGCTGCCATACAGCATCATCAGCGAAAAAATAAAAAAGTTATAGCTCGCAGAATAAAGCGATGCAAAAATAATTATTTTTTATATAAAATTGTTTTTATTCTACAAAAGCGCCAAAACATAAAAAAATGATATAAATGAGGTATCGCCATAATCGTACTGACACGAAGAATAAAACTGCTTTATCAATTTTACCACATGCGGAACAATAAAAACGCCTCCCCCAAAAGAAATTCATGAATTGCTGATTTTTGTTCATTCTAACCTCCCAAAAATCGAAATAAAAAGCGATCAAAAAATGTCACCTGCTCAAAAATGATACAAATAAAAACGTCAACTCGTACCGCAAAAAATAAGACCTCACATGACTCTGTGGGCCAAAATATGCAAAAATTATAGCTCTCAAAATGTGGCGATGCAAAAAACTATTTTTGCAATAAAAAGCGTCTTTTAGCGTGACAGCTGCCAATCATAAAAACCTGCTACAAATAGTAAATCAAACCCCCATTTATCACCCCCTTAGTTAGGGAAAAATAATAAAATTACAAAAATGTATTTATTTCCATTTTCCCATTAGGGTTAGGGTTAGGGTTGCGGCTAAAGTTAGGGTTAGGGTTGGCACTAAAGTTAGGATTAGGGTTAGGGTTGGGATTAGGGGTGTGTTAGGGTTAGGTTTGTGGTTAGGGTTGGGACTAGGGTTAGGGTGTGTTGGGGTTAGGGTTGGAGTTAGAATTGGGGGGTTTCTGCTGTTTAGGCACATCAGGGGCTCTCCAAATGTGACATGGCGTCTGATCTCAATTCCAGCCAATTCTGCGTTGAAAAAGTCAAACGGTGCTCCTTCACTTCTGAGCTCTGCCATGCGTCCAAACAGTAGTTTATCCCCACATATGGGGTATCAGCGTACTCTGGACCCCAAGAGTTATTGTGCAATTTGTCCTATTTCTTCTGTTACCCTTGGGAAAATAAAAAACTGGGGGCGAAAATATCATTTTTGTACAAAAAAAAATATTTTTTTGTTTTTACGGCTGTACATTATAAACTTCTGTGAAGCACTTGGGGCTTCATAGCGCTCACCACACACCTAGATAAGTTCCTTGTGGGGTCTATTTTCCAAAATGGGGTCACTTGTTGGGGATTTCCACTGTTTAGGCGCATCAGGGGCTCTCCAAATGCGACATGACGCCCCCAGACCATTCCATCAAAGTCTGCAATCCAAAACGTCACTACTTCCCTTCCGAGCCCCAATGTGTACCCATACAGTAGTTTTCTCCCACATATTGGGTATCAGCGTACTCAGGACAAATTGGACAACAACTTTTGGGGTCCAATTTCTCCTGTTACCCTTGTGAAAATAAAATATTGGGGGCGAAAAAATAATTTTTGTAAAAAAAAAAAAGATTTTTTATTTTTACGGCTGTGCGTTATGAACTTCTGTGAAGCACTTCGGGGTTCAAAGTGCTCACCACACACCTAGATAAGTTCCTTGTGGGGTCTATTTTCCAAAATGGGGTCACTTATGGGGGGTTTCCACTGTTTAGGTGCATCAGGGGCTCTCCAAATGTGACATGACGCCCCCAGACCATTCCATCAAAGTCTGCAATCCAAAACGTCACTACTTCCCTTCCGAGCCCCGACGTGTGCCCATACAGTAGTTTTCGCCCACATATTGGGTATCAGTGTACTCAGGACAAATTGGACAACAACTTTTGGGTTCCAATTTCTTCTGTTACCCTTGTGAAAATAAAATATTGGGGGCGAAAAAATCATTTTTGTAAAAAAAAAAAAAGATTTTTTATTTTACGGCTGTACGTTATAAACTTTAGTGAAACACCTGGGGGTTCAAAGTTCTCACCACACATCTAGATAAGTTCCTTGAGGGGTCTAGTTTCCAAAATGGTGTCATTTATGGAGGTTTCCACTGTTTAGGAAGATCAGGAGCTCTCCAAACACGACATGGCGTCCAGCCAATTCTGCGTTGAAAAAGTCAGACGGCGCTCCTTCCCTTCCAAACTCTGCCATGCACCCAAACAGTGGTTTACCCCCACATATGGGGTATCAGCGCACTCAGGACAAATTGCACAATAACTTTTGGAGTCTTGTTACCCTTGGAAAAATAAAAATTGGGGTGAAAAGATCATTTTTTGGAAAAAATATGATTTTTAAATTTTACGGCTCTACGTTATAAACTTGTGTGAAGCACTTGGGGGTTCAAATTGCTCATCAAAAATCTAGATAAGTTCCTTAGGGGGTCTAGTTTCCCAAATGGGGTCATTTGTGGGGGGTTTCCACTGTTTAGGCACATCAGGGGCTCTCCAAATGCAACATGGCATCCAAACTCAATTCCAGCCAATTTTGGTTGGAAAAAGTCAAATGGTGCTCCTTCCATTCCGAGCTCTGCCGTGCGCCCAAACAGTGGTTCCCCCCACATATGGGGTATCAGCGTACTCAGGACAAATTGTACAACAACTTATGTGGTCCAATTTCTCCTGTTACCCTTGGGAAAATAAAAAATAAGTGACTAAAAGATAATTTTTGTGGGAAAAAAATAGGATTTTTTATTTTCATGCCCGGGCATTATAAACTTGTGTGAAGCACTTGGGTGTTCAAAGTGCTCACCAAAGATCTACATAAGTTCCTTAGGGGGTCTAGTTTCCAAAATGGGGTCACTTGTGGAGGGTTTCCACTGTTTAGGCTCATCTGGGGCACTGCAAACGGAACATGACCCCCATTAACGTCTGCATTCCAAAACGTTACTACTTCCTTTCCAAGCCCTGCCGTGCGCCCAAACAGTTTCCCCCCCCACATATGGGGTATCAGCGTACTCATGATAAATTGGACAACAACTTTTGGGGTCCAATTTCCTTGGGAAAATTCAAAAATTTGGGACTAAAAAATAATTTTTGTGGAAAATTGATTTTTTTTTTTTTCACACCCAGGCTTTATAAACTTTTGTGAAACACTTGAGGGTTCAAAGTGCTCACAACAGATCTAGATAAGTACCTTAGGGGGTCTAGTTTCCAAAATGGTGTCACTTGTGGGGGGTTTCCACTTTTTAGGCGCATCAGGGGCTCTCCAAACGCGACATGGCATCCAATCTAAATTCCAGCCAATTTTAGTTTGAAAAAGTCAAACGTCGCTCCTTCCCTTACGAGCTCTGCCGTGTGCCCAAACAGTGGTTTTCCCCCACATATGGGGTATTGGCGTACTCAGGAGAAATTGCATAACAACCTTATCTGTCCATTTTCTCCTTTTACCCTTGTGAAAATAAAAAAAAATTTGTAAAAGATAATTTTTGTGGCTAAAAAGTAAAATATTCATTTTTTCCTTCCACGTTGCTTTAGTTACTGTGAAGCACCTGAAGGGTTAATAAACTTCTTGAATGTGGTTTTGAGTACCTTGAGGGGTGCAGTTTTTAGAATGGTGTCACTTTTGGGTATTTTCTGCCATATAGACCCCTCAAAGTGATTTCAAATGTGAGGTGGTCCCTAAAAAAAATGGCTTTGTAAATTTTGCTGTAAAAATGAGAAATCGCTGGTCAACTTTTAACCCTTATAACTTCCTAACAAAAAAAAATTTTGGTTCCAAAATTGTGCTGATGTAAAGTAGACATGTGGGAAATGTTATTTTTTAACTATTTTGTGTGATATATTTCTCTGTTTTAAGGGAATAAAAATTCAAAGTTTGAAAATTGCAAAATTTTAAAAATTTTCGCCATATTTGCATTTTTTTCAAAAATAAACGCAAGTTATATCGAAGAAATTTTACCACTAACATGAAGTACAATATGTCACGAGAAAACAGTCTCAGAATCGCGAAGATCCGTTGAAACGTTCCAGAGTTATAACCTCATAAAGAGACAGTGGTCAGAATTGTAAAAATTGGCCCGGTCATTAACGTGCAAACCACCCTTGGGGGTGAAGGGGTTAAAATCCTTTCAAATGGTCCTTGCTTTTTTCAGAGTCCTTAAAATACTTTTATTTAAAAGATGTGGATACCTTTGGGTATATATTGTAAGCTAAAGTAATATTTGTTTAATTGGGTTTCAGTAAAAATGTAACATCGTTTGGCTTTCATAGGCCCTTTGTTAATTGGTTGCTGAAGGAGTTGCTGAATGTGTTTCATGAGAATTCATCAGTGAATTACTTCAAGATTCAGCTCAACTTTGAAGCAGTTTGTCCTCATAAATCTGCATAGACAACTCAGAGGCAGACAGATAAAAGAGTTACAAACTGTCCCTTTGGAACTATCTACTTGACAGATTCTTAGAAAATTTCATTTTTGCAGTCAGCAATAGACAATATAACACAGGCCACAGAAGGTTAAAAGTGCAATATTTTAATGAAGCACAATTTTAAAAATGATTATCGGTCCCACATATATGCATCTACACTGCTCAAAAAAATAAAGGGAATACTTAAAACAACACAATGTAACTCCAAGTCAATCACACTTCAGTGAAATCAACCTATCCAGTTATGAAGCAACATCGATTGCAAATCAATTTCTCTTGCTGATGTGCAAATGAAACACACAACAGGTTGAAATGATAGAAAATTAGCAAGACAACCCATATAAAGGGGTAGTTTTGAAAGTGGTGACTACAGACCATTTCTCTGTTCTCATTCTTTTTGCTGTTATTTAGGTCACTTTTGCATTTTGTCATTTCTCTCACCCCTAGAGGTACTGTACAGTAGCATGAGACAATGTATACAATCCACAGAAGGTGCTCTGGTAGTGCATCTCATCCAGCATGGCACATCAATCTGAGCTGTGGCAAGAAGGGTAGCTGTGTCTGTCAGCACAGTGCCCAGAGCATGGAGCAGATACCTGGTGACAGACCAGAACACCACGAGATGTGGAAGGGGCCGTAGGAGGGCAACGACACAGCAGTAGGACCACTACCTCCTCCTTTTTGCAAGGAGGAACAGGAGAAGCAGTGCCAAAGCCTTTCAAAATGAACTCCAGGGCAATTGGCATAAGCAGTTTGGCAGTGGGTTAGTAATGGCGTGGGGTAGCATTTCTTTGGAGGGCTGCACAGCCCTCCATGTGCTAGCCAGAGGTATCCTGACTAACATTAGGCACCAGGATGAGATCCTCAGACCCATTGTGAGACCATATGCAGGTGCAGTGGGCCCTGGGTTCCTTCTGATGCATGACAATGTTAGGCCTTATGTGGCTGAAGTGTGTCGCAGTTCCTGAATGATGAAGGCATTGATGCTATGGACTGGCCTGCCTATTCCCCAGCCCTGAATCGAATCAAGCACATCTGCGACATCATATCTCGATCCATCCACCAATGCCACATTCCATCACAGACGATCCAGGAGTTGACTGATGCTTTAATATTGATCTGGGAGGACATCCCTAAGGAAAACATCTGCCTATTCATCAGTGCCTTGTTCAGGTGTTGTAGGGAAGTCAAAGAGGCACGTGGAGGCCACACACAATAGTGAGCATCATTTCCTTGTCTTGAGGCATTTCCACTGAAGTGGAATCAGCCAGTAATTTGATTTTCCACTTTGATTTTGAGCTTCACGCCAAATCCAAACCTCCATGGAACAGTAATTTTTATTTTCATTGGCCATGACTGTAAACTGTAGCAATCTATTACAAATCTACAACCAGTTATGAAAAAAGTCACAGCGAGCTTATTGTACAAACCTCAAACTGGAGTTGTTATTTCTGCTGAAACCATAAATATCTTCTCTTGGTAATTCCATATAATACAGCAGGTAAAATAAGTTTTGAACACATTACCAATTTTCAAAGAAAATATATTTCTAAAGGTGCTACTGACATGAAACTTTCACCTGATGTTGGTAACAACCAATCCAATCCACACGGGCAAATAAATCAAATCATAGATGTCAATACTTTTGGCCTCCAAACATGGTGTGTATAAAGGCATCATAAGTGTTCAATTTTGGTATCATGTGACCAAACTATATTCTATTCTCCCAGTGTTTCACAGGCTTGTCTAATTGTTGTTGAGCAAACTTTAAACATGCTTGAACATGCTTTTTGTTCAGTAATAGAGTCTTGCGTATTGAGCATGCATACAGGCCAAGAAGGTTGAATGCATCACTTTTCTTTGAAACAATTGTACTTTCTGATTCCAGGTCTTTCTGTAGCTCTCCGTAGGTGGTCCTTGGCTCTTGGATAACTCTTCTGACAACTCCAGAATATGGCCCCAACAGTGCTCAATGGAACCTTCAGCAGTTTAGAAATTCTTTTCTAACCAATGTCATCAATATGTTTTAAAACATTAAGGTTATGAAAGTGTTGAGACAGCTCGCTGGTTTTACCCATCATAAGATGTTTCTTGTGTGGCACATTGGTAATAAGACACCTCTTTATAGCCCTTCAGTTGAGTCAGCTGATATTATTTTTGAGTACGTGGCAGGATTGTTTTCTGTTTACTGAAAGATTTCAGCTGGTGACATGACTTTCCATGTCTTTTTGCACTTCTCCTACTTCATGTGTTCAATACTTTTTTACCTTTTCCCTGTGTAATTTCTCACTATTGCACATAACTTAATTTACATACATCTATGGTTTGATTTCTTTTGCCTATGTAGATTGGATGGGTTGTTACTGACATCTGGTGAGAATTTCACGTCAATAACGCCTTAACAAATGTATTTACTAAGAAAATTAGTGATGTGCTAAATACTTATTTACCCACTGTATATGGCTTAGCAATTCACCTATGACCAAGTGAGCTTTACATAGTCTTAGAAGTTTCAGAGTTTGCGTGTTTGGTCCACATTTCCTATTCCTGATTGATCTGAGCATACTAGGGACCACCTAAAGGTCTAGTTGTTTCTTTCAAAAACAGAAATTAACTATTAACTAAAATAAGTTGTTTGTGTATAATTTTGGAAACTCAATTTGTCATTTTGCAAAAATGGTTTCTTCCAATTTATCATAAACATAGCAAAAAGTAAACTCACCTGTAGTCTGAATTGTAGGCTCAATCAGGACCAATAAACAAAATCTTGGAGTACAACATTCAATGAAGTACAGAAAAGAAAAAACAGCATCCAGATGTTGGGGTTCAAATTCCCATTGCTGCACAAGGTGAGTTTCAAACCAGACCCGCTGCGGTCTCCCATTCATCTCCATCCACAGTGGAGCCTGCTCAGCTTAGACGTTGGTCCCAGTGTCTCGCCCAGTCTAACAGTGTGCAGAGGATTACTGCTGCTCCTCCAGGCTCTGCTATTGTGGCCAGTACTGGTTAGCGGCGAGCAGATGTCTTTTGGACAAAGTCCTTGTTTTCCCCTTCTGAGCATGCCCAGAGTGAGATCCCTCGTTAGAGATCATGGGTCACATGCTCAGGTGCTGCAGCAGCTCCTATTGGTCCGCCAGGAAGGTCCTGTGACTACTGGTGTTCTGGAACAAGTTTCATTGGTTCTTGTTTCAGGAAGGTCCTGTAGCTGTTACTATAAAAGGGTAGCATGGCTGGGCCGCCATGCTCTAGTATCAATCGTTATATGCTTTGCGCCAGTGTGGTCATGCATGTGTGTGGTTAGGGCCCGGCTGAAATAAGCCCCTAGAATACCGACTTAATCGGTGAGGAGCTTGGTATGCTAGCTGGTCAGGGTCGGTGTCCTAGATGCCCTAGATTACCGGCATAACCGGTGAGGAGTTTGATTGCCGTATTCAGGGTCTGGCGTTCAGACGCCATAGATTGCGGGTGACTCCCGCGAGGACATTAGCGCATGATCACGTTCTATGTTCGCTTATCAGTTAACTGTGTACCTGGGTGCCTGACAGGACACAGAAGTTTGACTCTGCGGCTCTGTGACCTAACAGGGTTCGTTTCCAACGCTAGACAGCGCCCTAGCGTGTTTATTTTGCGACTCAGTTGTGTTAAGTGAGTTCGCACACATCGCCATATAGCGCTGCGGTACTCCTTCTAGCGGCTCTGTGGATTAACAGAGTTCGCACATATTGCCACAGCGCGTTACGGCGTTTATTTTGCCGACTCTGCGGGATAACAGAGTTCGCTTCTTGCGCCATTTTACTAGCAGCAGGCTCCGCCTGCACGGTGGACCCCGGGTTGCGAACGCACCTCTCCACATTATATTTGGTGCGTTCCGCAGACCCTAACACCAGATTCTTGCCAATAAAAAAATCTGCACACCATACATTAAAGATTAACATTTGCAACAGCATTTCAGAGATACAGTGGGGAAAATAAGCATTTGAAACACTGTAGTTTTTTCCACCTACAAAGAGTGGAGAGATCTGTAAATTTTATCATAGGTACACTTCAACTGTGAGAGACAGAATCTCATAAAAAACAGAAAATCACATTTTATGATTTTTGAATCATTCGATTGCATTTTTTGCATGAAATAAGTATTTAATCACCAGCAAAAATTCTGGCTTTCACAGACATGTTAGTTTTTTTTGTAAGAAGATCTCCTACTCTGCATCTACTTTTATTAATTGCACCTATTTAAACTCATTACATGTTTAAAAGACAACTGTCCACACACTCATTCAATCACACTCCAATCTCTCCATCATGGCCAATACTAAAGAGTTGTCTATGGACACCAGGGACAAAACTATCCACCTGAACAAGGCTGGGATGGGTTACAGGACAATAGGCAAGCAGCTTTTATGAGAAGGCAACAACTATTTGCACAATTATTAGAAAATTGAAGAAACACAAGATAACAATCTTCCTCAGTTTAGGGCTCCATGCAAGATCGTGCCTCGTGGGGTAAGGATGATTCTGAGTAAAGTCAGGAATCAGCCCAGAACTAGATGGAAGGACCTGGTCAATGTCCTGAAGAGAGTTGGGACCACAGTTTCAAACATTACCTTTAGTAACACACTACACCATCATGAATTAAAATGTTGCAGGGGATGCAAGGTCCCTCTGTTCACACCAGCACATGTCCAGACCTGTTTGAAGATCACCAATGACCATCTGGATGATACAGTGGAGGCATGGGAGAAGATCATGTTGTCAGATGAGACCAAAATAGAACTTTTTGGTATCAACTCCACTCGCTGTGATTGGACGAAGAAGAAGAATGAGTAAAATGCCAAGAACACTCTCCCAACTGTGAAGCATGGTATGGGAAACATCATACTCTGGGGTTGCTTTTCAGCAAAGGGGACATGACCAATGCACCATATTGAAGTGAGAATGGATGGTGTATCGTGAGATTCGGCAAACAATCTCCGTCCCTCAGTATGAATAATGAAGATAGGTCATGGCTGGGTATTCCAGCATGACAATGACCCAAAACACACAGCCAAGAAAACTATGGAGTAGCTTCGTAAGAAGCATTTTAAGGTCCTGGAGTGGCATAGCCAGTCTCCTGACCTGTACTCAATAGAAAATCTTTGAAGGGAGCTGAAACTCAATTTTGCCCAGTGGCAGCCCTAAAACCTGTAAGATCTAGAGAAGATCTGTATGGAGTAGTGGGCAAAAATCCCTGCTGTAGTGTGTGCAAACTTGGTCAAGAACTACAGGAAAGTCTTTGTAATTGTAAAGAAAGGTTTCTGTACCAAATATTAAGTTCTTTTTTTCTATTGTATCAAATACTTGTTTTATGCAATAAAATCCAAATTAATTATGTAAAAATCATACAATATGATTTTTTGGGTAATTTTTTTTAAAATTCTATCTTTCACAATTGAAGTGTACCTACGATAAAAATTACAGACCTCTCCACTATTTGTAGGTAGGAAAACTTGCAAAATTATCAGTGTGACAAATACTTATTTTCCCCACTGTTCCACCTAAATCATTACATACAGTCAAGAGAAACTGCAGTTGTAAATCTATTTTCACATGATCATTTGCTCTAAACTCCAACCTCCACAATTTGAACCCTAATTGACTGGCAGAATGTCAAAATTAATTCTTTAAAAATTATAGATAGCAAGAATTCTATTTATTTGTATTGGTTAGGGATGAGTGAATATGCTCAATGATACTAGAATATCACTTGATTATCTGGCTTCTCGGGTGTGCTAGACACTCCATGAGCATTGACAGGTATTCGGATTTGAAGCTTGATTCTCAGCCCACATGTTTGGCACCTGTTATACAGCCAATAAGCACGTAGGGATTGCATGACAGTCACTGTTATGCTGTAGCCATCTTGGTAGTGCCTTTGCTGTCATTGACTGACCACATTACCTCATCAAAGGTTATAACAGTTCTGATTCTGTCGAGTTCAGCTCACTGACACTATTTCACATCTAAGGGACATGTCAGGGACACCGCACTGCACTTGCTCACTGAGCCAGTGCGTGTGTCCTGAGTGAACAAACTGTGCCCAAAGATATCTGTATAGCAGAGCCGCAGCAGGGAAAACGTGTGTTTCTGAGGAACAGGACCTTCAGCATGTGACTGCCAAGGGGCGGAGCCGGCCACACGTCTCTCATAGGCAGCAGTAGCAGATAGAGAATCCTTCAGGCCAGAGGACCTGCAGCACCTGACTGCCTAGGGGCGTGGCCTAAGCTCCAGAGATCTAGGAAGGTAAAGGAAAACTCCTAGAAGGGTAACTACGAAATAAAGTTACCAAGGGGCATAGACAGAATGGATAGTCAGGATAGCCAGGTCATACACAGAGGGAGCAACGCAGTACAAAAGGAGCAGGCAGAGAATAATCAGAACACAGCCAAGGGATCATACACAGAGGGAGCAACGCAGTACAAAAGGGACAGGCAAAACTCGTAACAGGGACACAGCCAAATCACAACCAGACAGACAAAACGTAGCACAGGCACAAAGCACTGGCACAAGCACAGGGTCAGACACACTCAGCCAAAGGTCAGAGTACAAACGACAAAGATTGGCCTCACAGTGAGGCTATGAAAAGCCTCCCAGGACCCAGAATGAGGCCACAAAAGTTAACCCCGCGACTACCTGGTCCAAGAACCCAGTAAACCATGACAGTACCCCCTTCTTAATGGGGGGCCTCTGGACCCACAGGATTCCGAGCATGGAATGCCCGAACCAGACGGTCAGCGTGTACCGATCTGGCCGTCACCCAAGACCGGTCCTCTGGACCATACCCCCTCCAATGCACCAGGTACTGTAAGGACCCCCTAGACGGCCGGGAGTCTACAATATGTTGTACCTCAAATTCCATGTGCCCATCAACCAAGACTGGGGAGGGAACAGCAGCTGGTTCTTCTACTACCAATCCCAAGGGTTTTAGCAAGGATCTATGGAATACGATATGGAGTTTCAAAGCGGGGGGAGGCGAAGACGTTACACCACAGGGTTAATTACCTCAATGATCTTATAGGGACCTATGAACTTGGGCCCCAGTTTGGCGGATGGCAGACGAAGAATTATGTTTCGCGTGGAGAGCCACACCTTGTCCCCACACTGCAACACCTGAGCAGGGTTACTTTTTTATCTGCAAAACGCTTATAAGTCTCCTGAGTCCTGAACATATTTAACCGAACTTTTGACCACAGATCCCTGATTCGGTTAACACAGTCCTCAGCTCCTGGACAGCCCGAATCTAAACGTGAGAATTCACCAAAATGAGAGTTCAAACCATAATTAATAAAAAACAGTGACCTACCGGTAGATTGATTGGTACGGTTGTTGAAGGCGAACTCCGCTAACGGTAGGGCATCACACCAGTCGCTTTGCAGAGCAGAAATCAAACATTGAAGAATTTGTTCAAGCGACTGGTTGGTACGCTCCATCTGCCCGTTACTCTCTGGGTGGTAGGCTGAGGAAAAGGACAAAGATATCCCCAACCTTTTGCAAAAAGCCCGCCAAAACTTGGCCACAAATTGTGCCCCTCTGTCAGATACAATATTCATAGGTACCCCATGTAACCGTACAATCTGTGCGAGGAAATGCTTAGCGAGAGTCTCTGCAGAAGGTAGACTTGCCATAGGTACAAAATGCGCTAACTTAGAAAACCTGTCCACAACTACCCAGATAACCGTGTTACCCCGAGAAGAAGGAAGGTTGGTAATGAAGTCCATGGACAAGTGGGTCCATGGCCTTCCTGGAATTGTCAAAGGCACCAATTCCCCAGCCGGCCGGCAATGAGAGCTCTTAGAACGAGCGCATGCCCCACACGCAGCGACATGCTTCTTAATATCTGAAGCCATCAAAGGCCACCAAAAAATTCTAGCCACTGCCTCTCGTGTGGCAGAAATGCCTGGGTGAGCACTCAGTTTTGAATCATGAAACTCACGCAGGAGCCTGGTGCGTAACTGCTGAGGAACAAACAATTTGTTTTCGGGTTTGGACCTTGGAGCTAAAGATTGAGACCCCACAATCTCCCGCTCCAATTCCGACGACACTTCAGCTATAACGATATTGGGTTGAAGAATGGGGGACGGCGGGTCAGGGGCGGAAAGCGGCTCAAAACTACGTGATAAAGCATCACTTTCACGTTTTTAGACCATGGGCGAAAAGTTATAGAAAATTGAAATCTGGAAAAAAAAAGTGACCAAAGGGCCTGCCTAGGAGTTAAGGTACTGCCACACTAAACAATCCCGCTAGCGATCACAATAACGACGCATACTAATGCGATCGCTAGCGGGATTGTTTCTATATCGCTAAATGCTGCCGCATTTAGCGATATAGTTAACGACGCTATCGCCGTTAGCGATCTTCTTAACGACTTTAGCGGTACAAAAGTACCGCTAAATCGCTAAGAAAAGGTGCCACACAGCGATTAGATACTTACCCAGCGGGAGCGCCAGCGATGAAATAGGGTCCGGAACGATTCCAGCGACGAGCGAGATCACAGCAGGAAGCTCGTCGCTGGAAGCTGCCGCACTGAACAACATCGCTAACGGGATCGCTAAATAGTGAAGTTTTTTAGCGATCCCGTTAGCGATATTGTTTAGTGTGGCATACCCTTTAGTCTTTTAGCAGATTTGATATACTTGTCACGCTGTATCACAGATATATATATAATGTCAGTAATCAAAACCAAGAGGGACAACATACAATATAACATATGAATAGGTAATATCAACATGTACATAAAGTATAGTATTACCTGACATAATATCCGTTGTACTGTGGGTGAATCCTGAAGATGTATTACGCTGTCACAGGCTGGAGGTGGACCGGGGTCTATGCTGACCCTAAACTGGGATCCTGACTAGTCCCTCTACCTGGAGGTACTGTTAATGGTACAGAGGTCCAGGCCGCCAACGTAACCCTGTCTCCTATAAGTCCCTGACCACTGTAATCTAGTCCTCAGAAGGACCCTGATTACCACACAGGGAATAGGCAGGTCACTGCTTAACAAACAGTAAAGACAAACGAGACTGACAGGGGATAAAGTAAATACTGTCTTGCATACAACACTTAAACACAGAGGGAACACAAATGGTCTAGGAGATAAACTATAAGCGAGGAGAGGAGAAACCACAAAGGAACTCTTAGCTTAAGTCTTCTCATAACCTGATCCAATCTGCTGGTCTGCATGTAAGCTTTCACCGCAACTCCTAAGCAGACTGGCAGGTATATAAAGGAAGCTAATTAGTGCATAATCAAAAGCAGCCGGGCGAGGCTGGACCTAGTCTTAGCAAAGAGCTAGGTAAAATTAACTCCCTCACTACCAAACACAAAGTAACAGCAACTCAGCTGCGAGAAGTCAGAATGTGCAATCGCGACGATCTTCGTGGCGATGCACCCATGACAGTACCCCCCCTTCTACGAGGGGCCTCCGGACCCTCAGGGCCAGGTCTGCCCGGGTAAGTTGTGTGGAAGGTCCGAACCAATCGATCTGCGTTAATATCAGACGCAGGGACCCACGTCCTCTCCTCAAGACCATACCCCTTCCAATGAACCAAGTACTGAAGGGACCGGCGATTCAGACGTGAGTCAATGATCTTCGACACTTGAAATTCTAAGTTACCATTGACCACCACTGGAGGAGGAGGTAGAGGTGACGGTATAACTGGCGCCACGTACCTCTTAAGCAACGATTTGTGAAACACATTGTGGATTTTAAACGTAGGAGGGAGGTCCAAACGAAATGCCACAGGATTAATTATAGAACTGATCCTGTATGGACCGATGAACCTGGGACCCAGTTTCCAGGAGGGAACCTTGAGTTTTATATTCTTGGTAGACAACCATACCAGATCGTTCACACAAAGGTCAGGACCAGACCCTCTCCTCCTATCAGCCATACGTTTGTAACGGTTGCCCATAGCACTCAGATTATTCAGTACTCCTCTCCAAACTGAAGCAAGTGACGACGAGAATCGTTCCTCCTCAGGAACCCCAGAAGGGCCCCCCCCATTGAAAGTACAAAACTGGGGATGAAAACCATATGCCCCAAAAAATGGGGACTTACCAGTGGACTCGCTCCGCCTATTGTTAAGAGCGAACTCTGCCAGAGGCAAGAAAGAAGACCAGTCCTCCTGGTTCTCTGAGACAAAACACCGAAGATATGTCTCTAGGCTCTGATTCAGACGCTCTGTCTGACCATTGGTCTGCGGATGAAAAGCCAAGGAAAAAGACAATTGCATCCCCCGACGTGAACAAAATGCCCTCCAGAATTTGGACACAAACTGAGACCCCTTATCTGACACCACATCAGAAGGCAACCCGTGAAGTCTCACAATCTCCCCAATGAACACCTGCGCCAGAGTTTTAGCATTAGGAAGAGCAGGAAGAGCAATGAAATGTGCCATCTTACTGAACCTGTCAACTACAACTAGTATGACAGTTTTCCCTGACGCGGAGGGAGGTCCGTAATGAAGTCCATAGACAGATGAGTCCATGGACGCTCCGGAATTTTCAAAGGCAAGAGGGTCCCAGACGGACGGGTATGTGGGGTCTTAGAGCGAGCACAAACCCCACAGGACGCGACAAAAGTTATTACCTCTTTATTTAAGTTAGGCCACCAAAACCGGCGAGAAAGGAGATCCACAGTTGCTTTACTCCCTGGGTGTCCTGCTAAAGCAGAATTATGATGTGCCTCGATAACTTTTTGTCTTAACTGATTTGGAACAAACAGTTTCCCTTGAGGTCCTACAGGGGCGTCTCCCTGAGCCTCCAATACCTCCTCCTCAAGCTCAGAGCATACAGCCGACACTACAACTCCCTCCTGAAGGATAGGAACCGGGTCATCCGTCTTCCCGGCCCCTGGGAAACTACGAGATAAGGCATCAGCCTTAACATTTTTTGACCCAGGACGATATGTGACGACAAAATTAAACCTGGTAAAAAACAACGACCATCTAGCTTGTCTGGAATTCAGACGCTTTGCAGATTCTAAATACAGCAGGTTCTTGTGATCAGTAATAACGGTGACCGGGTGGACTGCCCCCTCCAAAAAGTGACGCCATTCCTCAAAAGCCAACTTAATGGCCAAGAGTTCCCTATTGCCGACATCATAATTCCTCTCGGCGGACGACAATTTCTTAGAGAAGAAAGCGCACGGATGCCATTTACCAGGGGACGGACCTTGGGATAATACTGCACCCACCCCTACGTCAGACGCGTCCACCTCCACAATGAACGGTTGTGATGCATCTGGTTGAATGAGTATGGGGGCCGAAGCAAAACATTTTTTCAAGGAGGAAAATGCCTGACAAGCTTTGTCAGACCACCTAGAAAAATCCGTCCCTTTTTTAGTCATGTCAGTGAGAGGTTTGACAACAGATGAGAAATTACGAATAAATTTCCGGTAGTAGTTAGCAAACCCCAGGAAACGCTGCAGTGCCTTAAGATCCTCTGGCCGATCCCATTCAAGCACTGCTCTCACTTTCTCAGGGTCCATACGGAAACTGGAAGCTGACACCAGGAAACCCAAAAACTGAAGTTCCTGTACGGCGAATACACACTTTTCCCATTTGGCGTACAGCTTATTGTCTCGCAAGATCTGCAACACCTGTCTCACATGCTCCTGATGAGACACAAGATCTGGCGAGTAAATTAAGATGTCATCTAAATAAACGACCACAAACTGCCCCACAAGGTGGCGAAAGATGTCATTAACAAAATGTTGAAACACCGCCGGGGCAGTAGTCAGACCAAAAGGCATGACAAGGTTCTCATAATGTCCCTCCGGAGTGTTAAATGCCGTCTTCCACTCATCCCCCTCCTTTATCCTAATCAGATTATACGTCCCCCTGAGATCCAACTTAGAGAACCATTTGGCGCCAACAATCTGATTGAAGAGATCAGGAATAAGTGGGAGCGGATACGGATCTTGGACAGTAATCCGATTAAGCTCACGGAAATCCAAGCAAGGGCGTAGGCCTCCATCTTTTTTCTTCACAAAGAAGAACCCCGCGGCCACTGGGGAAGATGAAGGTCTAATATGCCCCTTGGCCAGACTTTCCGAAATATAATCCTTCATAGCCTGCCTCTCAGGACCAGAAAGGTTATATAACCTAGATTTAGGTAATTTAGCATCAGGAAGCAATTTTATTTAGCAGTCATACGCGCGATGAGGAGGTAACTCTTGACACCCTTCCTCTGAGAACACATCCTCAAAGTCCTCCAGAAAAGGAGGCAAGGTTCTAGGCACGACCGCACTGATGACCGTGTTCATGCAGTTACTCTTGCAAAATTCACCCCACTGGCTTATCTCTCTGGATTGCCAATTAATCACTGGGTTATGTTTAACCAACCATGGAAGTCCCAACACAATAGGAGTAGGAAGACCCTCCAACACATAACAAGACAATTGTTCTTTATGTATTGCCCCTACTCTAAGGTCTATGTTATGAACAGCTTGTACAAAGCTACCTTGACCGAGAGGCCTGGCGTCAATAGAGAATATAGGGATCGGTTTGGCCAATACACTCAGTTGCATACCTTGCACCTGGGCAAACCGAGCATCCACCAGATTAGCCCCGGACCCACTATCAAGAAGAACAGAAATCCTCTCAACTCTCGTACCAACCACCACCTCCGCAGGTACGAGAAATTGAGATGGACTTGGGGACGAAATACATACTCCCAGGTTGTCGTCCACCACACAACCTGGGATTAACAGTTTTCCGGCGACTTTTTGCTCAATGAGGCACGGGATGGACACCACTCAACAAAATGCCCCTCTCTCCCGCAGAAGAAACACCTTCTTGTCTTGCGTCGCACCGCCGATCTCCTTCTACAAAATGATGTCCCTCCCAACTGCATAGGTTCCTCAGAACAGACCAGGGGAACCTCAATATAAGGGACTTTAGTAGTAGGTGGAGTCATAACAGGGGGCGGAGTTACCTCGCACCTCTCCCAAAGCCGTCTATCAATACGAATAGCAAGCGCCATGGCAGCCTCCAGTGACGGAGGAGAATCATACTGAGCCAAAACATCTTTTAATTTGTCAGATAACCCTTGACAAAACTGGCTCCTAAGAGCTGGGTCATTCCACTGAGTATCTGTGGCCCATCTACGGAACTCAGAAGAAAATTCCTCCGCCGGACGATCTCCCTGCTGTATCTTACGTAACTTCGTTTCAGCAAGGGAGACCCGATCTGGGTCATCGTATACCAGACCCAGGGCAGTAAAAAATCGATCTACTGACTGGAGGGCCGGGGAGCCCGGAGGAAGAGAGAACGCCCAGGATTGAGGGTCCCCTTGTAAGAGCGAGATGACAATTCCCACCCTCTGCTCTTCACTCCCCGATGACCGAGGCCGAAGCCGAAAATATAATTTACATGCCTCCCGGAAGGTAAAAAATTTGTCCGCCCACCAGTGAACCTGTCCGGGAGAGCAACTTTAGGTTCAGATCTGGTTTGCTCCGGAGGGGACAAAACCTTGGACTTAATGTCCGTCAGCTCCATGGATAAACTCTGCAACTGCAGGGCAAGCTGGGCAACTGGATCCATGGTAGCTGGGGAGAATCTTTTTTGGGCCGGTGAAAATGTCACGCTGTATCACAGATATATATATATATAATGTCAGTAATCAAAACCAAGAGGGACAACATACAATATAACATATGAATAGGTAATATCAACATGTACATAAAGTATAGTATTACCTGACATAATATCCGTTGTACTGTGGGTGAATCCTGAAGACGTATTACGCTGTCACAGGCTGGAGGTGGACCGGGGTCTATGCTGACCCTAAACTGGGGTCCTGACTAGTCCCTCTACCTGGAGGTACTGTTAATGGTACAGAGTCCAGGCCGCCAACGTAACCCTGTCTCCTATAAGTCCCTGACCACTGTAATCTAGTCCTCAGAAGGACCCTGATTACCACACAGGGAATAGGCAGGTCACTGCTTAACAAACAGTAAAGACAAACGAGACAGACAGGGGATAAAGTAAATACTGTCTTGCATACAAAACTTAAACACAGAGGGAACACAAATGGTCTAGGAGATAAACTATAAGCGAGGAGAGGAGAAACCACAAAGGAACTCTTAGCTTAAGTCTTCTCATAACCTGATCCAATCTGCTGGTCTGCATGTAAGCTTTCACCGGCAACTCCTAAGCAGACTGGCAGGTATATAAAGGAAGCTAATTAGTGCATAATCAAAAGAAGCCGGGCAAGGCTGGACCTAGTCTTATCAAAGAGCTAGGTAAAATTAACTCCCTCACTACCAAACACAAAGTAACAGCAACTCAGCTGCGAGAAGTCAGAATGTGCAATCGCGACGATCTTCGTGGCGATGCACCCATGACAATACTCTAGGTTTTTGTGGTTGGTGATGACTGTGATGGGGTGAGCCGCCCCCTCCAAAAAATGCCTCCATTCCTCGAACGCCAACTTGATTGCTAAGAGTTCTCTATTACCAACGTCATAATTTCTCTCAGCCTGAGAAATTTTTTTCGAGAAATAGGCACAAGGTTTGAGATTAGTCAGAGAAGTAGGTCCCTGTGACAACACTGCCCCCACCCCAACCTCTGATGCATGAACTTTAACCACAAACGGCTTGGATGAGTCAGGTTGAACCAGAACAGGAGCGGATGTGAAACAATTTTTCAAAGTTAAAAAAGATTGTTTGGCCGACGGGGACCAGTTCCTAACATCTGCCCCTTTACGTGTGAGATCCGTGAGGGGTTTCACAATCTGAGAAAAACCCTTGATAAACCTGCGATAGTAATTCGCAAATCCCAAGAAGTGCTGGCGTCCTTTAAGGTCCTGAGGTTGGACCCACTCCTTAATGGCTTGCACCTTCTTGGGATCCATACGAAACCCCTGTGGAGAGATTATGAGACTCAAAAATGATAGCTCCTGAAAAAAGAAAGAACATTTCTTCAGCTTAACAAATAATTGATTTTCCCTGAGTCTTTGAAACACAGTTTTAACATGTGATAACTGAGAATGTCTGTCAGAGGAATATATCAGTATATCATCCAAGTAGATCACAACAAAACGGCCAATGAGGTCCAAAAAAACTACATTAATGAAATTTGAAACACAGCTGGAGCATTGGTGAGACCGAAAGGCATGACGAGATTCTCAAATAACCCCTCAGTAGCAAGAAAAGCAGTTTTCCACTCATCCCCTTCCCATACTCTTATCAAATTATAAGCCCCCCTGAGGTCCAATTTTGAAAACCACTTGGCCCCAGAGAGCTGGTTACAGAGATCAGGAATCAGAGGCAGGGGGTATGTATTCCTGACTGTGATTTTATTAAGTTCTCGAAAGTCAAGGCAGGGACGTAGACCGCCATCCTTCTTTTTAACAAAGAAGAACCCCGCAGCTACTGGGGACACTGAGGGCCTTATATGCCCTTTGCGAAGACTTTCAGCGATGTATTGCTTCATAGCCAGGCGCTCCGGGCCTGACAAATTAAACAGACGGACCTTGGGCAATTTGGCTCCAGGGACAAGATCAATAGCACAGTCAAATGATCTATGCGGGGGCAGAGCCTCAGCCTCACTTTCAGAGAACATGTCCTCAAAGTCTTTCAAGTACTCCAGAATACCCTCCAGACCAACAGAAGACACTGAGACAGGTTTTGCAAGTTTCAGACAATAAACAGGTTTATGGCAACAGTCGACACATTGGGATCCCCATTTAATAATCTCCCCTGATTCCCAGTCAATCACTGGGTTGTGGCGTTGAAGCCATGGCATACCCAGCACTAGCCCTGTCCATGACAAAACATTCCATGTCTTCCTTGTGGGAAGAACCGACCTGCAAAGAAAACCTTTTGGAAGCATAAAGAATCCCTGTTTGAGTAAGAGGGGAAGAGTTGATAGCAACAATTTTAAGGGGTGTCTCCAGCCTGACTGTCCCTATCTTATGTTGGGAGACGACACAGGAACTGACCAGATTGAGAGATGAACCACTGTCCACCAATGCTGTTGAGAAAAAACGATAGTTGTCTACCAACAGTTCCACCTTTAACACGACTTTAGGACATGAGGAAAATAGTACCTGGAGGTCTGGGCAGCCTCCTCGACCGCTACCCAGACCTAGTAGTTTTCTGCCGTCTTCGATGACGGACAGGTGGGGCAATCTTTTCTCCAATGTCTGGACTCTCCACAATAGAAACAGTTGTTTCTCCCGGTGATGTCTTCTCTCCTCTTTTAGCGAGGTGGTGCCAATGTCCATGACCTCAGTAGTGGCTCTAGTCTCTTTGCTGCCAGCAAACAGTGAGGTTTCACACTGCATGACACCCCTGGCGCGTAGCCTGCGGTCCATTCGTACGGCCTGGGTTATGGCGTCCTCCAAAGTATCAGGTGGAGGATGTAGGGCCAGGGCATCCTGGAGACGTTCAGACAGGCCTCTGCAGAATAGCCCTCGAAGGGCGGCATCATTCCTGGAGACCTCCGTTGCCCAACGTCGGAACTCCGAACAGAACCACTCGGCTGAATGTTTACCCTGACGAACACTCATTACCATGTCCTCAGCCATACGGACCCTGTCAGTCTCATCATAGATGCGGCCCAGGGCATGAAAAAGCGTATCAACAGTCATCCTCTCAGGAGCAGAAGGAGAGAGAGAAAAAGCCCAGGCTTGTGGGGCCCCCCAAAGTAGGGAAATAATGACCCCCACCCTCTAGAACTCATCCCCAGAAGAGCGAGGCCTCAGGGAGAAAAAAGTTTACACCCCTCCCTGAAGGCTCTGAACTCATTTTTATCCCCTGAGAAGTAGTCGGGCAGTTTAACTGGAGATTCAGGAGATACTAACGACACATCCCTACCACCAGTACCCAGAGACCCCGCAGCGACAGCCCCCTGTACGGTATCTACCAGCTGCTGCTGGGTCTGAGCCATCATGCGCTGCTCCACATTCAACTCCTGGAACCCTTGCGTCAGATGTTTCACCTGACCTGCTAACACCTGCATGGGATCCATGGGATAACACTCCTAAATCTCCCCTTAAGAAAAAATGTAACGATCGTTTATAATGTCAGGGACACCGCACTGCACTTGTTCACTGAGCCAGTGCGTGTGTCCTGAGTGAACAAACTGTGCCCAAAGATACCTGTATAGCAGAGCCGCAGCAGGGAAGACATGTGTTTCTGAGGAACAGGACCTTCAGCATGTGACTGCCAAGGGGCGGAGCCTGCGACACGTCTCTCAGAGGCAGCAGTAGCAGATAGAGAATGCTTCAGGCTGGAGGACCTGCAGCACCTGACTGCCTAGGGGCGTGGCCTAAGCTCCAGAGATCTGGGAAGGTAAAGGAAAACTCCTAGAAGGGTAACTACGAAATAAAGTTACCAAGTGGCATAGACAGAATGGATAGTCAGGATAGCCAGGTCATACACAGAGGGAGCAACGCAGTACAAAAGGAGCAGGCAGAGAATAATCAGAACACAGCCAAGGGATCATACACAGAGGGAGCAACGCAGTACAAAAGGGACAGGCAAAACTCGTAACAGGGACACAGCCAAATCAGAACCAGACAGACAAAATGTAGCACAGGCACAAAGCACTGGCACAAGCACAGGGTCAGACACACTCAGCCAAAGGTCAGAGTATAAACGACAAAGATTGGCCTCACAGTGAGGACCCAGAAAGAGGCCACAAAAGTTAACCCCGCGACTACCTGGTCCAAGAATCCAGTAAACCATGACAGGACATTTCTGATTGGAAGTGTTAAAAATGTTTTCTGAATTTAATTAGTCAACCATAGGGTATTGCATGCTTTGTGCGATATTTCAGTGGTATACAGCATTCCAAAAAAAAGTTAAAAAAAATGTTTAGATTCAATTAGTCATCCATAGAGTATTACGTGCTTTGTGTAATATTTCAGTGTTAAATTACATAAAAAAAAGCATTAAAAAATGTTTCAGGATTCAATTAGTCATCCATAGAGTATTACATGCTTTCTGTTATATATTTTGGTGGTAATTAACACGCACAAAAAGGTTCACAATTTTTTTCTGGATTCTATTAGTCAGCCATACAGTTTATTGTGCTTTGTGCAAAATAACAGTGGTTTAACTATTTTAAAAACCGCTTGACCTGGTGCTGTTCTCCAAATATTTTTGTTCCTAAAATTGACTATTGCCAGCCATACATTTTGACATGCTCTGTGTATACTTATAGTGGCTTACAATTTTTAAAAACCTCTTGGCCTGGTACAGTTCACAAAATAATTTTGTTCCAAAATTGACTTTTGTCATACACACTGTATAACCAACTTTGTGTGAAATTTCGTTGGTTTGAAATAAAAAAAAATTGGACTGCTACAGGTGTACAAATATGGTTGTTTTAAAATCGACTGTTGTCATGTATACTATAGAACCTGCTTTGTGTGAAATTTGATTGGTTTTAAATGAAAAATAATTGGCCTGCTACAGGTGTGCAAATTTGGTCCCTCGGTTATGGTTCCCAGCCAACACTGTTTCTCTCGGTGTTGCATTCCCGCCTTGTATCAGCACATGTCCAAGAACATCACCCGTACCCTTACCTATGTGGTTACTGAGATTGTCCACCTAATGACCAACATGTGGACAAGTGCTTGTGGCCAGCGACGCTACATTTCCCTTATGGCACACTGACTGAACATTGTGAATGCTGGGGCCGAGTCCCACCCTGGCACAGGACATGTGCTACCGACGCCAAGGATTGCTGGCCCTACTTTTATCAGGGTTTTCTCCACCTCCCATATCAGTTCATGCACCCCTTCCTGCTCCTCCAAATACTCCATCTCCGATGTGCTATCTAAGAGCATGTCATCAACATCACCCGGAAGCTCTGTGTTAGGGTCTGCGGAACGCACCAAATATATGATGTAGAGAGGTGCGTTCGCAGCCTGGGGTCCACCGTGCAGGTGGAGCCTGCTGCTAGTAAAATGGAGCAAGAAGCGAACACTGTTATCCCGTACAGTCGCCAAAATAAACGCCGTAACGCACTGTGACAATATGTGCGAACTCTGTTATTCCACTAGAAGGAGTGCCGCAGCGCTAATATGGCGATGAGTGCAAACTCACTTAACACCACTGAGTCGCAAAATAAACACGCTAGGGCGCTGTCTAGCGTTGAGAGCGAACCCTGTTACGTCACAGAGCCGCTGAGACAAACTTCTGTGTCCTGTCAGGCACCCAGGTACACAGTTGAGTGCTAAACGAACATAGAATGTGATCATGCGCTAATGTCCTCGCGGGAGTCACCCGCAATCTATGGCGTCTGAACGCCAGGCCCTGAATACGGCAATCAAACTCCTCACCGGTTATGCCGGTAATCTAGGGCGTCTAGGACACCTACCCTGATCAGCTAGCATACCAAACTCCTCACCGATTAAGTCGGTATTCTAGGGGCTTATTTCAGCCGGGCCCTAACCACACACACGCATGACCACACTGGCGCAAAGCATATAACGGTTGATACTAGCGCATGGCGGCTCAGCATTGCCACCCTTTTATAGTAACAGCTACAGGACCTGCCAGAAACAAGGACCAATGAAACTGTTCCAGAACACCAGTAGTCACAGGACCTTCCTGGCAGACAAATAGGAGCTGCTGCAGTACTTGAGCATGTGACCCCTGATCTCAAATGAGAGATCTCACCCTGGCATGCTCAGAAGGGAAAACAAGGACTTTGTCCTAAAGACATCTGCTCGCCGCTAACCAGTACTGGCTACAATAGCAGAGCATGGAGAGGCAGCAGCAACCCTCTGCACACTGTTAGACTTGACGAGACGCTGGAACCGACGTCTAAGCTGAGCGGAGTCCACTGCGGCTTGAGACGGATGGGAGACCGCAGCAGGAATAGCTCGAGATTCCCCTTGTACAGAAGCGGGAACTCGACCTCTAACAATACCCCCCTCCTAGGGCCCCCCTTCTTTGGGCCTCACTGTGCTCAAAGGCAGCGATGAGCTGCGGAGCATGAACGTGCTCGGCAGGCTCCCAGGACCTATGCTCAGGCCCATAACCCTTCCAATCCACCAAATAAAATCTTTTGCCCCGTACCACCTTACACCCTACGATGGCATTCACCTCATGGTAGCCCGTAGACGAACCCGATGTCCCGGCAGATGACTTGGAAAACCGGACATGAGCACAGGTTTCAGAAGAGATGCGTGAAAGGTGTCGGCGATACCCAGGCGTGGTGGAAGAGCCAAAAGGTATACCACAGGATTAACCTGTTCGAGGACTTTGAAAGGACCCAGATAGCGGGGTGCCAACTTAGTGGACTCAACTCGCAGCCTAATGTTATGGGCGGAGAGCCACACCAAGTCCCCAGGGGCAAATGTCGGAGCGGGACGCCCATGTGCGTCGGCAAAAGACCTCATCCTCTCCTTGGACCCCTGAATGGCATCCTGGGTACGGGCCCAAATGTCCCGTGCCTCCACAGCCCAGTCTGCCACCCTGGAGTTGGCAGAAGACATGGGCATGGGCACCGGAACCCATGGATGCTGACTGTAGTTTAGGAGGAATGGAGTTTGTCCGGTGGAGTCAGCCACAGCATTGTTTAGTGCAAACTCAGCACACGGTAGAAAATATGCCCAGTCATCCGGCCTGGCTAAGACAAAATGTCGTAGATAGGTGACCAATGTCTGGTTGGCCCTCTTTACCAACCCATTAGTCTCGGGATGGTATGCAGAGCAGAGATTCAACTCAATGCTGAGTAAACAACACAGCTCTCTCCAGAACCGAGACGCAAACTGGGGACCTCGATCACTGACAATTTTGTCCGGCATGCCGTGTAGACGAAAGATGTGCCTAACGAACAACGCTGCCAGAGCCCGTGCAGAAGGTAACCGTGGTAGCGGCACCAGATGCACCATTTTGGAAAAATGGTCGGTGATGACCCAAATGATGGTGCAACCCCGAGACTTGGGCAAGCCCACCACAAAGTCCATCCCAACCATCTCCCAGCGCCTGTCTGCCACAGGCAAAGGGTAAAGTAACCCAGCTGGCCGTTGTCGTGGAGACTTATTCTTGGCGCAGGAGACACACGCCTGAACATAGTCCCCAATGTCTCCCGAGAGGAAATGGAGTGTGAAATGAAACCGGGAGAAGAACGTGGACCATCTGGCCTGGCGAGAATTAAGCCGCTGACGTGTCTGAAGGTATACCAGATTCATGTGGTCGGTGAAAACTTGGAAGGGAAAGCGAGCCCCCTCCACAGATGTCTCCACTCAGAGAAATCCAACTTCATTGCTAGCAACTCCCTGTCCCCGATGGAATAATTCCTCTCCGCTGGTGTGAAGGTCTTGGAGAAGAAGATGCAAGGATGCTTCCGACCTTGAGCATCCTTTTGAAAGAGGACTGCTCCAGCACCAACGGATGAGGCATCCACCTCCAATATGAATGGCTTATCAACATCAGGGCGGTGTAGAATGGGAGCGCTAGCAAACTGAGACTTAATTGAGATGAAAGCCTTGGAGACTTCCTCAGACCACAATTTGGGATTTGCTCCCTTCTTGGTGAAAGCTACCAAGGGAGCTACCAAAGTTGAGAAATGGGGAATGAACTGGCGATAATAATTAATGAACCCCATAAAGCGCTGCACAGCTTTAAGGGAATGGGGTTCTTGCCAGTCCATTACAGCCTGCAGTTTGGCAGGATCCATAGCCAATCCCTGAGCGGAGATGATATAGCCCAGGAATGGTAAAGACTCCTGCTCAAACACACATTTCTCCAACTTTGCATAAAGGGAATTTGCCCGCAGGAGGTCAAAGACTCTGCAGACATCTCTCCGGTGGGAGTCAATATCTGGAGAGAAGATGAGAATATCATCCAGATAGACTACGACCGAGGTGGAAAGCATGTCCCAGAAGATGTCATTAACAAAGTCTTGGAAAACGGCTGGGGCATTACAGAGCCCGAAGGGCATCACCAGATAGTGCCCATCCCTGGTATTAAAAGCCGTCTTCCATTCGTCCCCCTCACGGATGCGAATCAGGTTATAAGCACCCCGCAGGTCTAATTTGGTAAATACCCTTGCTCCCCGGAGCCTATCAAAAAGCTCAGAAATCAGGGGCAACGGGTATTTATTCTTAACGGTGATGGCGTTAAGACCCCTGTAATCTATGCAGGGACGTAATTCTCCGTTATTCTTCTGCACGAAAAAGAACCCCGCCCCAGCAGGTGACACTGACTTCCTAATTAACCCTCTTGCCAGATTCTCCTGGATGTATTGGGACATAGCCTCCGTCTCCGGGCGAGAGAGAGGATAAACCCTACCCAGAGGCGGTTCTGCTCCAGGCAAGAGGTCAATAGGACAGTCATAGGAGTGGTGAGGTGGAAGAGTATCTGCAGCCTTTTTGGAGAACACGTCTACATAGGACCAATAACACTTGGGAAGGGAAGTGAGATCTGCGGGTATCTCTGTAGTAGTAACCTGAACACTCTCCCTCACACATCTACCTCTACAAGATTCACTCCAACCCCGTATCTTCCCACACAAAGCTCAACCGTCAGAGTGGATGGACCAAAAGAGATTGTCCCTTTAAAGGACAGCTTGGAGACAAATGCTGCTGATTCTAGTGAACCTCCTCCCATGGTCACTAGACACGATCGTGTTCCCGATTGCTGGGGACATCTATTGGCATAATGTCCTAACTGCTGACAATTGTTACAAAGCATGGAGACTCGAACGGGCCGAGAATCAGGTCCCGCTCGAACAACCTCCATGACCTCCGGGGAGTCGGATGCCTGAATGGGAGATTCTAGAGGTTTGGCAAAGGTGGGAGCTAGCCGAAACCTCCGTCTACACTGGGCCCGCTCCAACCTCCGCTCGTGAAAGCGAAGGTCGATGCGGGTAGATATGGAGATAAGCTTCTCCAGTGATACAGGAATCTCCCTGGTGGCCAAGACGTCCTTTACATGGTCAGCCAGACCTCTCCAGTATACCGGTATAAGGACCTTATCCGGCCACTCTAACTCGGAGACCAGGGTTCGAAATTGAACTGAAAACTGACTGACCAAGCTCGAACCCTGTGACATTGCCAGCAGTTGGAGCGCCGAATCGTGGGTCACCTGAGGGCCTAAAAAGACCTTTTTAAGAGCCTCCAGAAACCGAGGAGCACTCCGCACCACGCGATCGTCACGCTCCCACAGCGGCGTTGCCCATTCCAAAGCTCTGCCCGACAGTAGTGACACTATGAAATGCACCTGTGCCCGCTCTGTAGGAAAACGTGCAGCCAGAAGCTCGAGCTGTATAGAGCACTGACTCACGAATCCCCGACAATGTTTGCTGTCACCAGAAAACTTGTCTGGAAGCGGGAGATGGGACAAGGTCGGAGAAGAGGTGTTGGAGGACAAACTGGCTGCCGCCGTGCTAGCAGCCTGAACAGCGACTGAGGTCACATCCACAGCTGAGGTTGTGCGCTCAAGAGCCGCCAACCTACCCTCCAGCTGCTGGATGAACTGCCGTAGACGCTGGTCGTCCGCCATTTTACTAGCCAGACCCTGCTGCTAGTATTATGTTAGGGTCTGCGGAACGCACCAAATATATGATGTGGAGAGGTGCGTTCGCAGCCTGGGTCCACCGTGCAGGCGGAGCCTGCTGCTAGTAAAATGGCGCAAAAAGCGAACTCTGTTATCCCGCAGAGTCGCCAAAATAAACGCCGTAACGCGCTGTGGCAATATGTGCGAACTCTGTTATTCCACAGAGCTGCTAGAAGGAGTGCCGCAGCGCTATATGGCGATGAGTGCAAACTCACTTAACACCACTGAGTCGCAAAATAAACATGCTAGGGCGCTGTCTAGCGTTGAGAGCGAACCCTGTTACTCACAGAGCCGCTGAGACAAACTTCTGTGTCCTGTCAGGTACCCAGGTACACAGTTGACTGCTAAGCGAACATAGAATGTGATCTCCAACATTTGTGTGGTTCTCCAACACTTTGAGACCTCCACAAAGATGGTGAGCAGTGGTGACGGCATCATTAGCGAAACAATCCCGCTTCTGTACCTTCAGTCGAGGCTGACAATTAAACATGAAGCTTTGCTTGTGGACCAGGTGGAGATGGATGATGTCAGAAGACAAGGAGATTCTAGCCAGCCCAGTCTCATGTCATCTGCTCAGCACAGATTGGGTAAAAATGAGGAGATGGAGGCTGAGGAGCAGGAGTTGGTGAAACTAAGCAGAATACCACAGAAGCATCACCCGTCTCTCCTACATGGATAGGCTGATGAAGAGAATGAGGAGGGAGAGATGGAGGAGAAGATGGAGAACTGTTGTCATGGTAGAGACATGGAACGGTTGGCTGTAGGGACCTTGGCACTCATGACCGACTATAAGAGTACTGGTTGTTCATCCTGCAAGACCCATGATACAAGGACAACCTTGCATCTCTCCTTCCTGAGGTGGAGAGGTCAACTAAAATGGTGCTATACCAGAAGGCCATTGTTGAAAATATGTTGAAAACATCTTCATCAGACAACGCTAGCAGCAGGGGGCAAGCTTGAGGTACTATAGTTGGTGTTTTCAAGGGTGTATGGATGTCCTTGCTTGTAATTTTTGGCAGGCTTTGCACTTAGTGAATGTGCCTTATGAGTCTAGGAGTACCACTATATGCCAATTTGAACAAAATATGTAGGAAGCACTTCTTTAATTTTATTTCTATAGCGCGAACATATTCAGCAGCACTTTACATTTTAGATCAGATTTGTAAAGATAATAAAAAACATTAAAGAATAACAACAGCAGAAATCAACAGACTCCAAGAGGAGTGAGGACCCTGTTCTCAAACTTACAATCTATGAGGAAACAGGTGAGACACAAAAGGCGGATGATAACAATTGCTTGTATTGTACGGCTAGCCATCAATATATTAAATAGGGTGTTCACATAATACTGCATGAACCAGTCACCAAACGGTATGTGTACAGGCAAAGAGGGCTATTAAATGCATGTAGGGTATGCAAACAGAAGATACGAAGGTCCTAGTTTTGAGGAAAATTTTGTATGGGCAAAACAGCGATAGATGAGTATGTTGAGGCAATAGGCCAGACTTTTTGTCTAATGTACAGTGTATCTGAGACCCTCAGAGTCCCTAATTTTTGCCACTTCTTGCTTCCTTCATGAATTGCACCGAAATTTACAATTTTTTAATAAAAAATTCAATTTCGGTTTATTTAAATTATTTTTTAAATTCCGTTTTAATTTTTGCCTTATATACAAATCATTATACAGGAAAACATGTTTCTTAATATTTTTGTTCCTGTAGACCTCAAGTTTAAATTTGAATGTTTTATTGTCAGTCCTCAAAGTAGAGTAAAAGTGTGACACCATTGTTCTCAGCAGTGATCTTGGAGTTAGATATGATTCTAGGGGTCCTCCCCATGCTGTTCTACTTCCAATGAGCACTTTTTCCATCCATTTCAACATTTTCACAGCCCCCCAGACCTCCTTGTAGGGCCTGTTGGAAAAATGCACAGATTTGCCATTGACATCCATTATACTCAATGCACGAAATGAACATCTGAGCATTAGTAGTTGCTTGGTTTGAGTAATGAGCTTCGGAACATTTTAGTGCTCGTTCATCCCTATCAATGGTAGATAATATCCAGTCTAACACTCAGTTCCTCATAAAAGCATGCTTTCAGTGTGCATAACCACCATGCTTCTCTATGTAAAGCACAACTCCAGCATTTTTTGTTTTATTTCAGAGCTGGAAAAGTGCTTCTAACCTAATGTTCATCCATGACCCTTGTCTTATACTTACTGTACCTGCCTGCATTTTCACCTTTATTGGCACCACTCCAGTCCTGCAGAACTAGCACTACCTTGTTACCACAACTTCTGATTATCCTGAAGTCAGAAGTCACAGCTACAAGCTCTCAATGCAAGGCTATGAGAGCCAAAATGAGGCTCCCATAGACTTGCACTGAAGGTTGACCTCTGATTTGCTCCTGCATACACTGGAGTGATCTGGCAGGTCACAAACTGCTGGAAAGCGATGGGAGCTGCATTGATAGGATATAAAAATGATGACCGGTAAGTATGGGAGTAGGAAAGCAAGTAGAGTAAAGCCAGAGCTGATTGCAGACATCATGTGACACAACATTGATACATTGTACCTGGAAGAACCAGTGCTAGCACTGCTGAAACTGCATCGGCACTTAGCGGTATAAGTGTTTTTATTTTGCACAGGGAAACATTGAAGATTGAAAAGTGGTTATCCGAGTTGTGGACATCCCCTTTAAATGGAGAAGCATGGTGGATATACAAACTGACAATATGCTTTCCCCAGAGACTCAATGTTAGGCACAATATAATTTACAATTCCAAATAGCAAACAGAATTGTTGCTATCTGTATTTGCACAAAGAGTTAATTTTGACCTACCTACAATCAATTAGGATTCAAGTTGTGAGGGGTGGAGTTTGGAAAAAATCATGAGAAATAAGATTAATACTTGCATTTTCACTTGACTTTATGCAATGTTTAAGGAGGTTGTTCTCAAAACGTGTTTTGTGAATGTTCATCTTTTTTGTATGGTGTGCATACAGGTATTTTAATTAATTTGAAAAAAAGAAGATTTTTTTTATATTAATAAGGATCTGGTGCTGTTTTTTACAACATAAATACCAATACATGAACTAATACAAAGAAATTTGGAAATTCTATGGATCACTGAATACATCTCCGCTATTTTTAATGTTTGTAAGAATGCACATTTGATTTTTTTAATGTAATATTATTTTTTTTCTCACATTTATAATAGAAAAAGAAAACAGCTGAAGTATGTGTTAGGTGCCAGGATTCTCCCGCTGCACGGGATAGATCCCAAGCATTAGCTCATGCTGTGGTTGCTGCTCCGTACAAATGTCGGTTCCAGCATCTTGTTCAGACTCGTGGTAAATGTTTGGTTACTGCTTTGTCACCAAACAATTTTATGGTAAAGGCACTGCCCTGCGCTTTGGAGTCTAAGTCCAGAGATCTCCTTACTGAGCAAGTCCATGATGTGGCAGTTCCAGATTGGCCCGCGGGCGATGTCACGGCCGGTTGGGTGTGAGTGTTTGGGGTGAGACTAAGGTTTAAAAGGCTCTCTGCGGCGCCCGCGGGTGTGCTAGTATCATTCAGATTCTGTGAGTGTTAAGTGGATACTCTACCACTCTGTCTGCACGTGCGTGTATTTGGCAACCCTCTGAATCTGCGCTTCTTATGGTTTATTCCATGTGGCTTAGCATCTGTTTCGTCCATGTGTGCGGTTAGCACAGATCAGTTACAGAGCAAGCCCAACCTTTGTATTGTACTTCCCTGTGGAGTCAACAGGGTTCTGTACCTAGCATCATTTGAGTTGTGCAATGTCTCTCTGTGAAGTTAACAGATCTGGGTATTCAGCATTCTGTTCATACTGTGTGGAGTTAACACAGTGTGCTTAAGGTGAACGCTGGCTACTCCGTACCATCATTGGTCACACTAGCAGCAGTTTAGTTTAGTTGCAGAGCTAGCTCAATCCACGTGCTAACTTCCCTGTGACTTTAACAGGGTATAATACTTAGCATACTTAGTGCATACCTCTCTGTGAAGTACCAGAGCTTGGTACTCTGTGTTTTGTTCACTGTGTGGCGTTAACACAGTGGCTTAACCCCTTAACGACCAAGCCATTTTGTAGGTTAAAGACCAGGCCAATTTTTACATTTCTGACCACTGTCTCTTTATGAGGTTATAACTCTGGAACGCTTCAACGGATCTTGGCGATTCTGAGAATGTTTTCTCGAGACATATTGTACTTCATGATAGTGGTAAAATTTCTTCAATATAACTTGCGTTTATTTATGAAAAAAACGGAAATATGGCAAAAATTTTGAAAATTTTGCAATTTTCAAACTTTTAATTTTTATGCCATTAAATCAGAGAGATATGTCACAAAAATTAGTTAATAAATAACATTTCCCACATGTCTACTTTACATCAGCACAATTTTGGAACCAAATTTTTTTTTTCTTAGGAAGTTATAAGTGTTAAAAGTTGACCAGCAACTTCTCATTTTTCCAACAAAATTTACAAAATCATTTTTTTAGGGGCCACCACACATTTGAAGTGAATTTGAGGGGTCAATATGACAGAAAATACCCAAAAGTGACACCATTCTAAAAACTGCACGCCTCAACGTGTTCAAAGCCACATTCAAGAAGTTTATTAACCCTTTAGGTACTTCACAAGAATTGAAGCAATGTGGAAGGAAAAAATTAACATTTAACTTTTTTCCCAAAATTTTTCTTTCGACACAATTTTTTAAAATTTTGTCAAGGGTATCAGTAGAAAATGAACCACAATATTTGTTGTACAATTTCTCCTGAGTACATCGATACCCCATGTGTGGGGTAAACCACTATTTGGGCGCATGGCAGAGCTCGGAAGGGAAGCAGCGCCATTTGACTTTTTTGGCTGGAATTGAGATTGGACGCCATGTAGCATTTGGAGAGTCCCTGTGTGCCTAAACAGTGGAAACCCCCCCACAAGTGACCCCATTTTGGAAACTAGACCCCCCAAGTAACTTATCTAAATGTGTAGTGAGAGCTTTGAACCCCCAAGGGCTTCACAGAAGGTTATAACGTAGAGCCAGTAAAATTAAAAAATCTTGTTTTTTCCACAAAAATGATCTTTTCATCCCAATTTTTATTTTCCAAAGGATAAAAGGACCCCAAAAGTTATTGTGCAATTTGTCCTGAGTACGCTGATACCCTATATGTGGGGGTAAACCACTATTTGGGCGCATGGCAGAGCTTGGAAGGGAAGCAGCGCCATTTGACTTTTTTGGCTGGAATTGAGATTGGACGCCATGTCGCATTTGGAGAGTCCCTGTGTGCCTAAACAGTGGAAACCCCCACAAGTGACCCCATTTTGGAAACTAGACCCCCCAAGGAACTTATCTAGATGTGTGGTGAAAGCTTTGAACCCCCAAGGGCTTCACAGAAGGTTATAACGTAGAGCAGTAAAATTAAAAAATCATATCTTTTCCACAAAATGATCTTTCCACCCCCAATTGTTATTTTCCAAAGGGTAATAGGACTCCAAAAGTTATTGTGCAATTTGTCCTGAGTATGCTGATACCCCATATGTGGGGGTAAACCACTATTTTGACGCATGGCAGAGCTGGAAAGGGAAGGAGCGCCTTTTTCAAATGCAGATTTTGTTGGAATGGTCTGCGGGTGTCATGTCACGTTTGGAGAGCCCCTGATGTGCCTAAACAGTAGAAACCCCCCACAAGTGACTCCATTTTGGAAACTAGACCCCCCAAGGAACTTATCTAGATGTGTGGTGAGCACTTTGAACCTCCAAGTGCTTCACAGAAGTTTATAACGTAGAGCCGTGAAAATAAAAATATCATATTTTTTTCCACAAAAATAATCTTTTTGCCCCCAAATTTTTATTTTTATAAGGGTAACAGGAGAAATAGGACCCCAAAAGCTATTGTGCAATTTGTCCTGAGTACGCTGATATCCCATATGTGGGGGGGAACCACTATTTTGACGCATGGCAGAGCTCGGAAGGGAAGGAGCACCGTTTTTAAATGCAGACTTTGATGAATGGTCTGCGGGTGTCATGTCGCGCTTGGAGAGCCCCTGATGTGCCTAAACAGTAGAAACCCCCCACAAATGACCCCATTTTGCAAACTAGACCCCCCAAGGAACTTATCTAGATGTGTGGTCAGCACTTTGAACCCCCATGGGCTTCACAGAAGTTTATAATGTAGAGCCGTGAAAATAAAAAAATCATATTTTTTTCCACAAAAATTACCTTTTTGCCCCAAATTTTTATTTTTCTAAGGGTAACAGGAGAAATAGGACCCCAAAAGCTATTGTGCATTTTTCCTGAGTACGCTGATACCCCATATGTGGGGGGGAACCACTGTGATCGCCTTACTGCGATCTTTGGGAGGCACAATGAACAAATCCACGAAAGGTGAAGAATTGGTTTTCTTTTTTACGCCGTTCCTTGTGCAGTATTAAATGATTAGGCGACTTTATTCCTCGGATCGGTGCAATTACAGCGATACCAGATTTACACCCTTTTTTCATGTTTAGCTTCTGTCAAACACTAAAAGATGCTTTTTCTTGGAATAATTTTTTGTAAGAAATTTTTGCATCGCCGTATTTTGAGAGCTATAATTTTTCCATATTTCAGCCGACAGAGTTATCTGTGGGCTTATTTTTTGCGGGACGAGCTGACGTTTTTATTGGTACCATATTCAGGCACATAACGTTTTTTGATCGTTTCCTATTCCGATTTTTGTGGAATCAGAATGAACAAAAACCAGCAATTCAGGAATTGTTTTTTTTTTTTTTTTTTCCTCCGTTCCGTGTGTGGTAAAATTGATAAAGCAGCTTTATTCTTCGGGTCACTACGGTTACGGCGATTCCTCATTTATATATTTTTTTTATGTTTTGGCGTTTTTTACACAATAAAAAATTTTATAAAAAAATAATTATTTTTGCATCAGTTTATTCCGCGAGCTATAACTTTTTTATTTTTTCGCTGATGATGCTGTATAGCGGCTTGTTTTTTGCGGGTCAAGATGACGTTTTCAGCGGTACCATGATTATTTATATCTGACTTTTTGATCGCGTGTTATTGCACTTTTTCCAAGCGGTATAATGATACCGCTTGGAAAAAGTATAATTTACTACTTTTTTGTGTTTTTTTTTTACGGCTTTCACTGAAGGGGTTAACTAGGGTTACGCTTTTATAGATGGGATTTTTACGGACGTGGCGATACCTAACATGTGTATGTTTTTTGTTTTTTATTTTTTTTATTACATAAAAATATGTATTTTTTAGGGGATTTTTTTTAAATTATTTTTTAATATTTTTTTACAATTTTTTTAAAAAAATGATTTTTTTTAACTTGTCCCTTTATGGGACTTTCACTTTTTTTACTTTTTATTGCAGTTACAATGCATTGCAATGCTCTGGCATTGCAATGCATTGCAACTATAGTGGAAGCTGCTGTGACAATGATCACAGCAGCTTCCCGTAGCTAAATGACCCGGAGGTTGTCATGACAACCCCCGGGTCATCAAGGCAGAGATCGGCCCCTGCAAATACATTGCAGGGTGCCGATCTGAGGCAGAGGGAGCTCCCGACCCTCTGCCTCCCCCCCTGAGCTCTGCGATCGCGCTCGATCGCAGCAGTCAGGGGGTTAACAGCCAGAGGCGGTGGGGGCTCCGCTCCTGGCTGTCAGTGCAGGAAGCCTGGCCACTGCAGCGCCGGCTCCTGCACTGATCGCGCTGGAGAAGCTGAAATTTCAGCTTCTCCTGCACGATCGCTGCTGTGTTTGGTCAGTCAGATTGACTGACCAAGCACAGCGCTGTAGGTGCGGGGACCGACGGCAAAGGTCCCGCACCGCTTGCCGTGCCTGTCAGCTGTCTGTGACAGCTGTCGGCACTGATCTACCACTGCGTGTTTACACGCAGTGGTAGATCAAAGCC
>JARQOD010000005.1:222686799-222733367 GCA_033576555.1 Oophaga sylvatica | reverse complement strand
GGTCGCCGTTATAGGGTTAATAACGGCGATCGCAACATCGGTGTCGGTAAAAACCGACCCGATTCATGTTCTCTGGGGTCTCGGCTACCCCCGGTAGCCGAGACCCCGGAGAAAATGCGCCTCTGGGGGCGCTATTCACTTTTTCCACAGCGCCGTTAATTAACGGCGCTGTGGTTTAAATACCCTTAATGACCGCCGTTAAAAGGCATATCGGCGGTCGTTAAGGGGTTAAGAGTGTAGTTTCCAAAATAGGGTCACTTGTGAGGAGTTCCACTTTTTAGGCACATTTGGGCTTTCCAAACTCGACATGACACCCTCAGACCATACCATCAAAGTCTGCTTCCAAAAAATCACATCATCTTCGTCTATTCATATCTGCATGATGAAGAGAACTGAGTAGTCTTGAAAGCTTGTAATTTGTTACCATCTTTTCAGTTAGCCATTAAAAGGTATCAAGCACTGAGGACTCTCAAATCTTAATATTTTACATTACTATAGCAGCAATTGTTATTACATATACTGATTATTGGAAGATTGTATTCCTCTAACTGTGTTGTCTTGTAAAAGCACTGAAACTGAAAAACATTCCAAAAAAAAGAGAGTAACATAATAAACATTTATGATATTATTGGCAATGGTTCAAATGCAATGCAAATAGATAGCACCTGTGAAACACCTCCACTCTATAAATAGTGACTGTTGCTTAAAGTCATGTGTAGGTCAATGTGAACTGTAAATGTGTGTCTATATATAAAAGTAAGTAAAATTGGCTGGAGAATTGATGACTACTGTGTGAATGCAATAATATGTCTTATGTATTCTCAGTTGGTTTGAACGCACAATCCCTGGATATGAGCCTTGACACTCATTATGAGTTTATAGGCATGCTTTACTGCTTGTATTGGAGCATTCAGCTCAGTGGCTCCAGAGAGTTCACTACGACCTTCATTGTCTACTAGTTGGCAAATATGAATCCTCTGTTATTAGAAGGGTGGTAATATTGTCTTCTCTATGTAAATTGCTTAAATTTGTTATCATTAAAATTATTAATCTTTACAAAATAATAAATTAGTTTTTTTATGTATTATGTCCTTGTATGAACTCCCAAAAGAAGTATGGTACTTTTGGAAAAAAAATAAAATCAAAGAAAAAATTATAATTTTTGTTAGGTAATAACACTTTAAGTTCAACCATTTTTTCCACACTTTAATTGCCTGTACAGCTATACTAAAAAATTTTACTTACATATGATATTTATGTGTAGAAACTTAAAGTATAGAAGTTAAGTTAAATAAAATAAAATCACCATGGGTACAAAGTATCAACATTGCCTATTAATGAGTGATTTAAACTCTTCCCCATACCCATGACTACAAAATTCCTTGGGAGAAAAAAATTATTTGAAACTAACTAGGATATACAAGACCATTTAGCTCTATAATTGCTCTTTAGGCATATATTTTGCAGTGCTTTTATGTTTTTGGAATAAAGTCTGTTGAATTTTAATATTTTAATGTACTTGTGAGTGCTGCAATTCATTCTACTTACAGTACAGACCAAAAATTTGGACACATCCTCTCATACAATGATTTTTCTGCATTTTCATGACTATGAAAATTGTAGAATCACACTGAAGGCATCAAAACTATGAATTAACACATGTGGAATTATACATTACACTTTACAAAAAAGTGTGAAACAACTGTAAATATGTCTTATATTCTAGGTTCTTCAAAGTAGCCACCTTTTGCTTTGATTACTGCTTTGCACGCAGAAAAGGTGAACGGATGGACTCTACATGCCTGGTTCCCACCGTGAAGCATGGAGGAGGTGGTGTGATGGTGTGGGGGTGCTTTTCTGGTGACACTGTTGGGGATTTATTCAAAATTGAAGGCATACTGAACCAGCATGGCTACTACAGCATCTTGCAGCAGCATGCTATTCCATCCGGTTTGCGTTTAGTTGGACCATCATTTATTTTTCAACAGGACAGTGACCCCAAACACACCTCCAGGCTGTGTTTCTATTTGACCAAGAAGGCGAGTGTTGGGGTTAGAGTTGAGCGATACTTTCCGATATCCAAAAGTATCGGAATCGGAATGGTATCGCCGATACCCAAAAAATATCGGCGATACCCGATACCGATACCGGAAATCCAATGTAAGTCTATGGGAACAAAATATCGGAATTAAAAAAAACCCATTCTTGCCTTGTTGGTTAATTGTACATGAAGGAAAACAACAAAGAGTAATGTAGAATGTATTGGGAAGGTTGAGGAGACATTAAAGGCATAGATGTTTAACCCAATCAAATTGAATAGCATAAATATTTTTTTTTTTAAAGATGTTCGGATTGACGAAGAAATTGACAATGTTGTTAACGTTTTTTCTATTTTGGCAAATAAGTATATTTCACAACTTCCATGCTCTTCACCTTTTTAACTTTTGACACACTTTCTCCTTCATAATCTTCAGCAGCATCATCTTTTTCATCAAATTATTCTTCTTCTTCACCTTCTTTATCTTCTTCTTAAACTTCTTGCTATTCATCTTTTTGTTAACATTACTCATATTCTTCTTATGAAACTATTATTCTTCTTCATATTGTACTTCATCTTCTTCATCATATTCTTATTTGTGACAGAGATTCCTGTACTTGTAATCTGTCAAAGTATGAATTTTTCATCCTTCCGTTCTTGCTGTCACAAAAGATTTAAATTACAACAGTATTTGTCCGTGTTCAGTTTAGCCTGCAGCAGCAGGCATTTTCCAGGGGCACCACGAGGAGGAACGGACTCACCCCCATACACTGCTTAGTCTTCTTCTGCTTATAATTTAGAGCATATATTTTGCTCTTCATTTTGGTCTTATACTTCATGTTCTTCTGCTTTTTGATCTTCTGCTTATTGTTCTTCAGTCTCTTGTTCTGTATCTTGTAGTTTGTCTTAACCTTCTTAGTCCTGTTGGGTAATCTTTTATTTCTTCTTTGTGATGGTGTTTAGGCTGGTTGGCTTGATGCTCGTCGTCCTTGTGGTCCTCATCTTCTTCGGGGTGGTCATCAGGGTCGTCGTCTTCATTGTTGGAGATCCAGAGTGATTACCCAAAAAAACATGAAGACTCAGACGTCAAGGTTAGATTTCAGAAAGGCAGATTTTAAGGAACTCAGAAAGAGAATTGGAGGGATCCAATGGCTGGATATCCTTAAGGACAAAAATGTCCAGGAAGGATGGAAAATCTTGAAAAATGAGATTCTCAAAGCACAATCGTTAACAATTCCGAAAAGAGGGAAGAATGGGAAGCATTTAAGGAAACCAGGATGGATGAACACAGAACTTAAACACATGCTAAAAAGGAAGAAAGAAATGTTTATCAAATGGAAAGAGGGAGGCATATCTAAAGAAGAATATAATGCCGTCTGCAGAACCTGCAGGGCACAAATCAGATTATCTAAAGCTGACAATGAATTAAGGCTTGCAAGTGACGTCAAAAGCAACAAAAAAGGATTTTGGGGATACGTCAAAAGTAAAAGAAAAGTCAAAGATGCTATAGGATTTTTACAGGATGAAAATGATGAAATGGTAAGTCAGGATGTTGAGAAGGCTGAACTTTTAAATTCCTATTTTGCATCTGTTTTCTCTCAGAAAGGAAATGTAACATCAACTGATCTTCACTGTCCTATTAAAGGAATAGAAGAATCCAGGATATCTATAAACAGAAAGACAGTGAGGAAACACTTAGCTAACCTAAATGAATTCAAGTCTCCAGGTCCAGATGAATTACACCCCAGGGTACTGAAGGAGATAGCAGAAGAAATTCTTGAACCACTGTCCATAATCTTTGAAAATTCTTGGAGAACAGGAGAAGTCCCAGAAGACTGGAGAAGAGCAAATGTTGTTCCTATCTTCAAAAAGGGGAAGAAGGTGGACCCAGGGAAGTACAGGCCGGTGAGTCTGACTTCTATACCAGGAAAGATCTTTGAACAAATTATTAAAGAACATGTATGCAAGTACCTGGATAAGAATGAAGTGATTAAACAGAGTCAGCATGGGTTTGTAACTAATAAGTCATGTCAGACTAACTTAATTTCCTTCTTTGACAGAATCACTGACTGGGTGGATCAGGGAAATGCTGTAGATATAGTATATCTTGACTTCAGCAAAGCATTTGACAAAGTATCTCACACAATCCTTATTGAAAAAATGACTAAGTATGGAATGGACAAGGCAACTGTTAGGTGAATTCATAACTGCTTAGTGATCGGACCCAAAGAGTGGTTGTAAATGGCTGCACATCCAGTTGGAAGAATGTCTCAAGTGGGGTACCACAAGGCTCTGTTTGGGCCCTGTATTGTTCAACATCTTTATCAATGATTTAGATGAAGGAATTGAGGGTAAACTGATCAAATTTGCTGATGACACAAAGCTAGGAGGGGTAGCTAATACTAGAGAAGAGAGAGAGAGGATTAAAAAAGATATACATAAACTGGAGCAGTGGGCAGCAACTAACAGAATGGATTTTAACAGGGAAAAATGCAAAGTACTACATCTGGGCAATAAAAATGAAAAAAGCATATACAAAATGGGAGAATAGGGCTAAGTAACAGCACATGTGAAAAAGACTTGGGTATACTAATTGATCACAGACTTAACATGAGTCAACAGTGTGATGCAGCAGCAAAAAAGGCAAATGCAATTCTAGGATGTATCAACAGAAGCATACAGTCTAGATCACGTGAGGTCATTATTGCCCTCTACTCCTCTTTGGTCAGACCTCATCTGGAATACTGTGTCCAGTTTTGGGCACCACATTTTAAAAAAGACATCAACAAACTGGAGCAAGTTCAGAGAAGAGCCACCAGAATGGTGACCGGTCTGCAAACCATGTCCTATGAGGAACGGTTGCAGGATTTGGGAATGTTTAGCTTGCAAAAAAGAAGACTGAGAGGAGACTTAATAGCTGTCTACAAATATCTCAAGGGCTGTCACATTGTAGAAGGATCATCTTTATTCTCATTTGCGCAAGGAAAGACTAGAAGCAATGGGATGAAACTGAATGGGAGGAGACACAGATTAGATATTAGAAAAAACTTTTTGACAGTTAGGGTGATCAATGAGTGGAACAGGCTGCCACAAGAGGTGGTGAGTTCTCCTTCAATGGAAGTCTTCAAACAGAGGCTGGATAGACATCTGTCTGGGATGATTTAGAGAATCCTGCTTTGAGCAGGGGGTTGGACCAGATGACCCAGGAGGTCCCTTCCAACTCTACCATTCTATGATTCTATGATATGATTTAAAAAATCTTAAATTTGTAAATGTAGCAGAAGGTACAAGAGCCAATGCAAGTAACGAGGACCAGCTGAGTGTGCTGGAACCCGGAGGGGCAGCAGAAGGAAAAGAGCCAATGGCACAACCGAGGACCAGCTGACGTTACTGGGACACGGTTACTAAGCAGGAGGTACCTGTGCTCCAAAGCACTACCAAGGACCAGCAGACGTTGCTGGAACTCGGATACCGAGATGGAGGCACCTAGGCCAAAGGCACTGCGGAGAACCAGTTGACGGTACTGGAACCCGGACGGGTAGCAGAAGGTACAAGAGCAAATGCAAGTAACGAGGACCAGCTGACTGTGCTGGAACCCGGAGGGGCAGCAGAAGGAAAAGAGCCAATGGCACAACCGAGGACCAGCTGACGTTACTGGGACACGGTTACTAAGCAGGAGGTACCTGTGCTCCAAAGCACTACCAAGGACCAGCAGACGTTGCTGGAACTCGGATACCGAGATGGAGGCACCTAGGCCAAAGTCACTGCGGAGAACCAGTTGACGGTACTGGAACCCGGACGGGTAGCAGAAGGTACAAGAGCCAATGCAAGTAACAAGGACCAGCTGAATGTGCTGGAACCCGGAGGGGCAGCAGAAGGAAAAGAGCCAATGGCACAACCGAGGACCAGCTGACGTTACTGGGACACGGTTACTAAGCAGGAGGTACCTGTGCTTCAAAGCACTACCAAGGACCAGCAGACGTTGCTGGAACTCGGATACCGAGATGGAGGCACCTAGGCCAAAGGCACTGCGGAGAACCAGTTGACGGTACTGGAACCCGGACGGGTAGCAGAAGGTACAAGAGCCAATGCAAGTAACAAGGACCAGCTGACTGTGCTGGAACCCAGAGGGGCAGCAGAAGGAAAAGAGCCAATGGCACAACCGAGGACCAGCTGACGTTACTGGGACACGGTTACTAAGCAGGAGGTACCTGTGCTCCAAAGCACTACCAAGGACCAGCAGACGTTGCTGGAACTCAGATACCGAGATGGAGGCACCTAGGCCAAAGTCACTGCGGAGAACCAGTTGACGGTACTGGAACCCGGACTGGTAGCAGAAGGTACAAGAGCCAATGCAAGTAACAAGGACCAGCTGAATGTGCTGGAACCCGGAGGGGCAGCAGAAGGAAAAGAGCCAATGGCACAACCGAGGACCAGCTGACGTTACTGGGACACGGTTACTAAGCAGGAGGTACCTGTGCTTCAAAGCACTACCAAGGACCAGCAGACGTTGCTGGAACTCGGATACCGAGATGGAGGCACCTAGGCCAAAGGCACTGCGGAGAACCAGTTGACGGTACTGGAACCCGGACGGGTAGCAGAAGGTACAAGAGCCAATGCAAGTAACAAGGACCAGCTGACTGTGCTGGAACCCGGAGGGGCAGCAGAAGGAAAAGAGCCAATGGCACAACCGAGGACCAGCTGACGTTACTGGGACACGGTTACTAAGCAGGAGGTACCTGTGCTCCAAAGCACTACCAAGGACCAGCAGACGTTGCTGGAACTCGGATACCGAGATGGAGGCACCTAGGCCAAAGGCACTGCGGAGAACCAGCTGACGGTACTGGAACCCGGACGGGTAGCAGAAGGTACCCATGGAAATTTAAGTTGACAGGCCGCGAGCCGGCCGCAGTTACCGAATCCCACAGTACTACAGTGGGTGATTGTCCTATTGTCACAACGGAAACAGCCTTTATTTGAATATCCCGCAGCACACATAGGAAGCACCTAAACTCCAGGCACCATAGAGTCGGCTAACCCGACCGCAACACGACAGGACAACTTATTGGAGGCTAAGTGACGTTTACACTGACAGGAAACAGATGGCATGCTGTAACCAGTCTGGGCAGGAGTGAGTACCCGTGCCAATGACACTTCCGAGCAACAACTGTCGGTGTTGGAGCCCAGGGATGAGAAGAGAACCGGTTGGAGGCAGCAGGACTTTTTGCCGTTCACACAGCAGGGGAACAGCTGACATTACTGAACCCCAGTAACACAGGAGCAAGTGTTGACTGTGCTAACAGCACTTCCGAGCAACAACTGGCGGTGTTGAAGCCCAGGGATGAGAAGAGAACAGGGTGGAGGCAGCAGGACTTTTTGCTGTTCACACAGCAGGGGAACAGCTGACATTACTGAACCCCAGTAACACAGGAGCAAGTGTTGACTGTGCTAACAGCACTTACAGGCAACAACTGGCGGTGTTGGAGCCCAGGGTCAAGGAGGATGTTTAAATACTAGATCAAGTAATTTCCTTGTCACCTGTCAATTTTAAATGTCTATACTTCAAACAAGAGAAAGATAACCTTTACTACCATAAGATGATGATTTCATTTAAACTAATATCGAGATAAATAAAGAATTGACAAACATAAACACATACATTAACATGTTAAACAGCAATGCAAACCACAAAATAAATTAGTTAAGGAATCTGCTATACGGTTGTACATAAAAGCATACAAGTACATATCTGAATCCATTAATGATGGATAAGTAACAGTATGTACACCATTTTTATTGTATAGACAATGAATGTCTGACTTCAAAACATCATCAGCATTACAAGTTATCTGTGACATTACTAAAATGTTACATTTGCTGAATAATGTCACTAAACAGTTTATACAAAATTATACAATTTCCATCATGTAATACTCATAATATGTGGCAATAATCATTTTTATTACCAAACATAACCTTTAAAAAGTGCATAGTGCATAGTGAAAATTGCTATTTATGCCTGACTGTCGACTTGCAAGCATGACAACGGATAGATAAGGTATATATAGATGAGACTGCATAGCCACAGATGGTGAATGGCGATGTAATACTGTACCTCAATAAAGTGTGCGTCACTACTACATAATTTTTTTTATATAGCTTTATAAACAGGGTACGTGGATGTATGCTTGCGCCTTTGTTTTGACGCACAGACTGCCTTTCTGCTGAGACGCGTTGGGTAGTGAACAGTTGTGTGCAGTGTTCACTGCAGTCTCTGCGGAATAACCACACTTAGGCCTTATAACTTTTCAGACTTTCTTTATCAATCTACCAAGATGAAGAAGGCAGGGAGTAAGGCACGTGGTTGTGGCCGTGGAGTTTCTTCAGGGAGAGGACGTGGGGATTCTGTGGCTGCTGCGGCCCACAGTGACACAGCATCCACCAGTTTTCCCCGTGAGCGTTCCTTTATGCGCACTTTTGTAGGAGCTCGGAGTACCCCCCTGCTGCGGGAAGAACAAATTGAAGCCGTTGTTGGTTGGATGGCAGCCAATGCATCGACTTCAATTGCTTCCACCTCCTCTCAGGACCACAGCACTGTTGAGCAACCATCTGTCTCTTCACCGCCTGGCAAATTGCCCAGGCAGTCAGCGAGTTCTGTACAGGAGCCAGCTGAGTGTCTGCTTCTGTTCTCAGAATCTATTGGCTTGCAAACAGGGGCCCAGCCAAGCAGCATTCTGTAATGTGAAGAAGAGGGAGTATGCAGTGATGCGCAACAGCTGTGTCTCTCTGAATCTGAAGAGGCGGGTGAGACAGTACCGATGGTCAGCACACCGCAGAACGCATCTGATGATGATGAGACTCAGGTGCCAGTTTCTGTTGAGCATGGTGCTGGCCAGACCACCCAACAGCAGCAGGTGTTGGAAGAGAGTAGTAGAGATGATGAGGTCCAAGACCCAACATGGCGTGAGGAACAGGAAGGTGGTGGGAGCAGCTCAGAGGAATCCTAATAATAATAATATTAATTTATATAGCGCCATCATATTACGCATCGCTTTACAGTTTTGCAGTTTAAGAACACAAGTCATAAGTAACAACGTTAACAATACAATAATTTAAGCTAAATAAATCGCCCCTGCTCGTGACAGCTTACAATGTACAATGAGGTGGGGGAGATACAAAGTATAGGTGTTTATATACAATGGTGCATTTACAATGATGGTCCAGCCATCTTAAGGGAGTGAGGGATGGAGATAGTGAATGGGCTAGAGACACACACACACATACACACTTACACAGAATACATAGAATGACTTTGATTAGTGAATGTGATAGGCCACTCTGAACAAATGTGTTTTGAGGGAGCGCCTGAAACCATGCAAATTGTCCATAGTCCTAATTTGTTGGGGTACAGCATTCCAGAGGATTGGCGTAGCGCGGGAGAAGTCTTGGAGTGGGGAGTGGGAGGTACGTATTAGTGCAGAGGTTAGTCGAAAGTCGTTTGCAGAGCGCAGCAGTCGGTTAGGCCGATAGATAGAAATGAGGGAGGAGATGTAGGAGGGGTGCTGCACTGTGGATAGCTTTGTGGCTGAGAACCAGTACTTTGGTTGAAAGCTGGGAAAGGCCTAGAGAAGTGGTTAGTGATAGAAGGAAGATAGAGGAAGACATTGCCCCAACTGTACAAACAGCAGGGAGAGTTAGGCTGCAGACTCGGTTGCCTGTAGCCTCCAGTTTGTCACCTGTTCGGAGCAGTTGTCTTCCAAAAGTCAAAACGTGCGCTCCCAGGACTTGCACTGCGTGGTCCTTTTTTCACACGCTTGCACATGAAGTTTGCTATGTCAAATGCAAGCTGTCTAATCAAAAATTAAAAATAGCTAAAAGTGTCAGTCACCTCAATACCACAAATATGTGGAAACATGTGCGGACAAAGCACGTAGTTGAGGTACAAAGACACACTGGAGATGTAGGCCAACCTACAGCAGCACCTACATCTTCAGGTTGTGTTGAAGCCTCTTCATCGAGCTCACACACAGCTGGTTCTGCTTCCTCACAGGATCGCCATGGAAGAACCTCGGTCACTGTTGTCCAGAGACAAAGTGTTATTCCACACACAGCAGCAAGTTCCCTGTCATCCTCACATTCCCAGGCCACAAAACAGCCATCGGTAGCACAGGCATGGGATAAAAGACGGCCATACTCCGCAAACCATGCACGAGCACAGGCTCTGAATGCTGGCATTGCAAAACTCCTGTCCCTTGAAATGCTGTCATTCAGGCTGGTGGAGACAGACAGTTTCCGTAACTGAATATCATTGTCAGTCCCACAATACAATGTGCCAAGCCGATTTCATTTCAGCAGGCAAGCCGTCCCTGGTCTGCAAAAGCATGTTGAGGGAAAAATTAAACATGCGCTACTAAACGCCCTCAGTAGCAAGGTCCACCTGACCACCGATGCGTGGACCAGTACCCATTGTTAGGATCTGCTACAACCAGTAAGGAAAGAAGGGAATTCTGTCCCTACAATACAACTAAGCTGAATCCCTACGATGTAACGGGGAACCTGATCCTGCGACCAGACCCGCTAAAGTCCTCATCTAGTGTGAACGAAGACCTATAGTTACGAGGGAGGAATCCCTACAAGATCTAGGGACTGGGAGAAAAGGTGGACACCTCCTAACTAGAGTTGAGTGATACTGCTCGATATCTAAAAATATCGGATCGGAATGGTATCGCCGATATCACTAAATATCGGCGATATCCGATTCCGATACCGGAAGTCCCATGTAAGTCTATGGGAACAAAATATCGCAACTAAAAAAACCTTTATTTCCTTGTAAACACTAAATATACACACATAGAATACATATATATATATACATGTCATTGTGACATATATATACATATATGTATAGTTTATACACTTCTACATAGTAAAATAGCCTCTGATTCAATTGCCGGGTAAAGCCGGCTTCTGTGAAAAGACAGAAGCACCCGACATGAAATGACACTTGGTGTACATAGGGTTAACCATGTCTTTTCATGTCGTTTGCTATCTGATTTGCACAAACAATTACATCAGTCTATGTGTGCAAAATTTCACACCTGTAGGGGTTAATTAAAGGTGTAAATTCGTTGTAAAAAAACCGGACTTTTTTGCTACGAATTTACACCTTTAATTAACCCCTACAGGTGTGAAATTTTGCACACATAGACTGATGTAATTGTTTGTGCAAATCAGATAGCAAAGGACATGAAAAGACATGGTTAACCCTATGTACACCAAGTGTCATTTCATGTCGGGTTCTGCATTTTCACAAAAGCCGGCAATTGAATTAGCGGCTATTATACTATGTAGAAGTGTATGAACTATAAATATAAATATATATATATATGTGTCACAAATTCAATGACATGTATATATATATATATATATATATATGAGGTGTAAAATTGTTTAAAAAAAATGAGTGGGCTCCCGCCCTATTTTCGCAACCAGACAGACAAAGCCAGCGAATGGGGGCAGATAATAATAGCCCAGAGAGGGACCATTATTTTTGGCCCCCCCTTGGCTACTAACATCTGCCCCCAGACACCCCAGAAAAGACAAATCTATAATTAGATTTGCCCTTTCTGGCACTTGCCCGTCTATTCCCATTGCCCTGTAGCGGTGGCGAATGGGTTAATATGGGGTTAAAGCCACCTTGCAATTGAAAGGTGACCTTAAGCCAGGTTAATAATTGAGAGCTGTCAATTAGACAACTATCAATTATTAATCCTATTGCATGAAATAAAAATAAAACACACACACTTTAATTAAAAATCATTTTAATGAAATAAAGACACATGTTTTTGACCATCTTTTATTTGACTGCAAAAACCATTTCCTGTAATAAAAATAAAATAAAAAAGCAAAATTATTCTTACCTATCCCATGCACAGTCAGGTCCCACGGTGTAATCCTTCAGAAAGGGTTAATGTTTACTGCAGGGACCGCAGCTAATGCTGCAGCCTCACAGTAAACCCCCAAATGAATGAGTTCCTCTCCTGGCTGACAGGAGAGGAAGTGGAAAGCTTAATTGATTGCTTTCCACTTTCACTTCAGGTCAGCCAGGTACACAATCAGTGACGTCAGAGTGAACTGATTAACAAAAATAGGGGTTCCCTTCGAAAAAAAAATGGCGTCGGGTCCCCCCTATTTTTGTTAACCAGCCTGATGAAGCAGACTGCTGAGCAGTGGCGTACCGTGAATGAAGCAGACCAAGCAGCTGCTATGGGGCCCGGACAGGTGAGGGGGCCCTCGACGGTCGGGTAGCTGTGCTGACACAGTACTACCAGGGGGTCGGCGGGGGAGCGCAGCTCTTCTATATACTCACCCCTCCTGGTGCGGTCTCTGCAGCCCCTGCTCTTCTCCCACGGTCTCCGACGCCTGTGTTCAACGGTCAGGTGGTACCGCTCATTACAGTCATGAATACGCACATATTCATGACTTTGATGAGCTGTCCCGCGTGACCGCTGAACACTGGCGGCGGAGACCGTGGGAGAAGAGCAGGGGCTGCACAGACCGCGCCGGCGGAAGGGTGAGTATAAGGGATATTTACCTGTCCCGTTCCACCGTTGCTCGCGTCCTCTTGCTGCAATGTTCAGGTCAGAGGGCGCGATGACGTCGTTAGTGCGCACCGCGCCCTCTGCCTCATCATTCACTGCTGGAGGACCCCGAAGACAGCGGCACTCAGCAGTGGAGAGAGGACAGGTAAATATCTCAGGTGCCGGGGCCCTGAGCGAGCGGTGACATCGGCACCTGGTGTCACCCCCTGCTCAGGACACCGGCACCTGGCCCCCAGCGACGAAAGGTGAGTATGTCTTTTTTTTTTTTTTGGTTGCAGCAGCTGCGGCAGCATAAGGGCCTATACTATGGAGCATCTATGGGGGCACAATCTATGGGGGCATAATACATTTTTTTGTTTAATGTGTCCCCTCACTGTGCTGGCACTTTACATTTACAATAGCTCTGGGTTTTTTTTTTTTGGGGGGGGCCCATTCAGACTTTTGCTATGGGGCCCCATGATTTCTATGTACGCCCCTGCTGCTGAGGCATGGTATTTAAGGCTGTTAAGGAGCCAATATCCATGGACCTTGCCAGCAGCGTCGGACTGGAGTACCTTGGGCCCACCAGAGAAAAAATATTCTTGGGGCCCACCATCATACTTCCCAACCTTTGAAGAAGGGAAACAGGGACAAAGGTTGTGGCACGCTGTGCCTGCTGCAGCAAATTTTAGGCCATGCCACGTTGCACCACAGACTGTCCAGGAGTTGGTGGATGCTTTAGTCCAGGTGTGGGAGGAGATCCCTCAGGAGACCATCCATCGCGCTCATCAGGAGCATGGCCAGAAGTTGTAGTGAGGTCATACAGCATACCTCTCAAATTTTGAAGACAGGAAAGAGGGTTAAAGGCTGCGGCGCGCGTAGGGCGTCGCTGCAAATTTTAGGCAACGCCCCGACCACACCCATTTAACAGCTAATCACACCATATCCTGGCCCCAAGCGTACCCATTTAGCACTGCTGATCACACTGACTGGTAATGAGGGCACAGTGGCTGGTACTGAGGAAAAGAAAGAAAGAGCAGCGAGAGAGAAAGAACAAACAGAGAAAGAAAGAGAGGAAAGAAAGAAAAGAGAGAGAGAAAGAAAGAACAGAGAGAAAAAAGAACAGAGAGCGAGAAAGAAAGAACAGAGAGCGAGAAAGACTAGAGAGAGAAAGAAAGACTAGAGAGAGAGCCAGAGGCGTAGCTAGGGTTTTGGTTTAGTGGGGGGGAAACTTCTGAGTGGGCCCCTAATCAGAGAACCTCAGCAAATGACCGCGCTGTTGCCAAAAATAATCTATATATAAAAAGACCAATATTGATATTACCGCCATATGGTCTGTGGTAAATAATACCAGTCCTACAGAACATATAATAGATTACAGCACAGGTACAGATAATGACTTACCGCTGATGTTCTTTCTAATGGAATTGTTCACTTTTCATTTCTTTTCCATCTGGCCCAGACCGACATGACGACTTCTCCAGCCAGGATTCGACTGCAGAGATTACAACAAAGACACATTTCACTTCTCATATTTTTAGCACTGTCTAGGTCACCAATTGGACTATTCTCAACCTGCACAAACTCCTCATCCTGCTGATACCCCAATACTGAGCCGCTGCTGCCATATGTGTCCCTATTTCTGCACCTGATACCCCAATACTGAGCCGCTGTTGCCGTATGTGTCCCTATTACTGCACCTGCTGTGTGGTTCTGTGTGACCTCTAAATTTTAAAGCACCCCTCTAGAATATAGTAATGCCGGGTGCAAGTGCCCTAGAAAACAGTGACCACATTTTGTCCCCTAGACTGTAATAATGCCCTGTGTGCCCCTTTGACAGTCACAGTAACCCGAGTTCCCCTATAACAATAAGTGTCCACTTTACATTTAAGAAATGTCCCAAGTCTCCCCCTGTACATCTCCCCTATACACAGAATAATGCCCCTCACTGGATATATACTGACCCCTTAATGTCCCCAAACTATTTAATGGGTCCAACACTGTATGATGGCCCCTAGATAGCATCCATACAGCATAATACACCAGATAGTCCTCAATATAGTATAATGCACCCCTATAGGCAGCCTCTATATTATAATAAACCCCCATAGGCAGAGTCTATAATATAATGCACCACCATAGGCAGCCGCTATATTATAATGCACCCCCATAGGCAGCCTCTGTAGTATAATGCATCCCCATAGGGAGTCTCTGTAGTATAATGCACCCCAATATGGAGCCTCTGTAGTATAATGCAGCCCCCATATACAGCCTCTGTAGTATAATGCACCCCCATTTAAAAAAAAAAAACAATACTCACCTCCCGGCTCCTGTGCTGCTCACTGTTCTCCCTCTCAGCGTCTGACAGCGGGCGCCGGCAGGTGATGTCATCGCGCCCGCTGTCAGACGCTGAGAGAGGGATTATGGGAGAGAAGGAGCGCTCGCTCCTTCTCTCTCTATGCGGTCAGCTGTATCGGCTGGATGCCGATACAGCTGACCCTCCGATGACGGGTGGGGGGCCCACTGCTGGCACCTGGCCCCCCCAACGCCTGTTCAGCCCCATAGCTTCTGGACGGCAGAGCAGGAAGATCGATTCTCCTGCTCTGCCGCAGAATGTAACTGTATCGTAGCTCCGGGTGGGCCCCCTCAGAGCGCGGGGCCCGGGGCCACTGCCCCCTCTGCCCCGCGACCTATCCTTTCAAATCAGGGCCCACCACGCAGGAGCTGGGGCCCACCGGAGGTTTCTCCGGTGTCCCGGTGGCTCAGTCCGACCCTGCTTGCCAGCCTGATAATACCAGGCCACAGCAGTCTGCTTATCTTTGCTGGTTAACAAAAATAGGGGATCCCCTCGAAAAAAATTGGCGTGGGGTCCCCCCTATTTTTGTTAACCAGCCAGATGAAGCAGACCGCTGAGGCCTGGATTTTCAGGCTGTTAAGGAGCCAAGATCCATGGACCTTGCCAGCCTGATAATACCAGGCCACAGCAGTCTGCATATCTTGGCTGATTAACAAAAATAGGGGATCCCCTCGAAAAAAATTGGCGTGGGGTCCCCCCTATTTTTGTTAACCAGCCAGATGAAGCAGACCGCTGAGGCCTGGATTTTCAGGCTGTTAAGTAGCCAAGAACCATGGACCTTGCCAGCCTAATAATACCAGGCCACAGCAGTCTGCATATCTTGGCTGATTAACAAAAATAGGGGATCCCCTCGAAAAAAATTGGCGTGGGGTCCCCCCTATTTTTGTTAACCAGCCAGATGAAGCAGACTGCTGAGGCCTGGTTTTTCAGGCTGGTAAGGATCCAATATCCATGGACCTTGCCAGCCTGATAATACCAGGCCACAGCAGTCTGCTTAGCTTGGCTGGTTAACAAAAATAGGGGATCCCTCGAAAAAAAAACGGTGTAGGGGTCCCTCTATTTTTGTTAACCAGCCAAGTAAAATGCAGACTGCTGCGGCCTGGTATTAAAAGACTGTCAAGGCCCATGGATTTTGGCCCTCAACAGCCTGATAATACCAGGCTACAGCAGCCCCACATTTGGCGCATCAAAAGATGTGCCAATTGTGGCACTTTACCCGGCTCTTCCCACTGCCCTGTAGCGGTGGCAAGTGGGGTAATAAGGGGTTAATGTCACCGTTGATTGCACGGTGACAATAAGCCCGGTTAATAATGGATAGGCGTCAATAAGACACCGATCCATTATTAATCCCAAAGTTTTTAAATGTATAAAAAAAAGACAAAGCAAGAAAAAAGTCTTTTAATGAAATAAAAGAGACAACACAGTTTTCATTAATTTTATTATACTCTCATTCCTGCGACGCCATCGATCTCCTGTAAAAAAAGGAAAAAAACAAACCAACAGTATACCACCTGTCCGACGCAGTCCATAGTAACGACAGTCCCACAACGATCCAGCTCTGCTACATCGCAATGACAGGCAGAGCCTGTCATCGCGACTCAGCACAGCTGATTACCTTCTTCCCCGGCGGTGACGTCATCGGACTGACTGCGTTACGGCCGGGATTACCCAGCAGTCACTGCAGTTATCGCGAGAAACTGCATGTGACCGCCGGGGAAAGATGATGGCGGCCATCAAGCAGTCCAGGCCGTGACCGCCGGAGATCTTCTGCCAGGTAAGTGCCACTGACTCCTGACAGACACGACCGACGGACACTGACAGTGACAGTGACAATTCCGATTCCGGTATCCGATAAGACGACAATATCGGAACTCGGAATCGAAAGTCCGATACAGCTAATATCGGCCGATACCCGATATTTGCAGTATCGTATCGCTCATCCCTACTCCTAACATAAATTGTAGCATGGATAATTAAACAGAAAAAAAAATACTTTGCGATCCTAACATCAAGCAAAACTGACTGATTAAGGCACCTAAGCACCCGGCTAGCTTAACAGTAGATAATACAATGAAGTCAAGCAAAGCCAGAAGGGCAGAGCCAGACTAAATAGGGAAAAAAGGTCATGTGACCAGCAAACTGAAACAAAACCTAACAAGAGGGTTCTAACACCCATGGCCAGGGACAATACCTTTCCCTCACTGCCCGTTGGGTCAATGTTGTGTAGCCGGGTACTGATCTTGCGAGTGGTACTGTACGTGTTCTGCCAACTCCAAGGATTGCAGGAATCAAGTCTGTACACATTGACTCCTCCTCCTACTCCAGTTCCTCAGAATCATCGCTGCAGGAGCCGTCACGGTCTACCTCCACATGGACCCGTGAACGTTTACCTGTTGCGACCGATATGAGCACAGCCGTGTCCAAATGTCAACAGGCCGTCCTGAAATTTATTTCCATGGGGAATCTTAGCCACACAGCGCAGGAGCTCTGTAATGCCATAAAGCAGAAGAGCGACGTGTGGTTTTTGGAAGCGAATCTACAGGCAGGCTTGGTAGTGTGTGACAATGGCCGAAATCTGGTGGCAGCTCTGGGCCTTGGCAACCTCACTGACATACCATGTCTGTCATATGTGCTCAACTTGGTCGTGCAGAGTTTTTTGAGGGACTATCCGAATCTTGATGCACTGCTGCACAAGGTCCGCCTAGAGTGCGCTCACTTGCGACGTTCCAGCATGGCCAGATCGCTGATTGCAGCTCTGCAACGCAGATTTCGCCTTCATGAACATCGCATCATATGTGACGTACCCACCAGGTGGAATTCCTCGTTACATATGTTGGAGCGGTTGTGTGAGCAGCAGCCAACAGTAATGGAGTATCAGCTGCATCAGGCGCAATCAACTCGCAATTTGCGCCGTTCACACTTCACCACTACTGAGTGGGCCTCTATAATAAGAATAATAATAATAATCTTTATTTATATAGCGCCATAATATTCCACAGTGCTTTACGGTTTAACAGTTTCAAAACACAAGTCATAAGTAACAACGTTAACAATACAATAATTAAGGCAAAATCAGCCGCCCCTGCTGGTGAAAGCTTACAATCTACAATGAGGTGGGGGAGATACAAAGTACAGGTGTTTATATACAATGGTGTTTTTACAATGATGGTCCAGCCATTTTAAGGGAGTGAGGGATGCATGGAGATAGTGAATGGGCTACACACACAGACTTACACATAGAATGACTTTGATTAGTGAATGTGATAGGCCACTGTGAACAAATGTGTTTTGAGGGAGCGCCTAAAACCATCCAAATTGCGGATAGTCCTAATTTCTTGGGGTAGAGCATTCCAGAGGATTGACGCAGCACGGGAGAAGTCTTGGAGTCGGGAGTGGGAGGTACGGATTAGTGCAGAGGTTAGTCGAAGGTCGTTTGCAGAGTGCAGCAGTCGGTTAGGCCGATAAATATAAATGAGGGAGGAGATGTAGGGGGGTGCTGCACTGTGGAGAGCTTTGTTGGTGAGAACCAGTAATTAGAATTGGATCCTATAATGAATGGGCAGCCAGTGTAATGAGTGGCGAAGGACTCTATGAAGGACATCTGCCATGTTTTGCGTGCGTTTGATGAGTCAACGCGGATGCGAGTGCAGATGATGCACTAGTCAGCCTGACTGTCCCCCTTATCTGCCTGCTTCAAAAAACACTGCAAGCACTAAGGCATGAAGTTTTGGAAGAGGTGGAGGATGAGGAGTCACAAATTCCATCACCTTCTGGACAGTCAGCGCAACGTGGTTCCCCACAAAGGGCTGGAGGACTTTTAAAGTACCATGCTGTATCAACAATTGAACCTCCAGAGTCGCTGTCTATATTTTCATAACCATTCCAAACTTTTAATGTATTTACAAAGCACATAATGTACAGTTTTTGTCTATCCTTTTGTAATGCTATTGTGTTTCCATAAAGTGATGTTACAGAATTATGATACAATGTTTTTAAATTTTATGAGTTTTACATTTTGTAAATTTTTAAGTATTTGAAGGACTTTGTGAGGAGGATGAGGAGGAGTCAATGGAGGAGGAAGACATCGCTCCAGAGGGAGGTACACAAGCTCTAGTCAGTATGTAGAGCGAGGGTGGGGGTGATGCAGAGCAGGCAGAGATGAAGCCTCTTGCAGGGGAATGCGTTTCTTGGCCAGTTGGGAGTCTGCAGCACATGGTTGATTTCATGCTGCAGTGCCTGAGAAACGACCGCCGCATCGAACACATTCACACCACGTCTGATTATTGGGTGTACACCCTCCTAGACCCTCGCTACCGGGACAACTTTCAAAGTCTCATCAGACCGTTGAACCGGGAGCGTAAAATGCGGGAGTAACAAGACACACTGCTGCAATTATTATTATTATTATACATTTATATAGCGCCATTTATTCCATGGCGCTTTACATATGACAAGGGAAAAATATAGACAGGTACAATAAAGATGTGCTGGACAAGGGACACACAAGTACAGAAGGAGAGAGGACCCTGCCCGCGAGGGCTCACAGTCTGCAGGGATGGGTGAGAATGCAATAGGAAAGGGTAGAGCTGGTCGTACGATGGTTGAGTACACTGAGGATCATTGCAGGTTGTAAGCTTGTCGGAATCCATAATGTTATCCATTCCAGCCGAGAGCACTGCTGCTGCTACTGCTTTACAAAGCAGCTCTGTGCGTCGAGGCAGTGGAGACAGCTCTGCAACAAGAGGGAGCACAAGCAGCGCCTCTGCACAGGGCAAGACCAGTATGTTCCAAATGTGGTGAAGTTTTGTGGCAGCGCCACCAATGTCTACACCATCCGAAACGGCTCCAGTCAGCAGGAGGCAACGTTTCCGTAAGATAGTGACAGACGACATGTCTTGCCCACTCAGTGTACTCCCAGATGGCTCTTCCCCATTCAAGTTTTGAGTCTCTAAGCTGGATACATGGCCAGAGCTTAGCCAGTATGCATTGGAGGTGCTGGCTTGCCCTGCTGGCAGTGTATTATCGGAGCGCGTCTTTTGTGCTTCAGGTGGTGTACTAACAGACCGTCGCATGCGACTATCCTCCGATAATGTAGACCGGCTTACTTTGCTGAAAATGAACAAGGCATGGATCACGCATGAATTTGCCTGTCCTGTTTCCGATTAAATAACTGGTTGGCAACGTTATACATGTATCCTGTTATGTTCATCTTTCTACCACCTGAACTGTACAGTCATGGCCAAAAGTTTTGATAATGGCACAAATATGATATTTTAATATGATCTGCTGCCCTCTGGTTTTTATGTGTGTTTGACAGATATTTTTATCACAGACAGAAATATAATTGCAAACATATGAGTAACAAAAGCTTATATTGACAGTTAGAATGAGTTAATGCAGCAAGTCTAATTTTGCAGTGTTGACCCTTCTTCTTCAGGACCTCTGCAATTCTCCCTGGCATGCTGTCAATCAACTTCTGGACCAAATCCTGGCTGATAGCAGTCCATTCTTGCACAATCAATGCTTTCATTTTGTCAGAATTTTTAAGTTTTTGTTTGTCCACCCGTCTCTTGATGATTGACCACAAGTTCTCAATGGGATTAAGATCTGGGGAGTTTCCAGCCCATGGACCCAAAATCTCTATGTTTTGTTCCCTGAGCCATTTTGTCACTCCATAACTTAGGCAAATCAAACTCACATCATGCCTCAAAAGCTGCAATGTTGGAAGTGCATAATGTGGGTTGAACTTTGACAACAGCTGCAGTGCGAATGTTTGCCTTCATTGTTCTTTGGCTTTTAAATAAAAGCATACAAGTAAATATAATAATACCTGAAAACCTCAGACTAGAGTGAAAACTGAACACAACTGTTCACTTGCTGTGAAAGGCCTTTTTGTGGACTTCTATTATGTTTGCAAGCAATGTATTGTATTTTGATGGAAGAGCGTCACACTAATAGATTTTAGTAAATTTAAAATAGAATAAAGCAGCACCAATTTTAGAAAAATGACAAGGATGAGCCAGTGACAGACACTCAGCAGAGTACACGCAGCGTGGTTGAAGGAAGTGGAGGGGATCTACATCCTACAAAAATTAAACCTCAGACTAGAGTGAACACTGAACACAACTGGTCACTTCTGTGAAAGGCTCTTTTGTGACTTCTATTATGTTTGCAAGCAATGTATTGTATTTGATGGAAGGCGTCACACTAATAGATTTTAGTAAATTTAAAATAGAATAAAGCAGCACCAATTTTAGAAAAATGACAAGGATGAGCCAGTGACAGACACTCAGCAGAGTACACGCAGCGGTGGTTGAAGGAAGTGGATCGGGATCTACACTCCTACCAAAAATTTAAACCTCAGACTAGAGTGAACACTGAACACAACTGTTCACTTGCTGTGAAAGGCCTTTTTGTGGACTTCTATTATGTTTGCAAGCAATGTATTGTATTTTGATGGAAGAGCGTCACACTAATAGATTTTAGTAAATTTAAAATAGAATAAAGCAGCACCAATTTTAGAAAAATGACAAGGATGAGCCAGTGACACACGCTCAGCAGAGTACACGCAGCATTAGTTGAAGAAGTAACTGGAGCGTGATCTGCATTTAAAAAAAAAAAAAAAAATACCTCACATACTGCAGTGAACACTGAAACACAACTGGTCACTATCTGTGAAAGGCTCCTTTCTGTACTTCTATAGTGTTTGCAACCAATGTATTGCGTACGGATGGAAGCGCGTCCACTATAATTTCTATTGAATGGAGCAGCTAGAATTACACTAAAGAAAAAAAAAAGAGTCTGTAAGTGACACGTGCAGATACCTACAGACAGCGTTGGATGCAGAGCAAACTGCAGCGTCACCTGCACTCTCACACACACACCTTGCACAGAGCTGTTAAAACAACACTGCAAGGCAAAAGGAAGCTTTACACCGCTGTTGGTAAACTAGCCTGCCTAAAGCAAAGTACACAAAATCACAATCTCTAACTGTCCCTCTGAGTCAGCAGAGCAGCGTTCTGTCCCTAACTGAGTTCACAGCACAGTGACGCTAAAATGGCGGCGGCGACTTTTATAGTGCATTCTGACATCATTTCAGCAGCCAATCACAGCCATGCCATTAGTTAAGATGACCGCAGCATTACAGGATGTGCCCACACTTCGTAGGATTCCTCATTGGCTGACTAAAATCACACTGCCTCTCAAAGAATTATGGGAACTTCCGATTCCGGTATACGATATAGGAAAAATATCGGAACTAAGTATCGGAATTCCGATACAGCGAATATCGGCCGATACCCGATACTTGCGGTTTTCGGAATGCTCAACAGTAGTTGGGGTGCTCGCCAGATGACCTGGCCTCCACAGTCACCAGACCTGAACCCAATCGAGATGGTTTGGGGTGAGCTGGACCGCTCACCGCTTCAATTTTGAATAAATCCCCAACAGTGTCACCAGCAAAGCACCCCCACACCATCACACCACCTAATCCATGCTTCACGGTGGGAACCAGGCATGTAGAGTCCATCCTTTCACCTTTTCTGCGTGCAAAGCAGTAATCAAAGCAAAAGGTGGCTACTTTGAAGAACCTAGAATATAAGACATATTTTCAGTTGTTTCACACTTTATTGTAAAGTGTAATGTATAATTACACGTGTTAATTCATAGTTTCGATGCCTTCAGTGTGATTCTACAATTTTCATAGTCATGAAAATACAGAAAAATCTTTGAATGAGAAGGTGTGTCCAAACTTTTGGTCTGTACTGCATGTGTTTGGCAATTATACTCTGAGGTTTCCAAGCTTCTGCTAAGAACAACAGAAGTATATGGGGTAGTGGTTCTTGTTGGGTAACGGTACTGATTCTTTAGGATTGATAATAGACAAAAGCCGAAGACTGCCGAGGGCAGTGAATACTGCCATCAGTTAATGAGCGGCCCCGGAAGCAGAGGCAGCTGAGAGACAGCGGGAAGGGAGGACGCGTCGCTGGACAGGTAAGTATAATTATAATGGCCCATATCTGTAAAGTCCAAGCTCTGAGTTTGGACACAAGTTTGCGTCATCTCCGGCCGCAAGCGAACCCACCAATCCTGAACGTTGGTGGGTTCTCCTGTTACTAACTTTCACTTCATCCTAGTCAAAGAAAGATAGAAGATAGTTAGATAAAGAGATAAACAGACAGGTAGAAGTTTTTTGTAGAATTACATGGTTATTCCTGAAAATTGTGGATTTAAAAAAAAAATTATTATTCAATGAAAAAACTTGTGTAATTAATTAATATAATTTTTAGTAGAGTGTTACTTTAACAGTATCATTTTTATCCTTTTCTATTTTATAAAATAGCACCTTATCCTCTTTACCCATGAAACTCTTACTGAATTGTATTTTATTTTACTTGTATGAATGAAATGTTATTTTCTCTTGATTTGTGCATTTTCAAACAACAATATGTCTCACTATATAAATTTGGGTCATTGATCCAAATTTAGTTCTAGAAACATTTCTGAACAATAGGTGTGCCACTAAAGCAATAGGAAAAAGTGCAGCAATTCTGCAAATGTCTCCATGATTGTTATATTTTATTACAAGTAAATCTAAGACAAGAGTTAAACAGTAATGGCTTTAGATATCAAAGAAAGCGAAAGATAACTTTCTTTGCTGTGAATTGCTGAAAATATGAATGCACTATTTGCTAAGTTAAAGTGTATAGAATCATGATATTGATTTCAACGTAAATGGAAATGTCAGACGTACTCTTACAAGTACAGTACTGAAAATTCTCACACAATTTACTCTTCACATGAAATAAAATCCCCATAACCATGTAGGGAACATGGTAAGCAAATATGTTTTCATTCATATGGCATTTTTTTTGTTTTCACAGTTATTTCATGTGGCGATTTACCAACACCTCCAAATGGTAACAGGATTGGAACATTAAATGTTTATGGAGCAACAACAATATTTACCTGCAATACTGGTTACACTCTTGTTGGCTCACATGTACGGGAATGTTTGGCTAATGGTCTATGGAGTGGCATTGAAACAAGATGTCTAGGTAAAAATGTAAACAATTTTATTGCTCAATGGTGACTGTACTGGCTTCTAGACATTAAATTTGGGGTTTAAGTCCCAATTGCCCACAGTGGACCTTTTTTTTATTAGTCAGATATCAATGTAAGATATCAGAGTTAAACTTAGATGTCAAACTCACATATCAAAGTCGGATGTCAAACTCACATAACAAAATCACATTTCAGAGTCAATTGTCAAAATTAGATGTTAAAGTCACATATCAAAGTCACATACCAGAGTCAGATGTCAAAGTCAGATGTCAAAGTGAGTTCTCAGACAGGGTATTTAGCCTGAAACTTACATTATTCTGATGTTTGACTTTGATATCGGATCATTAGAGATGAGAAAACTTGTTCAGATAACGTTCACAATCTCAAATTTGGCACGAACGTAGAACATTCAAATTTGTGTTCAGATTCCCAAGCATTTTCCCTCAAAGTCTGCAACATTCGGGCACAGTTTGGTAAATGATCACGTTTCCATTAATGCATTTGTTATGACTTTGGCTAGGATAGTGGTGCTGTATGATGAGTGGGGGGATGTGTTAGATGAAGGGAGTGGGGAGTAGTGGTAGACTAATTATTTTTTACTTAATTGATGGGATCAGGTGGCAAAAGCCATCCACAATGTCTAGACACCAGGGCTTCTGTCTTTGGCTACCGAAGTCACATGTCCCTCCCCATATCAAAAGCTGACTTGTTGCTAATGTGCCATATTGTCAGTGTAACAGCACAGAGAGGCTGCTCATGCTGTTGCTGCAAGTAGTCCGATGGTTCATATAGATAAGATTCTGTGTGAAATAGACCCTCCAGCATCTAACTCATTTGTGATAATAGTGTGGTGCAGGCAGGAGGCCACATTTCCTAATGTAAATCGTTTGTGCTAATATTGTGGTGCAGGCAGGAGTCCACATTTCATAATCTATATTGCTTTGGCTAATACTGTGGTCCAGACACCAGCTCACATTTCTGAATCTTAATCCTTTCTACTAATTCTGTGGTCGAGACACACTATCTCACAAATAAACACTCATTGTTAATTTAGTGACGGGTGACTGACAGGTCTAGGCCTAGGGTTGTGAAACACTGGTTAAAAAAGGATCAGCATTAGTGGGAAAAAGTGAGGTCATAGTGGAAGGGGGGAATAAACTTGGTGTTCCAGATAGTGTTGAGCGATACGATAATGCAAATATCGGCTATCGGCCGATATTAGCTCTATCGGCCTTTCGATAATTCGTTTCGATATTTTCGTCTTATCGAATACCGGAATCGGATTTGTCACTGTCACTGTGAGTGTCCGTCGGTCGGGTCTGTCAGGAGTCAGCGGCACTTACCTGGCAGAAGATCTCCGGCGGTCACGTCCTGGACTGCTTGATGGCCGCCATTATCTTCTCCCTGGTGGTCACATGCAGTTTTTCGCGATAACTGCAGTGACTGCTGGGTAATCCCGGCCGTAAAGCAGTCAGTCCGATGACGTCACCGCCGGGGAAGCAGGTAATCAGCTGTGCTGCGCCGGGATGACAGGCTCTGCCTGTCATTCTGATGTAGCAGAGCTGGATCGTCGTGGGACACTCGTTACTATGGACTGCGTCGGTCAGGTGGTATACTTTTTTTTTTTTTTTTTCATTTTTTTACAGGAGATCGATGGCGTCGCAGGATGAGACTGTAATAAAAGTAATGAAAACTGTGTTTTTTTTTTTTTTATTAAATTAAAAAACTTTTTTATGAACATTCACCCGTCCGGGTACATAAACAATTTAACTATTTACATACAGGGACCCTGTCCGGGTTATTTATAATTCTTTGGCAGGGGTGTTCCAGGTACCACCTGGTACTCTTCTGGTGCTTGCCAAACATCCGAGGCACCAAGGACCACCAGGACCTGATGACGTCGTGTGGCCTGTACAGTGACGTCGTGACCCGCTATCTGGGTCTGTGTGGCCACCTCTTTCATCTCCCTCCGGGTCTGGAGCCCTATGTCCCGGACTGAACGAACCCCAGGGGGCCTAACAGGCGCCGGGTACGGGCCAGCTATACTTATCATGTCCATAGCTGGGGCTGCTGAGGAGACCACTGAGGGAGGCTTGGGAGATTTACGGCGTGGGGTGGGCACTTTTGCAAAGGCCTGGATGTGGGAGGCTGAAGGCTCCGAGGGTCTCACAGGTTCCTGACACTCTGGGGAGTAGGGGTCGCACCTGGTAACATTTAGGCGTATCATCCATTGTAACCCCAGTGTCGGGTGTAAGTCACCAAGTCTCCTGGCAACAGGTCCCTCCCCGGGTGTCCTTCTGGGAGGTGAGCCTCCACGTCCCGCCGGGTCACAAAAACTTCTAAATAAAGTCCAGGCTCCTGGATGAAGCCCCAACCACCTTTCAATTTAAACTCCGTACTGCACCCTTACTCCGCGGCTCACACAGGGTTCCTTTATCCTTTCTCATCCAGTCCTTATCTGCCCGGTCCTTCTCCAGGTGACGTTGGCAAATTTTTGGGATTCTCGCTGCTCCCTTTGTCGCTCTGCTTCCTGCTCCCAACGTCTCCACTCTTCCTCCTGACGCCGGTTGTAATTCTCCACCAGCTGCTCCATGTCTCCACCATCAAATGCCAGCTTACAGTGTCCGGTTTGCGGCAGCTCTCCTGGCGCCCCCCAGTCCTGGCGGCGCTCCCCTGCGGAGGAAGCAGACGGCTCTGGAACAGATGACAGTCGGGGCTCCGGTACAGGCAGGTAGTGCTCTGGTGCCTGCGCGGCCTCCTCCATGAGGACGGGTGTCGCTTCTTCTGTCTCAGCGACGGGGGCAGACAGCGGGATCTGGGGTGCTGCCGGTGCAGCGTTTTTTGCACGAACGGGTGCCTCCACTGCGACAACGTCAACCGGATCACATTGCAAGTGCTCCTCTACTAGAACGGGTGCCTCACCTTCCGGTACAGACACTTCAGGTAAGAGGGATTGGCGCCGCTCCAAGTTTATTTTTAGGGCACGCCAGCTGGCTTCCATCCTGGCGACCTCCTCCCGGTGCCGGGCCAGGCCTCTTAGGGTATCCTCCGCTTCTTGCAGCGTAGGAGGGTTTCCAGGCCGGGTGCCCAACGGTGGTTCCGTGGCGATCGGGTCGCTTCCGTGGGGGAGAGCTCTGACTGCTCCATCCCTTCACACTTCTGCTCGTGTCCATTAGCCATCTCTGCCAAGTCATATGTGTCATTAGCATCTGGAGAGGGCCCCTCTTTTGTAGGGAGGCGGGACCTTCGTGTTAGTTTCCGCCCACTGAGGAGGATGAGGAGGCGGAACTCAAGAGCTGTGGGGCACGATCTTACATTGCAGTACCATTTAGAGCCATCGTTTTCGCGTCACTGAGTGAGTGTGTACACCCATGAAGAGCACGCCCTTCTTCTTCACCAGTGCCTCGTCGTGACGCAGATATGGCGGAAAAATGGCAAATACATTCTCTGATGATTTTAGCAATTCTCAAGCACAAAACCAGTTCAATTCAGGCACACAGGACTCGCTTATAGCGAGCTACAGAATCCTGTTCGTGACGCCCAAGTTGAGTCGCACAGAGCCAGAGGTTTTTGGGGTACTCGGCACCGAGCCCGTTGACTTCTATGGGGTATGTCACGGCTTTACCCGGCAATTGAATCAGAGTCTATTTTACTATGTAGAAGTGTATAAACTATAAATATATGTATATATATATGTCACAATGACATGTATATATATTATATATAATATATATATATATGTATTCTATGTGTGTATATTTTGTGTTTACAACGAAAGAAAGGGTTTTTTTGTTGCATATTTTGTTCCCATAGACTTACATGGGACTTCCGGTATCGAAATCGGATATCGACGATATTTAGTGCTATCGGCGATACAATTTCGATACGATATTTTTAGATATCGAGCACTATCGCTCAACACTAGTTCCAGATGCAAGTGGGTTAGATGGTAATGTTAATGAAAGCTATACTGAAGAAACACCATCTTGTCTTATACAAAGACAACTGACAACATCTGTTACTGGACAGTCAACACCACTCCCTTTCTTTGGCAGCTGTACAGTGGTACACCTTGTTGATAAAAGCTAGAAAGAGCATGTGCTTCAGTGGATGGCAAGTGCTACATCAAGTGGCCTCTCTTCTTATTCTTCCACCTTAATGTCACACACAGTACAATCATCAGTGGTGGCACCCCGATTACCATGTTTTTCCCCCATGTCACAACTCTGCAACTGCTCATCTGACTGTGGGGACCACAGATGGGCGTGTTTGCAGAGCTGTTCACACATTCTATATCATGGGCATCAATGTCTGCTCCAAAGATTCACAGAATCTTGAAGAGGAATCCATCTGCATCTTTGCCCAACATTTTTTTCAAATGGATCCCGGGCCGGACAAAATAGAGTCAGAGCAGAATCCAGACCCTCATCACCAGACGTTAACCCCTGGGTGTTAAGGGATTCCTGATGAGACTCAGATACCAGAGGTGCACACAGACTGTTCTGTGCTGTCAGGGCAGGTAGAAGAGGAGGGTGACTCTTAGTGTGAGGGGTGGGAAAACAGAGAAGGAGTTGATGAGGTTGTAGATCCCACATGGTGTGAACCCAGAGGCACACAGTTAAGTAGCTCATCAGAGGAGGTGGAGGGGAGGAAGATGAGGTAACATTGTGGCTTGCTGCACAGATATGGAGTGATAAAACCAAGATGAAAACTAAATCCTCAGCCACAGCTGTGGCTGTGGCCAGCAGAGATCAGAAGTCTGCAATTCACAACAGTGGCAAGTGTTGCTTAGCCTATTCACTTTTTGAGACTGCAAAGTAAGACCAAGCTCACGTTATCTGTCAACGTTGCAAAAAACAACTCAATAGTGGAAAAAATTGCAGCAATTTCATAGAATCATAGAATGTTAGAGTTGGAAGGGACCTCCTGGGTCATCTGGTCCAACCTCCTGCTCAAAGCAGGATTCACTAAATCATCCCAGACAGATGTCTGTCCAGCCTCAAAATGTGGCGATGCAAAAAACTATTTTTGCAATAAAAAGCGTCTTTTAGCGTGACAGCTGCCAATCATAAAAACCCGCTATAAATAGTAAATCAAACCCCCTTTATCCCCCTTTAGTTAGGGAAAAATAATAAAAATGTATTTATTTCCATTTTCCCATTAGGGTTAGGGTTGCGGCTAAAGTTAGGGTTGGTGCTAAAGTTAGGATTAGGGTTAGGGTTGGGATTAGGGTTAGGGGTGTGTTAGGGTTAGGTTTGTGGTTAGGGTTGGGACTAGGGTTAGGGGTGTGTTGGGGTTAGGGTTGGAGATAGAATTGGGGGGTTTCCGCTGTTTAGGCACATCAGGGGCTCTCCAAACGTGACATGGCGTCTGATCTCAATTCCAGCCAATTCTGCGTTGAAAAAGTCAAACAGTGCTCTTTCACTTCTGAGCTCTGCCATTCGCCCAAACAGTAGTTTACCCCACATATGGGGTATCAGCGTACTCTAGACCCCAAGAGTTATTGTGCATTTTGTCCTTTTTCTTCTGTTACCTTGGGAAAATAAAAAACTGGGGGTGAAAATATCATTTTTGTAAAAAAATAAAATGATTTTTTGTTTTTACGGCTGTACATTATAAACTTCTGTGAAGCACTTGGGGCTTCATAGCGCTCACCACACATCTAGATAAGTTCCTTGTGGGGTCTATTTTCCAAAATGGGGTCAATTGTTGGGGATTTTCCATGTTTAGGCGCATCAGGGGCTCTCCAAATGCGACATGACGCCCCCAGACCATTCCATCAAAGTCTGCAATCCAAAACGTCACTACTTCCCTTCCGAGCCCCAACGTGTACCCATACAGTAGTTTTATCCCACATATTGGGTATCCGCGTACTCAGGAAAAATTGGACAACAACTTTTTGGGTCCAATTTCTCATGTTACCCTTGTGAAAATAAAATATTGGGGGCGAAAAATTCATTTTTGTTAAAAAAAAGGATTTTTTATTTTTACGTTATAAACTTCTGTGAAGCACTTCGGGGTTCAAAGTGCTCACCACACATCTTGATATAGTTCCTTGTGGGGTCTATTTTCCAAAATGGGGTCACTTGTGGGGGGTTTCCACTGTTTAGGTGCATCAGGGGCTCTCCAAATGCGACATGACGCCCCCAGACCATTCCATCAAAGTCTGCAATCCAAAACGTCACTACTTCCCTTCCGAGCCCTGACGTGCGCCCATACAGTAGTTTTCTCCCACATATTGGGTATCATCGTACTCAGGACAAATTGGACAACAACTTTTGGGGTCCAATTTCTCCTGTTACCCTTGTGAAAATAAAATATTGGGGGCGAAAAATCATTTTTGTAAAAAAAAAAAAAAAAAAAAAAGATTTTTTATTTTACGGCTGTACGTTATAAACTTTAGTGAAACACCTTGGGGTTCAAAGTTCTCACCACACATCTAGATAAGTTCCTTGAGTGGTCTAGTTTCCAAAATGGTGTCATTTGTGGGGGTTTCCACTGTTTAGGCAGATCAGGAGCTCTCCAAACACGACATGGCATCCAGCCAATTCTGCGTTGAAAAAGTCAAACGGCGCTCCTTCCCTTCCAAACTCTGCCATGCACCCAAACAGTGGTTTACTCCCACATATGGGGTATCAGCGCACTCAGGACAAATTGCACAATAACTTTTGGAGTCTTGTTACCCTTGGGAAAATAAAAATTGGGGTGAAAAGATCATTTTTGTGGAAAAAATATGATTTTTTAATTTTACGGCTCTACGTTATAAACTTGTGTGAAGCACTTGGGGGTTCAAATTGCTCACCAAAGATCTAGATAAGTTCCTTAGGGGGTCTAGTTTCCCAAATGGGGTCATTTGTGGGGGGTTTCCACTGTTTAGTTACATCAGGGGCTCTCCAAATGCAACATGGCCTCCAATTTCAATTCCAGACAATTTTGGTTGGAAAAAGTCAAATGGTGCTCCTTCCATTCTGAGCTCTGCCGTGCGCCCAAACAGTGGTACCCCCCCCACATATGGGGTATCAGCGTACTCAGGACAAATTGGACAACAACTTTTGTGGTCCAATTTCTCCTGTTACCTTTGGGAAAATAAAAAATTAGTGACTAAAAGATAATTTTTGTGGGAAAAAAATAGGATTTTTTATTTTCATGCCCGGGCATTATAAACTTGTGTGAAGCACTTGGGGGTTCAAAGTGCTCACCAAAGATCTAGATAAGTTCCTTAGGGGGTCTAGTTTCCAAAATGGGGTCACTTGTGGGGGGTTTCCACTGTTTAGGCTCATCTGGGGCACTGCAAACGGAACATGACCCCCATCAACGTCTGCATTCCAAAACGTTACTACTTCCTTTCCAAGCCCTGCCGTGCGCCGTTTCCCCCCCACATATGGGGTATCAGTGTACTCAGGACAAATTGGAAAACATCTTTTGGGGTCCAATTTCCTTGGGAAAATTCAAAAATTTTGGACTAAAAAATCATTTTTGTGGAAAATTGTTTTGATTTTTTTTCACACCCAGGCATTATAAACTTTTGTGAAACACTTGGGGGTTCAAAGTGCTCACAACAGATCTAGATAAGTACCTTAGGGGGTCTAGTTTCCAAAATGGTGTCACTTGTGGGGGGTTTCCACTGTTTATGCGCATCAGAGGTTCTCCAAATGCGACATGGCGTCCAATCTCAATTCCAGCCAATTTAAGTTTGAAAAAGTCAAACGGCGCTCCTTCCCTTACGAGCTCTGCCGTGTGCCCAAACAGTGGTTTTCCCCACATATTGGGTATTTGGCGTACTCAGGAGAAATTGCACAACAACTTTATCTGTCCATTTTCTCCTTTTACCCTTGTGAAATAAAAAAAAAGTTTGTAAAAGATCATTTTTGTGGCTAAAAAAGTTAAATATTGATTTTTCCTTCCACGTTGCTTCAGTCTGTGAAGCACCTGAAGGGTTAATAAACTTCTTGAATGTGGTTTTGAGCACCTTGAGGGGTGCAGTTTTTAGAATGGGGTCACTTTTGGGTATTTTCTGCCATATAGACCCCTCAAAGTGACTTCAAAATATGAGGTGGTCCTAAAAAAATGGCTTTGTAAATTTTGTTGTAAAAATGAGAAATCGCTGGTAACTTTAACCCTTATAACTTCCTAAAAAAAAAAAAATGTTGGTTCAAAATTGTGCTGATGTAAAGTAGACATGTGGGAAATGTTATTTCTTAACTATTTTGTGTGATATATTTCTCTGTTTTAAGGGAATAAAAATTAAAGTTTGGAAAATTGCAAAATTTTAAAAAATTTTCGCCTATTTGCGTTTTTTTCAAAATAAACGTAAGTTATATCGAAGAAATTTTACTTCTAACGTGAAGTACAATATGTCACGAGAAACAGTCTCAGAATCGTGAAGATCCGTTGAAGCGTTCCAGAGTTATAACCTCATAAAGAGACAGTGGTCAGAATTGTAAAATTGGCCGGTCATTAACGTGCAAACCACCCTTGGGGGTGAAGGGGTTAAGGATATCCAGCATGGATCCCTCTGATTCTCTTTATGAGTCCCTTAAATCTGCCTTTTGAAATCTAACCTTGAAGTCTGAGTCTTCACAGGTCTTCCTCCTCTAGTTATCCAAAATTCTAAAATAGCATGGTCGCTACCTCCTAAGGTCCCAGCCACTCTTAACTCCTCAACCATTTCCTCCCTGTTTATAAGGATTAGATCCAAGGTAGCAGATCCCTTGTTTTCTCCCCTACCATTTGGAAGATAAAATTGTCAGCAAGAGAGGACAAGAATTTCCTGGACCTGTTAGTTTTGCCTGAGAGAGATTCCCAACAAATGTCTGGATAGTTGAAATCTCCATGACCACTATGTCATTATTTTTTGGAGAACTGGGCCATTTTTTGCATAAAGAGTTCATCATATCTTCAGCTTGCATAGGCGGCCTGTAGTAAATGCCTACAATGGTGTCCTTTCCATTGTTCGCTCATTGTATTCTTACCAAAACAGTTTCCACAGAACTCCCAGTCTCTGAAGCTTCAATCTCTGTGCAGATATACGCTTTTCTAACATACAATGCGACACCTCCTCCTCGTTTATCAAGTCTGTTTCTTGCAAATAAGTTGTATCTTTCTAGCCTTGTATTCCAATCATTTGTATCGTCCCACCAAGTTTCAGTGATTCCAATGACATCATATTTCTTTTCCTGCGTTAGTAGTTCCAATTCTCTAGTTTGTTGCCCATGCTTTGTGTGTTTGTATAGAAACATTTTTAGTTTGTGTGTGGTTTCTCTTCCTCCAATATTTTTATTAATTAGATTGTTTTGTCTTCGTTCTTCCTTTCCACTTCTAATAGCAGAGTTCTCAATAGCATTTGTCAGGTGTATGGATTTTTCTGGCCCTTTGCTTCCCTTCCTACATTATTCTAGTTTAAAGCTCTCCTGATGAGTGTGGCAAGGCGACTTCCAAATACATGTTTTCCATGACTGCATTTGACTGCTACTGAATGAAATTTCACATTCACGATCAATATGAGTTAGTCTGGGAATCTCACTGCGTTAAAATGCAGACTAGCAGGCCTCGCCAACCATTGTGGTCCCATCAACCACATCTGCTGCTATTCCTCCCCTGTCAGCGTGGCCAGTGTTCTCACACATCTTCGGCCGCAGTAATTCCTCTTATTTACCCCTACAGGTGGGGTGAGTGGAAGCTGTCAGCTGTTAAGGAAATGAAGTTTGCTGTTGTTTTTGTGTCAACATGTATACATCTTTCTCAATCCAGCATAACATTTCTGCCTGCACCTCACTCACAGTCCATCAGCTTGTTTATGTTCACCCTACTCCACCCTCTCTCAGCAAAGCAGCCAGCTCTCAGTCCTACAGTTGTGGTTTGGTAGAACAATGTTTCTCCTACATATGCCTAAGCTAAGAGCTTGACCTCCACCATCTCCAATTACTGCCTTTCCACCTGGTGGATACAGACAGTGTCCGAAGGCTGATGCCCATTGCAGTCCCCCAGTACCAGTTGCCCAGTCACCATTACTCTAACAAAACTGTGCCTGCACTACAAAAGCATATCATCGACAACATTACCAGTTCCTTGAAAAATATGTATGTTGCCAGAGTGCATTTTACCACAGACACCTGGACAAGCAAACATGGGGAAGCGGTGTTATATTTTGCTGATTGGGCACTAGGTGACTCTGATGGCTGTGGAGGCAGGTGGGCAAGGGTCTGCTCTACAAGTCTTGGAATTCCCAAGGCTTGCGGGACAAACCTCTATATCTGAGATTTCCTCCACTGCTTCTGCATCCTCCACCTCAATATGGCTTCCACCTGTGCCTTTGCCTATCCCTTAATGAGTCCAGAATGAAAAAGAAGAAAACAGGTGGCACTCACCAGTCTGTGGAAATTGCTTGTCTTTATTAATCCATATCAAGACATATTGGCTGGGTTTGACCCGTAGAAGTTCGACTTGCGCGAAACGGCCCTCGTCACTTTCTGCACTCTCACTCCAGGCCAATATGTCTTGATATGGATTAATAAAGACAAGCAATTTCCACAGACTGGTGAGTGCCACCTGTTTTCTTCTTTTTCATTTGGACTTGTCATGTTGTTGCTTCATATGGTGTGCACCCGAAAGACTTACAGGTGTAGACTGCGGCAACCAGTGTCAATTGCACTACGAAGGGTTAGCGGTGGTTTGCGGTGCAGTCCTCTTTTTTCTACTGAATTATGGTCTTATCCCTTAATGAGACACCCATTCCAAAAGTACAAAGAAAATCCCCCCACCTCTGTACTGTGCATCAAGGGCTTACTTCACTCAGGTCTTGTTTAAATTAATATGCCTTGGAGATCACAGTCACACAACTCAAGAGTTGTTGACAGGTATCCAGTCAGAGTTTGAGCAATGGCTGTGTTAATGAAGTTGGAGCCAGCCCTACACGGGGCAATCTCACACACGTGCCTTGTTGTGTGCTCATTTCTGCTGATCGCACCTCACAGGTCATTGACATGCATAGCTACAGAGGTCTTTCGACCTAACGGTTAACCATTTGATATGCAATGTTCCGACATGGTGGAATTCCACTCTGCACATGTTGCAGCGACTGTGGCAGCAGCAATGAACCCTGATACAGTATGTCCTTATGCATAGCCTGGGCCAATGCAGTACAGACGTGATGCAATTCATCCTTATGGAGTAGGCATTAATGAAGAACCTTTGCATTCTTCTGCACAGTTTAAAAATGTATACTAAGATGGTTATTGTAATGATGCCATCATCATCATCACTATTCAAGTCATCAACATGCTGGAGCAACCTTTGAATAGTCTGTGGGAGGAGGTGGTGGTCCTAGATGAAGAAGTGGAAGCAGAAGAGGATGCAGAAGGGATAACAATATCTCTAAGTTCCAGACTGTCATTGCACAGGTGGGTGCCATGGGAGGGTATTTTACAGCGATTGAGATGGGCTCTTGGTACCAGACAAGCTGTTAGTGAAAATACAGGAGCCGAGGAACAAATAAAGGAGGATGAAGAGGAAGAGGTGATGGGCATGCAATAGTCAGAAGATGAAAAGAATATTAATTCCTCTCTGTTGTCGTGGATGGTGGAAGGGAATGGAGCAAGCAAGCATAAGTGTTACCCCGCCACCAAGACATCATTTACTTGGACCTCATGAAAGTGACCAACACATGAGCTCCTTCTTGCTGCACTATCTGCACATGATGCCATATTGTTAGGAATAGAAATAGTGTTGACTACTGGGTTGCCACTCTGTTAGATCCATGGTACAAGAGTAAATTTTGCCAGATGCTTTCCCCAATGGAAAGGTAAGCGTACATGCCGGAGAATCGAAACACGCTTGTAGACAATTTTAAAAGTGGTTTCACCAAAATAGGGACGCCCACAGTGTGCATCACATTTATAGACTTGCAAATCAGGGATCATCAAGTCAATAAACAACAAAACACCGCAGTGTAAATGGCATTATCAATTTCTGTGAGTTGTTACACAAATTTTTTTAGACCAGCCCATACACTAGCAGAACAGAGTACAAGTCTGACATGTTGTGACTGATGGAGAGGATGGTTCAGGAGTATCTCAAGCTCAACATCAATGCCATCAGGGGGAATTTGGACACTTTTGCATTTTTGTCTTCAAAAATGGAAGAGTTGCCTGAGCTCACCTGTCATGTCATGGAGGTTTTATCTTGCCTGAAAACCAGCGTTCTCTCAGAATGTGTCTTCAGCGCTGCTGGTGGTTTATTGATGGATAAGCGCATCTGGCTATCCATTGAAAATGTAAACCTAACATTCATGAAGATGAATCAGTCATGGACCTCTAATGACTTTTGCTCCCCAGTCATAGATGGACAGACTAGACGATGGTGTAGATTTTTAGTGTGCTGCATTGATCTCATATTATTGCAGTCTGTGACACCTTTGTCATGGCTTCTGTTCTTCTGTTGCTATTCTTGGTGTTAAAAACAATTTTTTAAAATATGGAGACTCCAATTTGGGTCTACATCTGGTGGGTTGCCTCTAGTGGAAGGGCAGTCAGAGCCCCATTATACAAATTCTACTCTGGGGAAATTGATGCCACTTTAGTGGTGTGTGGCAATAATTTTTTCGAAATGTGGAGACTTCAACTTGGGTCTCCATCTGTTGGGTTGCCTGGAATGGATGACTAATTGAATACAAACTCTTCAATGCTTTTTTGTAATCTTATATACCACTGAATGTCAGAGAAAGTACCTAATACTCAATGGATGACTAATTAAATACAGACAATTTTTTTAAAGTTTTTTTTACTGTTATATAACACCAAAATGTACCACAGAGCACGTTAAAAGTATATGGGTGGGTAATTGAATGCATAAACATTTTTCAACGGTTTTTATGACTCATATAACAGCGAAATGTGCACAAAGCCACATAATAGTATATGGATGAGTTATTGAATACAGAGCATTTTTTCAATGCTTTTTAGGAGTGTTATATAACACTAAATGTACACAGACCACGTAATAGAAAATGAAAGAGTGATTGAATACAGAAACATTTTTCAATTCTTTTTTTGTGATAATATAACACCAAAATGTACCACAGACCATGTAATAGTACAGTATATGGATGAGTTATTGAATACATAAAAAAGTTTCAATGCTTTTTGGGAGTGTTATATAACACTGAAATATACCACAGACCATGTGTTGGTTGGCGGATTGCATTAAATAAACTATAATAATAAAGTGCAATCTCAACCTGGGGTCCACCGTGTAGAGATGTAACCTGCTGTTAGTGAGAGTAATGATGGAATGAACCAGCGAGTTTTACCTTAAGCACACAGTGAACGGAACGCAGAGTACCAAGCTCTGTTACTTCACAGAGAGGTTCACACTAAGTATGCTAAGTACTTTACCTGTTAAAGTCACAGGGAAGTTAGCACATGGATTTAGCTAGCTCTGTAACTAAACGGTGCTAACCCCACACGCGAATTAAGCAGATGCTGAGCCAATAGAACAATAGAACTCTTATGTTGCTTGGTACAATACTCTGTTGTCTTCATAGAAACATATAGCATAAGGGTTGAGCTTGCTCTGTAACTGACCTGCGCTAACCGCACACACGAACGAAACAGATGCAAAGCCAAGTGGCAAGTTACCGAGTCCTGCTACTACTAAATCTGTACCTGACTGGTACCCTAAACATGTAGCAGGCTAGAGACTCAGGTGCTGAGTCATGGTTATGAAACCAGAGAAGTGTGTTACCTGCCTGCCCACGTGTACACTCTTTGAGCACAGACAGACACTACAAAATGTGCAGAGTGGTAGAGTATCCACTCACACACCAAACATGAATGACACTAGAGCGCCCACGTGTGCCTCTGAGAGCCTTTAATGCGCTAGGCTCCACCCCAAACACTCATGCCCAGTTTGTCGAGGCATCACCCGCGAGCCAATCTGAAGCTGCCACACCAACAGAGCAGCTAACGTCCGACCACCAATAAGAAGACGCCACATCACGGACATGCTTAGTAAGGTGATCTCTGGACTTAGACTTCAGAGCGCAAGGCTGCACGTGTTTATCACTGGTCACCAAAGACTTGGCTGGAGAGACAGCAGTAAACAAAGTATACCACGAGCCTGAGCATGACTCTGGCACGACGTCTGTGCTGAGCAGCAGCCACAGGGCAACACCTGAAATGGACACCACGGTACCAGATAATGCTTGGGATCTATCCCGCACAGTGGGGTAATCCCGACGACTAACACCATGTAATAGTATATGGATGAGCAACTGAATACAGAACATTTTTTCAACTCTTTTTTTGGACTGTTATATAACACCGAAATGTATCACAGACCACATAATAGTATATGTGTTAGGGTTCGAGTTCCCGCTGCTGCACAAGGGGAGTCTCGAACCAGTCCCGCTGCGGTCCCCATCCATCTCCGGCCGCAGTGGAGCCTGCTCAGCAAAGATGTCGGTTCCAGGGTCTCGCCCGGTCTAATACTGTGCAGAGACTTGCTGCTGCCTCTTCAGGTTCTTCTATTGTAGCCAGTACTGGTCAGCGGCGAGCCGACGTCTTTAGGACTAAGTCCTTTGTTGCTTCATCTGAGCATGCCCTGGGCAAGATCTCCCATTGGAGATCAGGGGTCAAATGCTCAGATACAGCTGCCACTCCTATTGGTCCTTCAGGAAGGTCTTGTGGCTGTTGATGTTCTGAAGCAGCTTCCCATTGGTCCTTCCTGGAAGGTCTTTTTCTCGTGGCTGCTATAAAAGGCTGTCCTTACCGCACGGCCGTGCGCTAGTATCAAACTTGTTACGTGCTTGCGCCAGTGTGGTCATGTATGCTTGTGGTTAGGTCTGGCTGAAATAAGCCCCTAGAATACTGGCACCTCCGGTGAGGAGATTGTATGCACGTGTTCAGGGCTTGGCTGAAAACGCCATTAGAATACCAGCTACTCCGGTGTGGAGATTACTGCTTGGGTTCTGTTTGCATGACCACAGATTGCAATCCACTTAGCAGTCATCTGTGTTCCCTGTGAGTCTAACAGGACACAGTCTTTGTACAGCGGCTGTGTGAATTAACAGAGTCCGCTTATATTGCCATATAGTGCTACGGCGTTTATATCTGCGACTCTGCGGGATAACAGAGTTCGCTCATACTGCCCGTTTACAGCATCTTACTAGCAGCAGGCTCTGCCTGCACGGTGGACCCCGGGCTGCGAACGCACCTCTCCTTAATATCTATTAGGTGCGTTCCGCAGGCCCTTAAAAATATGGATGAGTAATTGAATACAGAAAAATATTTCAATGCTTTTTTAGACTGTTGCATGCCATCGAAATGTACCACAGATCATGTAATAGTATATGGATGAGTAAATGAATACAGAAAAAGCACCAAGATAATCGGGTAATATTCGAGAATCACTAAGCATGTTTGCTCATCCCGAGTTTCTAAATTAACTTTTGCATCTATCAGTAATTTAGATAGCATACTCTTATATGTATGGTAAATTCATGTATACATATTGTGTTTTAAGCATATTTTTGTTTTGTTTTTATTTACAGCAGGTCATTGTGGCTCTCCTGATCCAATTGTAAATGGACACATCAGTGGGGATGGCTTCAGCTATCGAGATACTGTGGTTTATCAATGTAATCCTGGCTTTCGTTTAGTAGGCACATCTGTTCGTATATGCCTTCAGGATCACAAGTGGTCAGGACAAACTCCAGTTTGTGTTTGTAAGTATCTTTTATTATATAACTTAAAAAACAAGGATAAGTTCTGTAGAATTCTTTAGATGCTGAGACCTGGCAGTTGGATTTTCCAGCAATTATAACATCGTAATGACTGCAGTCCCTCAGTACCAGGGTACTGGAAAACTGTTAGAAAAGTAAGTGTTATATATTGCTATTGTTATTATTTTTCAATTTTAAGCAATCTTTTTTACATTTGTAAATACCAGAAACACAATTAAAATTAAATATGCTAAGGATTGGCGGTAGGTTTTTAAGGCAATTGGAAAATTATGATTCCACCTGTCTAGCAGCAGGGAAGTGGAACAATATTGGTACAGTAAGCATTTCTGTAGTGTATTAGTTAATATTTTTCAATTTTAAGCAAAAATGTTTTTCCTTTTTCAAGTCTGGAAAATACAAGAAATTAAACAAGAATATAATGTTAGTCTTTCTGCTTTTAGGAATCCATGCAATGTATAATCTGTTTTTTCATCTTTTTAAGTATGAAATGTTCTAATTTTAAAAATTCACTTCATCCCCAGGTGGATATTTATTAATATATTTGAACAAATCAACATTTCTTTGATTACCCTTCTAATTACTTCTTGAGTTATATCTAGGAAAATGCATATTCATATTGATACTGGTAATATGGTATAATATAGGACGAACAAAAGAAGTTTCAAGAAAGTTTGGGCAATTGCACAATCCTGCTTCAGTATTGCCATGTATAATCCATATCATTGTATCATTAAATCCAAAATATTTTTGCCACTCACAATCATTAACTACTTGTTACTGTAGCACTTGCTTTCAATACTAAATTTAACCCATTCATGACCTTGGACGTATCCATAAATCCAGGTTGTTCAGTACTTACCGACCTTGGACGCATGGATACGTCCTGTCTTTCATGCGGCACCACAACCACGGTTACAGTGATTGAATTAAGGTGCCTGTTGATTCTCCAAGCAGGGCACTGTGAGTCTTCGTCATGGGGTTCGACTCCTGTGATTGACTGTTCGACAAAATTGCCTGAAACATTGATGTCCAGATTATGATCGGCGCTGTAAGGGGTAACAATATCTCTAAGTTCCAGCTCTAGCTGGAGCTTAGCAATGACAGCGGGACCAGGCCCAGCTCTGATTGGTGCAATCAGACAATGACGGCGACTGCACCAATTAGAGTGCAGAGATGTGGTCTGACCTTAGAGTGACCACTCTGCACTTGTTCATTCCAGTTTGGGGATGTTGCAGAGCAGTCATTGTGCTGATCTGCCATGTTATGCTGGTCCTTGTGGTGCCACAGACTTTTTGAAGCCTGTGCCATCACTGGTGGTGTTCCTGCTGTGATTTCTAAAAGAAGAAAGTAGATATTACTGATTTGTTTCATGATCCCTGTTTTTTCCTAATCCACCCCAATACCCCTTTCCCTCCTTTTCACCCCTCTCCATAGCCCCCTCCCCAACCCACCCTTCTGCCGCCAAGCCTGATAAGTACATGATCACTGATTAGTACTTGATTGCTTGATTTTTGCAAGTTTTTCTTTTGCTCATGGGTCTTGCAGCAGCTGAGCACAGATCAGTGATGCAAATCACTGACCGGCACCTTTGCTCGCTGTTTTCTGTGAGTTTTTTTGTCCATGTCTACTACCCCCCATTGTACCTCCTCAATGCGTGCATCCTGCAGCCACTGAGAGCAAATCAGTGAAACAAATCACTGATCAGCACCCATGCTTGCTGTTTTCCTGGACTTTTTCGTCCCTGCCTATTATTTACATGACCCTTTGCACCTGCTGCCGAGCAGCTGATCAGAAACACATCATCAGTGATTAGCATCCATGCTAGCTTTTGACAAGGACTTTTTCTCCTGTCTATCTTTTTAGCCTTTTTTTTGCACCATTTCTGTGTGTGCGCCTATAGCCGTTGAGTGCTGGTCGGTAATAAACCAGCGGTGTTTTTTTTTTTTCTGTGTGAAAAAAGATTAAAAAAAATATATTAGTCAATAGGAATGGATTATGGACAGTAAAAAAATTACTATAGTAACCAGCGTTTACTACAGTATTTTTTAGTGAATTAAGTCAGGCTTAGTGTCAGAAAGTAAACTGGAATTTTTTTCTTTTAAATTTAGATTAGTTGATAGGACTAGATTAGAGAGTCAGGGTTAGTCAGGGTTAGTGTCAGATAGCAAAGCAGAAAAAAATCACATCCGTGCATGCGTCATTCAGCCTTTGAGCGCTGATCACTGATGCACATCATTGATTGATTGGCTTCCATTTTTTCTTCTTTTTTGGTGCGAGAAAAGAATGAAAAAATTTTTAGATTAGTTGATAGAACTGAATTAGGGACAGGAAAAAATATACTACAGTAATCGGCGACTACTACAGTGTTTTCTACTGAATATAGTCAGGTTTAATGTTAGATAGTCGCGGGCTCTCAGTAATTTTTTTTTACTGACATACATTTAGTACTTTTTTTATTTTACCAAATTTTTATATTATTTTTATTTTCTTTTTCATTTTTTCTATCTATACTAGCTTGGCCAGTGCGAAATTTTCGCACATTGGTCATCGGGGGCGCAGACAATTTTAGAAAAAGCAAGCTGGTCAAATGTAAATGTATTTCATGAGATGATGAACACAGACAGGTATTTATATATGAAAAGCATGAGAGCAACCTCAAAAATGCGATCAAAAAAGTCCAAGGAGCAAGTTAAAAAAGATATTATTTTATTAACAAATTTAATACCAATTGCACTTAACAATACAGGACAAGTAGGACAGAGCAAGGGGAAGTAGTGGAGTGCAACTAGTGCACCATGACCAGATGAGTATGACAAAAAGGGAATATATAGCAGTAGAGGTCAAAAAAATCATATATGACAAAAATGTCAGGAATCAGAATGATCACATAGTAAATCACACACTCATGAGCATAAGGGTAGTTTTCAATGCAATATTAACCAGGACAGAAAAGATCTATATAAGTACCCAAAACATTATGATGTAATGCATAGATGTGGACAGCAGTGAAAGACAATCAGAAGCACAATGGCAAAATATCAGACTAGTAGAACAGATACATACTGTATCATATACAAGGTCACACAAAAAGCCACATCAAAAAGGGTTAATGGCTTATAGAGCTGACCAGGTTACAAGGGCGGCACATATTTTATCCAATGCCACATAGGGTGTCTGAAGGTGCATGGCCGCAACTGTGGACATCATAAAGAAGTATAGCAGATGCCAGACATATCTCAGTAGAATACATTACAAGTCACGACTATAATACCTGATAGTGAGTGGGATATAGGGACCACACCGCGATAAGACCCAGGCCCGACGCGCATTTCGGATTCTAAAATCCTACTTCGGGAGCACACAACAGGAAGAACGGGCAGACTCTAAATACCGCCCGACCGGAAATGACAAGGCCGCAACCGGAAGTGACGCATCTGTCGCCCCAGTGACCAACAACGCCGTGTAATTTCCTGTCGGCCGGTATTTAGAGTCTACCCGTTCTGAATAAAATTTGGTACACAATTAAACACCATATACGTGAAAAAATGTCCCCCTTGTCCCAATCCTGGTATTCAGTGAAGGAGGCATGTGCCTTCCTTTCCTCCCTCACTGACAGTGAGGGAGAGGATGCCACCTTCCTTTATTTTTCATCCTACTCCTCTTTCTCAAGTGATACTGAACTGCCACGCAGACGCCATAGGACAGAAAATGAACCAGCGCCACCATTACAGACCCCGTATGGACGTCACCCAAAAAAAATTATGAGCCACAGATGTCTGGTTTTTGGATAACAATCAGGAATTCAGGAATCAAATTTGACACCACTGGCCTCACAGAAACAGTTTTTTCCAAAGTCTTTTTCTCTGAGGATTTTGTAAGCCTCATGGTGTCTGAAACAACTTGGTATGCCAAGCAATTTTTGGCTCTTCATAATTTTCTAACTGAACCCCTGTGGATGAAGTAGAAATTATGACGTGTTGGGGACTTGTCCATCACATGGGGTAGTGAAGAAGCCAGAACTTCGGCAATATTGAAGTGTTGATATTTTATACAACTCTCCACTTTTTGGCATGGCTATGACCTGTAAACGATTTGAGGCCATCCACAAATGTTTGCATTACAATGATAATGCAAAGTTTGGCTGTTCATTGATCACTTCAGCAACAAGTTTACTAAGGTGTATATTCCCCTAAAGGGACATCTTCGTGGATAGGTCCCTAATACATTTCAAGGGGAAGCTCAAATTCTGGCAATACCCGCCCATTAAGAATGCCAGGCATGAATTAAACTCTTCAAGCTGTGTGAGAGTACCTCAAGGTACATCCACAGGTTTAGAGTTAAAGAAGGAAGGACGTCTGGATTGACCTCCCTGAATGTCCCCTTATTCCCGCACACCTTTCCATCAAAGTATGAGTTCCAAATGTCACTTCTTCCTTTCCAAGCCCTACTGTGCATCCAAACAGAAGTTTTTCCCCTATTAGAATAATCAAGAGAAATTGTGCAACTAATTTTGAGGTCCATTTTATCCTGTTACCCTTGTGAAAATAAAAAAATTGGGGCTAAAAGAACATTTTTGTGAAAAAAAATGTTTTTTTTTTATTTTCACGGCTCAACATTACACATTTCTGTGAAGCACCTGGATTTTCAAGGTGCTCAACACATATTTAGATAAATTCCTGGTGGGTCTTGGTTCCAAAATGTGGTCAATTGTGGAGTATTTCCACTGTTTAGGCACATAGGGGCTCTCCAAACGTGACACGATGCCCGCAGACCATTCCATCAAAGTCTGCATTTCATACATCACTCCTTCCTTTTCGAGCCCTGCCATGCACCTAAGCAAAACAGTAGTTTTCCTCAAAAAATGAGGTATCAGCATACTCAGGAGAAATTGCACAACAAATTTTGAGTCCATATTCTCGTGTTACCCTTGTGAAAATAAAAAAATTGAGGCTAACAACATTTTTGATAAAAAATTTGATTTTTTTTTCGTGGATCAACTTTATAAATTTCTGTGAAGCATCTTGAGGTTCAAGGTGCTCAACACACATCTAACAAATTCCTTGGTGGCTCTTTTTTCTAAAAAGGGTCACTTGTTGGGAGTTTTGCACTATTTAGGAACATCAGGGCTTTCCAAATGTGACACGGTGTCCACAGACCATTCCATCAAAGTCTAGTAGTTTTCCCTCACGTGGGGTATCTGTGTACTCAGAAGAAATTGCACAACAATTTTTGGGGTCCATTTTTGTGTTACCCTTGTGAAAATAAAAAACTTTGTGGCTATAATAACATATTTGGGGAAAAAAAGAGATTTTTTTTTATTTGTCAGCCCAAAGTTATACATTTCTGTGAAGCACCTGAGGGTTCAAGGTGCTCACCACACATCAAGATAAGTTACTTGAGGGGCCTAGTTTCCAAAATGGGGTTGGTTGTGGGGGTTTTCACTGTTTAGGCACAACAGGGACTCTTCAAATGATATGCTAAACGTGGAGTCTGCTCTCAAGTCCAGCCAATTTTGCTTTCAAATAGTCAGTGCTCCTTCCCTTCTTAGCACTGCTGTGCTCCCAAACAGTAGTTATCCCCTTCATATTTAGTATCGACTTACTCTGGAAAAAATTTCAAAACAATTTTTGGGGTCCAATTTTCCTGTTACCCTTTCAAAAATAAAAAATTGGGGCTTAAAGTATATTTTTGAGGAAAAAAATTAGATTTTTTTATTTTCTTAGCTCAATGTTATACTTTTCTCAAACTTCTCATTGTCAAAGGGGGATTACTGGTCTTTAATATTTGAGTGTAAACTGTCTAACTGCAAATAAAATGTATCACAAATCAATATAATATCTATAGTCAAAATGCTCTTTTTCATTTATCATGTATGATCACATCCTTTAATCTCCATTATTTCCCTTTATGTATGCTTTCCTCTCCTTCTCTAACAATGCATAGTGGCATGTAAAAGCTTGTTAGGGCACAACACATTGAATACACTTCTTTTTAAGAGCTCTCGATCCTGGGAGTCTCCGTTCCAATGTGCTTATGAAGCTGCAGAGGCACAGTTGCCTCACATAGCAACATTAAACATGTATCAATCGAGTCAGCAGTGTGACAATGCCCCTTGCTCAACCTGCCAAACAAACAGGAGAATTCCCCCTTCCACACCTCAGAAATCAGGAAGATGACAGGCCGAGGGGTAGTGCGTTCTTAAAAAAAGATAAAAATAACCATTTTTATTTGTTTCTTTGTATAGAGCCTAGTGTTATGTGAAAACAAAAGTAATACATCATTTTCACAGTGTATGACTTATCCTAAGTGTCCTGTCTCTCCAAACTTTACGTTCAACTTCAAAAGAAATAACTTTATTTAGAGATGTGTGCTTTTCACTTTCTTCACTTAATCTTTGACTGTATCGCTCTGCAGGATTCTGCTTTCATCTTCGGCACTTTCAAAAGGTTTGCAATAAGTATTTGGGTGCTCCTTTTGCTCCCCTACTATATACAGAGCATTTTATAAGTCAGCCTTTTTCCTTTTCCGATTTCAGATTCAAGTTAGTAATACATCGATATAATTTTAGCAGCATGTAAAGTTCACTGAATCTGATTGCATATATACATCTGTATGAGCCACGAAGAAAATGTGGAAGCAATTGCCTGATTGCACTATTTTCTGGGTTAGCCAAGGAGAAAAATAAAAGCTTGATTTAAAGGGAACCTGTCACCCCCCAGGGCCTTATTAAGTAAAAGAGCCACCTTCAATAGCACTAAGGCTGCATTCTGTGAAGGTGGCTCTTATATTTAT
>JARQOD010000005.1:222629588-222686699 GCA_033576555.1 Oophaga sylvatica | reverse complement strand
AGACTGAAGTGAACACTGAAACACAACTGTTCACAATCTGTGAAAGGCTACTCCTTTGTCTACTTCTATAGTGTTTGCAACCAATGTATTGGATACGGATGGAAGCGCGTCACACTAATAGATTATATTTATTTTAAATGGAATGGAGCAGAACCAATTGGAGAGAAATGAAAAGGATGAGGCACTGAGACACGCTCAGCAGAGTACAAGCAGCAGTGCTTGAACAAGTAACTGGAGCGTGATGTGCACTCAAAAAATAAAAAACACAGACTGAAGTGAACACTGAAACACAACTGTTCACAATCTGTGAAAGGCTACTCCTTTGTCTACTTCTATGGTGTTTGCAACCAATGTATTGGATACGGATGGAAGTGCGTCACACTAATAGATTATATTTATTTTAAATGGAATGGAGCAGAACCAATTGGAGAGAAATGAAAAGGATGAGGCACTGAGACACGCTCAGCAGAGTACAAGCAGCAGTGCTTGAACAAGTAACTGGAGCGTGATGTGCACTCAAAAAATAAAAAACAGACTGAAGTGAACACTGAAACACAACTGTTCACAATCTGTGAAAGGCTACTCCTTTGTCTACTTCTATGGTGTTTGCAACCAATGTATTGGATACGGATGGAAGCGCGTCACACTAATAGTTAAATTGCATGGAGCAGCGAGAATTACACTGAAGAAAAAAAAAAGAGTCTGTGAGTGACACGTGCAGATGCCTACAGACAGCGTTGCATGCAGAGCAAACTGCAGCGTCACCTGCACTCACACACACCTTGCAGAGCTGTTAAAACAACACTGCAGGCAAAAGGAAGCTTTACACAGCGGTTGGTGCTAGCCTGCCTACAGCACAGTACACTAAATCGCAATCTCTAACTGTCCCTCAGAGTCAGCACAGCAGCGTTCTGTCCCTTACTGAATTCACAGCACAGTGACGCTAAAATGGCGGCGGCGCCTTTTATAGTGCATTCTGACATCATTTCAGCATCCAATCACAGCCATGCCATTAGTTAACATGACCGCAGCAGTACAGGATGTGCCCACACTTCTTAGGATTCCTCATTGGCTGACTAAAATCACATTGCCTCTCAAAGAATTATGGGAACTTCCGATTCCGGTATACGATATATGGAAAATATCGGAACTAAGTATCGAAAGGCCGAAACAGCTAATATCGGCCGATACCCGATACTTGCTGTATCGTATCGCTCAACACTACTGGTTTTCATAAACAATTACATGAGTTTATGTGTGCAAAATTTCACACCTGTAGGGGTTAATTAAAGGTGTAAATTCGTTGTAAAAAAACCAGACTTTTTTGCTACGAATTTACACCTTTAATTAACCCCTACATGTGTCAAATTTTGCACACATACACTCATGTAATTGTTAGTGAAAACAATATATCAAACAACATGAAATGACATGGTTAACTCTATGTAAACCATGTGTCATTTCATGTCGGCTTCTGTATTTTCACAAAAGCCGGCAATTGAATTAGCGGCTATTATACTATGCAGAAGTGTATGAACTATAAATATATACTGTATATATATGTGTCACAAATTCAATGACATGTATATATATATATATATATATATATATATATATATATATATATGAGGTGTAAAATTGTTGAAAAAAAATGCGTGGGCTCCCGCCCTATTTTCTCAACCAGACAGACAAAGCCAGCGAGTGGGGGCAGATAATAATAGCCCAGAGAGGGACCATTATTTTTGCCCCCCCCTGGCTACTAACATCTGCCCCCAGACACCCCAGAAGAGGCAAATCTATAATTAGATTCGCCCTTTCTGGCACTTTGCCCGTCTATTCCCATTGCCCTGTAGCGGTGGCGAATGGGTTAATAAGGGGTTAAAGCCACCTTGCTATTGAAAGGTGAGTTTAAGCCAGGTTAATAATTGAGAGCTGTCAATTAGACAACTATCAATTATTAATCCTATTGTATGAAATAAAAATAGAACACACACACTTTAATTAAAAATCATTTTAATGAAATAAACACACAGTTTTTGACAATATTTTATTTTACTGCCATTTCTTGCGAAGGCCTTGTTCACCGGTAATAAAAAATAAAATAATAAAGCAACATTATTCTTACCTATCCGATGTTCAGTCAGGTCCCCCGATGTAATCCTTCTGAAAGGGTTAATGTTTACTGCAGAGACTGCAGCTAAGGCCTCTTTCACACATCCGTCTTTTTGTATCAGGCATGATCCGTCCTATGCCTGAAGGGACGGATCCGGCGCTGAAACAAAAAAACTGATGCAACGGATCCGGTTTTTTGCTGGATCCGACCTGAACTTTTGAACCCAGAAAAAGAGGGTTTCTGATGCCCGGAGACACTGGAAAATGTAGTAGTAGTAGTAGTAGTAGTAGTAGTAGACCTCGATTTCCAGAATCCGGATCAGACTTTTGCCGGATTGTACAAAAGTCTGATCCGGTTCCATTGAATTCTATTGTTTCCAGCCGCCTGATGTGCCGCTTCAGGCACATCAGGCAGCTCCGGCAAAAAAAAAAAATGTTACATGCTCCGTTTTGTCCGGCCGCCGGAATGTACATTTCCGCCGGATCCGGACAAAAACGGATACAACGCACTGACATCAGGCACCATCCGGCGCTAATGAAAGTGAATGCAAAAAAACCCGCATCCTGCATTACATTTCGCCGGATGCGATTGGACAAAAATATGCCGGAGGGCGCCTTCAGGCGCACAACGGATGTGTGAAAGAGGCCTAATGCTGACAGTCTCACAGTAAACCCCCGAATGAATGAGCTCCTCTCCTGACTGACAGGAGAGGAAGTGGTTAGCATAATTGCTCCCCACTTTCACTTCAGGTCAGCCAGGGACACCGCACTGCATCAGTGACGTCAGAGGGAATCCCGACTGACCTGAAGTGAACTGATTAACAAAAAGAGGGGATCCCCTCTAAAAAAAAATGGCGTGGGGTCCCCCCTATTTTTTAGGCCTGGTTTTTCAGGCTGTTAACCCCTCTCTGACATTAGACGTACTATCCCGTCCATAAAACCCGTGCCATTCTGACCATGGACGGGATAGTACGTCATAGGCGATTAGCTGCGCTCCCCCGGGAGCGCAGCTAATCGCCGCCGGGTGTCAGCTGATTATCACAGCTGACACCCGTGACTGTGTGTCAGGAGCGGTCACGGACCGCTCCCGGCACATTAACCCCTTGCACACCGCGATCAAACATGATCGCGGTGTACTGGGGGCACAGGGGAGGATCGCGCAGGCAGGGGGCTCCCTGCGCGCCCCCCTGAGACCCTCAGAGCAGCGCGATGTGATCGCGCTGCTCTGAGGGCTTCCTCCCTCCCAGGACCCGGATCCAAGATGGCGCTGGGGTCCTGGAGGGAGGCGGCTTCCTCAGTGCCTGCCGAGAGCAGGCATGAGGAAGCGTCCTGCACTGCCTGTCACATCGCTGGTGTGACAGAGTGCTATGCACACTGTCACACCAGCGATCTGATGAAATACAGTGATGTCCCACCCTGGGACAAAGTAAAAAAGTAAAAAAAAGTAAAAATAAACGTGTAAAAAAAAATCCAAAAAAAAAAAAAAAAATATTCCCCAATAAATTCATTACTTATTGTAAATAAAAAAAATAAAACAATAAAAGTACACATATATGGTATCGCCGCGTCCGTAACGACCCCCCCTATAAAACTGTCCCACTAGTTAACCCCTTTTGTGAACCCCTTAAAAAATAAAAAATAAAAACGAAGCAAAAAATCAGTGCTTTATCATCATACCGCTGAACAAAAAGTGGAATAACACGCGATCAAAAAGACGGATATAAATAAACATGGTACCGCTGAAAACGTCATCTTGTCCCGCAAAAAACGAGCCGTCACACAGCATCATGAGCGAAAAAATAAAAAAGTTATAGCTCGCAGAATAAAGCGATGCAAAAATAATTATTTTTTATATAAAATTGTTTTTATTCTATAAAAGCGCCAAAACATAAAAAAATTATATAAATGAGGTATCGCCATAATCGTACTGACCCGAAGAATAAAACTGCTTTATCGATTTTACTACACGCGGAACAATAAAAACGCCTCACCCAAAAGAAATTCATGAATTGCTGATTTTTGTTCATTCTAACCTCCCAAAAATCGAAATAAAAAGCGATCAAAAAATGTCACCTGCTCAAAAATGGTACCAATAAAAGCGTCACCTCGTCCCGCAAAAATTAAGACCTCACATGACATTGTGGGCCAAAATATGCAAAAATTATAGCTCTCAAAATGTGGCGATGCAAAAAACTACTTTTTGCAATAAAAAGCGTCTTTTAGCGTGACAGCTGCCAATCATAAAAACCGCTATAAATAGTAAATCAAACCCCCTTTATCACCCCCTTAGTTAGGGAAAATAATAAAATAAAAAAAATGTATTTATTTCCATTTTCCCATTAGGGTTAGGGTTAGGGTTTCGGCTAAAGTTAGGGTTAGGGTTGGCGCTAAAGTTAGGATTAGGGTTAGAGTTAGGATTAGGGTTAGGGTTGGGATTAGGGTTGGGACTAGGGTTAGGGTGTGTTGGGGTTAGGGTTGGAGTTAGAATTGGGGGGTTTCTGCTGTTTAGGCACATCAGGGGCTCTCCAAATGTGACATGGCGTCTGATCTCCATTCCAGCCAATTCTGCGTTGAAAAAGTCAAACGGTGTTCCTTCACTTCTGAGCTCTGCCATGCGTCCAAACAGTAGTTTATCCCCACATATGGGGTATCAGCGTACTCTGGACCCCAAGAGTTATTGTGAAATTTGTCCTATTTCTTCTGTTACCCTTGGGAAAATAAAAAACTGGGGGCGAAAATATTATTTTTGTAAAAAAAATAAGATTTTTTTGTTTTTACGGCTGTACATTATAAACTTCTGTGAAGCACTTGGGGCTTCATAGCGCTCACCACACATCTAAATAAGTTCCTTGTGGGGTCTATTTTCCAAAATGGGGTCACTTGTTGGGGATTTCCACTGTTTAGGCGCATCAGGGGCTCTCCAAATGCGACATGACGCCCCCAGACCATTCCATCAAAGTCTGCAATCCAAAACGTCACTACTTCCCTTTCCGAGCCCTGACATGCGCCCATACAGTAGTTTTTCTCCCACATATTGGGTATCAGCGTACTCAGGACAAATTGGACAACAACTTTTGGGGTCCAATTTCTCCTGTTGCCCTTGTGAAAATAAAATATTGGGGGCGAAAAAATCATTTTTGTAAAAAAAAAAAGGATTTTTTATTTTTACGGCTGTGCGTTATAAACTTCTGTGAAGCACTTCGGGGTTCAAAGTGCTCACCACACATCTAGGTAAGTTCCTTGTGAGGTCTATTTTCCAAAATGGGGTCACTTGTGGGGGGTTTCCACTGTTTAGGCGCATCAGGGGCTCTCCAAATGCGACATGACGCCCCCAGACCATTCCATCAAAGTCTGCAATCCAAAACGTCACTACTTCCCTTTCCGAGCCCTGACATGCGCCCATACAGTAGTTTTCTCCCACATATTGGGTATCAGCGTACTCAGGACAAATTGGACAACAACTTTTGGGGTCCAATTTCTCCTGTTACCCTTGTGAAAATAAAATATTGGGGGCGAAAAAATCATTTTTGTAAAAAAAAAAGGATTTTTTATTTTTACGGCTGTGCGTTATAAACTTCTGTGAAGCACTTCGGGGTTCAAAGTGCTCACCACACATCTAGATAAGTTCCTTGTGGGGTCTATTTTCCAAAATGGGGTCACTTGTGGGGGTTTCCACTGTTTAGGCGTATCAGGGGCTCTCCAAATGCGACATGACGCCCCCAGACCATTCCATCAAAGTCTGCAATCCAAAACGTCACTACTTCCCTTCCGAGCCCTGACGTGCACCCATACAGTAGTTTTCTCCTACATATTGGGTATCAGCGTACTCAGGACAAATTGGACAACAACTTTTGGGTTCCAATTTCTTCTGTTACCCTTGTGAAAATAAAATATTGGGGGCGAAAAAATCATTTTTGTAAAAAAAAAAAAAGGATTTTTTATTTTAAGGCTGTACGTTATAAACTTTAGTGAAACACCTGGGGGTTCAAAGTTCTCACCACACATCTAGATAAGTTCCTTGAGGGGTCTAGTTTCCAAAATGGTGTCATTTGTGGGGGTTTCCACTGTTTAGGCAGATCAGGAGCTCTCCAAACACGACATGGCGTCCAGCCAATTCTGCGTTGAAAAAGTGAGATGGCGCTCCTTCCCTTCCAAACTCTGCCATGCACCCAAACAGTGGTATACCCCCACATATGGGGTATCAGTGTACTCAGGACAAATTGCACAATAACTTTTGGAGTCTTGTTACCCTTGGAAAAATAAAAATTGGGGTGAAAAGATCATTTTTGTGGAAAAAATATGATTTTTAAATTTTACGGCTCTACGTTATAAACTTGTGTGAAGCACTTGAGGGTTCAAATTGCTCACCAAAGATCTAGATAAGTTCCTTAGGGGGTCTAGTTTCCCAAATGGGGTCATTTGTGGGGGGTTTCCACTGTTTAGGCACATCAGGGGCTCTCCAAATGCAACATGGCATCCAATCTCAATTCCAGCCAATTTTGGTTGGAAAAAGTCAAATGGTGCTCCTTCCCTTCCGAGCTCTGCCGTGCGCCCAAACAGTGGTTCCCCCCCACATATGGGGCATCAGTGTACTCAGGACAAATTGGACAACAACTTATGTGGTCCAATTTCTCCTGATACCCTTGGGAAAATAAAAAATTAGTGACTAAAAGATAATTTTTGTGGGAAAAAAACAGGATTTTTTATTTTCATGCCCGGGCATTATAAACTTGTGTGAAGCACTTGGGGGTTCAAAGTGCTCACCAAAGATCTAGATAAGTTCCTTAGGGGGTCTAGTTTCCAAAATGGGGTCACTTGTGGGGATTTCCACTGTTTAGGCTCATCTGGGGCACTGCAAACGGAACATGACCCCCATCAACGTCTGCATTCCAAAACGTTACTACTTCCTTTCCAAGCCCTGCCGTGCGCCCAAACAGTTTTCCACCCCCACATATGGGGTATCAGCGTACTCAGGACAAATTGGACAACAACTTTTGGGGTCCAATTTCCTTGGGAAAATTCAAAAATTTAGGACTAAAAAATCATTTTTGTGGAATTTTTTTTTTTTTTTTTCACACCCAGGCATTATAAAACTTTTGTGAAACACTTGGGGGTTCAAAGTGCTCACAACAGATCTAGATAAGTACCTTAGGGGGTCTAGTTTCCAAAATGGTGTCACTTGTGGGGGGTTTCCACTGTTTAGGCGCATCAGAGGTTCTCCAAGCGCGACATGGCGTCCAATCTCAACTCCAGCCAATTTTAGTTTGAAAAAGTCAAACGGCGCTCCTTCCCTTACGAGCTCTGCCGTGTGCCCAAACAGTGGTTTTCCCCCACATATGGGGTATTGGCGTACTCAGGAGAAATTGCATAACAACCTTATCTGTCCATTTTCTCCTTTTACCCTTGTGAAAATAAAAAAAAGTTTGTAAAAGATCATTTTTGTGGCTAAAAAGTTAAATATTCATTTTTTCCTTCCACGTTGCTTTAGTTCCTGTGAAGCACCTGAAGGGTTAATAAACTTCTTGAATGTGGTTTTGAGTACCTTGAGGGGTGCAGTTTTTAGAATGGTGTCACTTTTGGGTATTTTCTGTCATGTAGACCCCTCAAAGTGACTTCAAATGTGAGGTGGTCCCTAAAAAAAATGGCTTTGTAAATTTTGTTGTAAAAATGAGAAATCGCTGGTCAACTTTTAACCCTTATAACTTCCTAACAAAAAAAAATTTTGATTCCAAAATTGTGCTGATGTAAAGTAGACATGTGGGAAATGTTATTTCTTAACTATTTTGTGTTACATATTTCTCTGTTTTAAGGGAATAAAAATTCAAAGTTTGAAAATTGCTAAATTTTCAAAATTTTCGCCATATTTGCGTATTTTTCAAAAATAAACGCAAGTTATATGGAAGAAATTTTACCACTAACATGAAGTACAATATGTCACGAGAAAACAATCTCAGAATCGCGAAGATCCGTTGAAGCGTTCCGGAGTTATAACCTCATAAAGAGACAGTGGTCAGAATTGTAAAAATTGGCCCGGTCATTAACGTGCAAACCACCCTTGGGGGTGAAGGGGTTAAGGAGCCAATATCCATGGACCTTGCAAGCCTGATAATACCAGGCCACAGCAGTCTGCTTATCTTGGCTGGTTAACAAAAATAGGGGATCCCCTCGAAAAAAAATGGCGTGGGGTCCCCCCTATTTTTGTTAACCAGCCTGATAAAGCAGACTACTGAGGCCTGGTTTTTCAGGCTGGTAAGGATCCAATATCCATGGACCTTGCAAGCCTGATAATACCAGGCCACAGCAGTCTGCTTATCTTGGCTGGTTAACAAAAATAGGGGATCCCCTCGAAAAAAAATGGCATGGGGATCCCCCGATTTTTGTTAACCAGCCAAGTAAAATGCAGACTGCTGCAGCCTGGTATTAAAAGACTGTCAAGGCCCATGGATTTTGGCCCTCAATAGCCTAAAAATATCAGGCTGCAGCAGCCCCACAAATGGCGCATTCAAAGATGCGCCAATTGTGGCACTTTACCCGGCTCTTCCCACTTGCCCTGTAGCGGTGGCAAGCGGGGTAATAAGGGGTTAATATCACCTTTGATTGATCGGTGACAATAAGCCAGGTTAATAATGGAGAGGCGTCAATAAGACACCGATCCATTATTAATCATAGTTTGTAAATTAAAAAAAAAAAACACAGCAAGAAAAAAGTCTTTTAATGAAATAAAATACCACACAGTTTTCATTACTTTTATTACACTCTCTTTCCTGCGACGCCATCAATCTCCTGTAAAAAAACACAAATAATAAACCAACACAAATACTCCCTGTCCGACGCAGTCCAAAATCACGAGTGTCCCACGATGAGTCCAGCTCTGCTACATCTGGATGACAGGCTGAGCCTGACATCCACATACAGCAGAGCTGCTTACCTGAGCTGCGTCCCCAGCGGTGACGTTTTCCGGACTGGTTTACGGCCAGCTGTCGCGAGAGTACAGCTGACCGAGATTACCCAGTACCCGGCAGTCACTGCAGTTATTGCGAGATTCTGCACGTGAACGCCAGGGACAGGGTAATGGCGGCCATCCAGGAGGACGTGACCGCCGGGGAAGGGGATCTTCTGCCTGGTAAGTGCGGACTCTGCTGAGTCCTGACACCTGACAGACCCGACCGACACTGACAGTGACAGTTTCGGGGAGTTCCTGTGTCACGTACTTCGTTCTGTGACACAGGAACTCCCCTAGACTTGGTTGGAAAACTCCGATTCTGGTATCCGATATGACAAAAATATCGGAGCTCAGAATCGGAATTCCGATACAGCAAATATCGGCCGATACCCGATATTTGCAGTATCAGAATGCTCAACACTATCAATGATATACCGGTCTGGGGACTGGGATGGCCATTCCAGAACATTGTAATTGTTCCTCTGCATGAATGCCTGAGTAGATTTGGAGCGGTGTTTTGGATCATTGTCTTGCTGAAAGATCCATCCCCTGCGTAACTTCAACTTTGTCATTGATTCTTGAACATTATTATCAAGAATCTGCTGATACTGAGTGGAATCCATGTGTCCCTCAACTTTAACAAGATTCCCGGTGCCGGCATTGGCCACACAGCCCCAAAGCATGATGGAACCTTCGCCAAATTTTACTGTGGGTAGCAAGTGTTTTTCTTGGAATGCTGTGTTTTTTTGATGCCATGCATAACGACTTTTTGTATGACCAAACAACTCAATCTTGGTTTCATCAGTCCACAGGACCTTCTTCCAAAAAGAAATTGGCTTATCCAAATGTGCTTTTGCATACCTCAGCCGACTCTGTTTGTGGCGTGCTTGCAGAAACGGCTTCTTTCGCATCACTCTCCCATACAGCTTCTCCTTGTGCAAAGTGCGTTGTATAGTTGACCGATGCACAGTGACACCATCTGCAGCAAGTTGATGCTGCAGCTCTCTGGAGGTGGTCTGAGGATTGTCCTTGACTGATCTCACCATTCTCCTTCTCTGCCTTTCTGATGTTTTCTTGGCCTGCCACTTCTGGCCTTAACAAGAACTGTCCCTGTGTTCTTCCATTTCCTTACTATGTTCCTCACAGTGGAAACTGACAGGTTAAATCTCTGAGACAGCTTTTTGTATCCTTCCCCTGAACAACTATGTTGAATAATCTTTGTTTTCAGATCATTTGACAGTTGTTTTGAGGAGCCCATGATGCCACTCTTCAGAGGAGATTCAAACAGGAGAACAAATTGCAAGTGGCCACTTTAAGTAGCTTTTCTCATGATTGCATATACCTGGCTATGAAGTTCAAAGCTCAATGAGGATACAAAACCAAAAAAAAGTGCTTTAGTAAGAAAGTAAAAAGTAGGTAGGAGTATTTAAAATAAGAAAATGATAAGGGTGGCCATACTTATGCACCTGTCAAATTTTGTTTGAATGCAGATTGCACATGTTCTGCTGGTACAATAAACCTCATTACTGTGTCCAATAGTTATTAGATATATCAAACTGAAATAGCTGTTGCAAAAACACCAAATTTTTATAAAACATTTATCTTAATATTAATAGGGGTGCCCAAACTTTTTTATAAACTGTATGTTTGAGATAGCAAAGATGATTGCCTATAAAATGATGGTAGTCTCACGTCTGAAGCAGTAGTAGATAGTTATATAGCCTAAAAGTCAAAAGTTCAAAACATTGTTACTCATTTGCTCATTGTTGTATAATTTCCATATACAAATAAATAATTGTGGTTTATTTAGAGGTATGTTTTGAGTAATTCTCCTACTTTTGCATTTGAAGTGGTTATCAGGGTCTTTGCCTCTTTTTAGTATTGGGCTAAGAATTTTACAAGCAGGTAGCTGCTAAGTACTTGCCTGTTCAGCCTTGCAGCGATCTTTACTCAGAGCAGTCACTAACCGCTGCTGCCAGCAATTCTACTGCTTCTAGTGACATCACATCAATAGAGCATCTTCTCTTCCTCTCTGCTCAGTCAGTAAGGTGTCACTGTTGATGTCATGCTGATTGACAGCCCGCTTTAAGTGCAGGAAGTCCATAGTCAATCAGTATGACATTAGCAGTGATGCCCCGCCAACAGAGCAGCCAGGAAGAGAGACAGTTACTCTGTTGCTACAAGGTCAAATAAAGTTAGAAAGTCACTTCCTGTGACAGATCATTGCAGGCAGAACAGGCGGATAGTCAGCAACTATTTGCTGGTAAGTTTTTAGCCCCAAATGAAAAAAATAAAAGTCTTGTGTTTCCCCTTTCAATTTCTCCATGTTAATGATCACAAAAGATTGTTTTTTACAACAAGCCCAATTTATGGTTATATCAAGCTAAGATGTATATCATTATAAATGTGTAAATACAATAAAAGCTTCAATTTATTGATACTGACATTTTGGATGCCAGTCTTGACCCTTGGACAGCACAGACAGTTTTAGGCTTTATGATTAACTATTTCATTTTTACTAATTTTTTTGTCATGTTCCAGGAGCCATAAGCTTTTATTTTGTTGACAAAGTAGTTGTAATATTACTTCCTTTATCTCAAATTAGTTGTATTTGTGAGTGGAATTAGTTTTGTGTACATATGACTTATTTTATAAACTTTTGTTATTGCTTGTGAGTAGTGTTGAGCGATAGTGCTCGATATCTAAAAATATCGTATCGAAATTGTATCGCCGATAGCACTAAATATCGTCGATATCCGATTTCGATACCGGAAGTCCAATGTAAGTCTATGGGAACAAAATATCGCAACTAAAAAAAAACCTTTATTTCCTTGTAAACACTAAATATACACACATAGAATACATATATATATATAACATGTCATTGTGACATATATATATACATATATGTATAGTTTAATACACTTCTACATAGTAAAATATCATCTGATTCAATTGCCGGGTAAAGCCGGCTTCTGTGAAAAGACAGAAGCACCCGACATGAAATGACACTTGGTGTACATAGGGTTAACCATGTCTTTTTCATGTCGTTTGCAATCTGATTTGCACAAACAATTACATCAGTCTATGTGTGCAAAATTTCACACCTGTAGGGGTTAATTAAAGGTGTAAATTCGTTGTAAAAAAAAACGGACTTTTTTGCTACGAATTTAACCCCTTTAATTAACCCCTACAGGTGTGAAATTTTGCACACTTACACTCATGTAATTGTTTGTGCAAATCAGATATCAAACTACAAAAAGACATGGTTAACTCTATGTAAACCAAGTGTCATTTCATGTCGGGTTCTGCATTTTCACAAAAGCCGGCAATTGAATTAGCGGCTATTATACTATGTAGAAGTGTATGAACTATAAATATAAATATATATATATGTGTCACAAATTCAATGACATGTATATATATATATGAGGTGTAAAATTGCTGAAAAAAAATGCGTGGGCTCCCGCCCTATTTTTGCAACCAGACAGAAAAAAGCCAGTGAGGGGGGGCAGATAATAATAGCCCAGAGAGGGACCATTATTTTTGGCCCCCCCCGCTACTAACATCTGCCCCCAGACACCCCAGAAAGGGCAAATCTCTAATTAGATTTTGCCCTTTCTGGCACTTTGCCCGTCTATTCCCATTGCCCTGTAGCGGTGGCGAATGGGTTAAATAAGGGGTTAAAAATGACCTTGCAATTGAAAGGTCACTTTAAGCCAGGTTAATAATTGAGAGCTGTCAATCAGACAACTATCAATTATTAATCCTATTGTATGAAAGAAAAATCAAACACACACACTTTAATAAAAAAGAAGTTTAATGAAATAATCACACAGTTTTTGACCATATTTTATTTACCTGCTAAAACCATTTTCTGTAATAAAAATAAAATAATAAAGCAAAAATTATTCTTACCAATCCGATTGTACAGTCAGTCCCACGGTGTAATCCATCAGAAAGGTTAATGTTTACTGCAGGGACCGCAGCTAATGCTGCAGCCTCACAGTAAACCCCCAAATGAATGAGTTCCTCTCCTGGCTGACAGGAGAGGAAGTGGAAAGCTTAATTGATTGCTTTCCACTTTCACTTCAGTCAGCCAGGGAACAATCAGTGACGTCAGAGGGAACTGGTTAACAAAAATAGGGGATCCCCTCGAAAAAAAATGGCGTGGGGTCCCCCCTATTTTTGTTAACCAGCCAGATGAAGCAGACCGCTGAGGCCTGGTTTTTCAGGCTGGTAAGGATCCAATATCCATGGACCTTGCAAGCCTGATAATACCAGGCCACAGCAGTCTGCATATCTTGGCTGATTAACAAAAATAGGGATCCCCTCGAAAAAAATGGCGTGGGGGCCCCCCTATTTTTTGTTAACCAGCCAGATGAAGCAGACCGCTAGGCCTGGTTTTTCAGGCTGGTAAGGATCCAATAACCATGGACCTTGCAAGCCTGATAATACCAGGCCACAGCAGTCTGCATATCTTGGCTGATTAACAAAAAAAAGGGGATCCCTCGAAAAAAAAATTTACGTGGGGTCCCCCCTATTTTTGTTAACCACCAGATGAAGCAGACCGCTGAGGCCTGGTTTTTCAGGCTGGTAAGGATCCAATATCCATGGACCTTGCAAGCCTGATAATACCAGGCCACAGCAGTCTGCATATCTTGGCTGATTAACAAAAATAGGGGATCCCCTCGAAAAAAATTGGCGTGGGGTCCCCCCTATTTTGTTAACCAGCCAGATGAAGCAGACCGCTGAGGCCTGGTTTTTCAGGCTGGTAAGGATCCAATATCCATGGACCTTGCAAGCCTGATAATACCAGGCCCCTAGCAGTCCCGCTTAGCTTGGCTGGTTAACAAAATAGGGGATCCCCTCGAAAAAAAAAACGGCGTAGGGGTCCCCCTATTTTTGTTAACCAGCCAAGTAAAATGCAGACTGCTGCGGCCTGGTATTAAAAGACTGTCAAGGCCCATGGATTTTGGCCCTCAACAGCCTGATAATACCAGGCTACAGCAGCCCCACATTTGGCGCATCAAAAGATGTGCCAATTGTGGCACTTTACCCGGCTCTTCCCACTTGCCCTGTAGCGGTGGCAAGCGGGGTAATAAGGGTTATGTCACTGTTGATTGCACGGTGACAATAAGCCCGGTTAATAATGGTGAGGCGTCAATAAGACACCGATCCATTATTAATCCCAAGTTATTTAAATGCATAAAAAAAAGACAAAGCAAGAAAAAAGTCTTTTAATGAAATAAAAGAGACAACACAGTTTTCATTTCTTTTATTGTACTCTCATTCCTGCGACGCCTTTGATCTCCTGTAAAAAAAGAAAAAAAAAACAAACCAACAGTATACCACCTGTCCAACGCAGTCCATAACGAGAGTCCCACGACGATCCAGCTCTGCTACATCGCAATGACAGGCAGAGCCTGTCATCGCGACGCAGCACAGCTGATTACCTGCTTCCCCGGCGGTGACGTCATGGGACTGACTGCTTTACGGCCGGATTACCAGCAGTCACTGCAGTTATCGCGAGAAACTGCATGTGACCGCCGGGGAGAAGAGGATGGCGGCCATGAAGCAGTCCAGGACTTTGACCGCCGGAGATCTTCTCCCAGGTAATTGCCGCTGACTCCTGACAGACCCGACCGACGGACACTGACAGTGACAGACCCGACCGACGGACACAGACAGTGACAGTGACAAATCCGATTCCGGTATTCGATAAGACGAAAATATCGAAACGAATTATCGAAAGGCCGATAGAGCTAATATCGGCCGATAGCCGATATTTACATTATCGTATCGCTCAACACTACTTGTGAGGAATATAAATAAAACAGCAATTCTGACACTGTTTCTTGTATTTAAAATTTTACAGTATTCACATTGTGATAACCAAATTTATATAGTTTTATGTTTTATTATACTGTACAATATATACACAGTTGCAAAAAAAATGTTTTTATGCCACCACATTCCGTTTATGGTACATTCAACTTTTTATTAGACTCTTAGGAGACAAAATGAACAAAAACTTTAAATCTAAACTTAACTAATTTATTTGTAAACAACATTGACCATTAGTTAAATATACAACATTTTTCAGATCGATACAATCATGACCATAGCAAATTAATATAGGTTTTTATCTTTTGCTACTTTTGAACCAGTATTTTTATCACTTATTATTAGCAATTAATAAAATTGAAAGTTAATAAACAAAGGAGAAGTGCAAATCAAATCAATTTGGTGTGACCACACTTTCCCTTTAAAACAGCATTAATTTCTCTAGATACACTGTGTCACACATCAAATGCCAAGGCAAGACTTAGCAGAGCAAATACAAGGTAGTCATAATGCATCAGAAAACTCTCTCCAAGAAAAAGATTTCAAAGTAGAATGGGATTTCAAGTAGTTCTGTTCAAGATTTTTTTGAGAAGCATTAAGAAATGGACAACTTTGAGGACTGTAGACACAGTGGTCAGCCAAGGAAACAAGAAACATAATCTAATGCTTCCCTTTAAAAGAAAAATAAATTCGTCAATGCCAACTGTTACAATTGGCAGAAACTAGTGGGACCCAGCTGCACCCATCTACTGTGAGGAGGAATCTGTTCAGAAGTGGTGTTATGGAAGATTTGAAGCCAAAAAGCCGAACATCAACATGGAAAAAAAGATAAGCAACTCTACTATGCATGAAAATATAGGAACTGGGGTGAAAAAAAATGGCAACCTGTTCTCTGGATTGATGAGTCAAAATGGCAAACATTTGGCTGTAACAAAAGGCAGATTGTTTGCCGAAAGTCTAGAGAATGTTACAATAAATGAGTCTCTGCAAGCAATACTGAAGCATGAAAAATTTTCTTTGCAAGTTTTGGAGTGAATTTGAGGAAATTGAGCTGAGAATTTGGTCATGGTTAATGGTATGTCTTTAATGCTTAAATAAAATACAGGAAGATTTTTATTAATCATGCAATACCATCAAGGAGGCATTTGATTGGCTCCAAATTTATTTCTCACTAGGACAATAACCCCAAACATACATCCAATTTTATTAAGAGCTTTCTTCAGTGTAAGAAAGAATAAGGAATCCTGGAAGTGAGGATAATGCCCCACAGAGGCCCGATCTTATCATCGAATCTGTCTTGGACAAAATGAAGAGACATAAAGATTTGCACAAGCTAAGGGCCTTTTACACTTAGCGATATCGCCAGCAATATCGCTAAGCATCACCGATTTGGTGACGCAGCAGCGATATTGCTAGCGATATCGCTATGTGTGACACTTACCTCCGACTGGCACCCCCGCTGTCTGTCGCTGATCGCGCGAGATCATGCAGCTCCATTTCTCGTCGGGCACTTCCTGCTGGTTTCCTGCTGGCGCCGACGAGCGACCCTGGAAGCTGGCGGGAAAACGCCAGGGTCGCCGCGTCTAAAAGGTAAGTAATGACCGCTGCTGCATCGCTAAGTCGCTGTGAGATCTGCCTGTGTGGCAGCTCACTAGCAACCATTTAGCGATGCAACCAGGATCCTGACCGGTTGTATCGTTGTCGGGATCGCTGCTGCATCGCTAAATGTAAAAGGCCCTTTACATCCCAGGAGATCTGTGCTTAGTTCTGGAAAATGCATGAAGCAACTTCTCGACCAGTTTCCTTCAAAACTGTCAAGTGTACCTATAAGAATTCATACTTAATGCTACTTTCAAGGAAGAGGACTGTCACACAAAGTAATGACTTGACTTGGATTCCTCTTTTGTTTTATTCCCTTTTGATTTTCTTACTGGATTGTCTTTTGCACAGTAACACATAAATAAAGTTATACATATTAACTTTGCACAATACTATATATACTTTTATTATATTGCAACCTCAGTGCACCATGGGCTGCTAAACACACATACACAAAACATATATATGTATTATAAATATAAAGTATATCAGCAGTAAGGTGCACTGAGGTTGTAGTTTGATAAGTCACCAGATTTACAGATACCACATATTTGATTGACTCTTACTGACCTTAAACCGTATGGGAGCAATGCAAGTAAAACATGCATTCTCATGGGAAATTCATACCCTTGTTCAATGCACAAAATCAATAGTAATATTCTGAATTGTGTTTCTGGAAGCCTCCATCTTATTACCAGTCGTTTTATATTTTTCTTAATATGAGTAATTTCCTGCCAAGATGTGATTCTAAGTGAGTTAATCTTTTTGAAGCAACTGTCAATCAAAGATAAAAACATGTTGTTTCTTTATTAAAGTATATTAAATAAAGTTATTTGTTTTGTGATGTATCACCAAAAATAAATTGTACACAGGTTTACCAAAACATGTATCATTATATAAATTTACTATCGCAGATTCATTACTGTGTATGAAAATGGGATAAATCCTATATTTTGACAAGTTAAAATATAGAATTAACCAGTTGACCTCAATTAATTAAAGTAATTTGTCAACATAAAATATTCAAACCAAGTGTAGCACCTTGCATGGGACATACCTTTGTAAAAAAAATACATTTAGTGTCCACATTTATTGCTATATTTGCCAGAAATTGTACTTTATTCAAATATGCTAAATGAGATGTTTGTTTGGTTAATGAATGATGTGACAACCAGTTAATGATTCTAATTGCTGCTTTTCCATATGTCTCCACCTCTTAAATCTATGATTGTCAATCTGGTTTCATAGGCTACTGGAGTATATAAGTGTAGATTGATGGTAAACCAATAGTTTTGAAGGAGCATTAAACTACACAGTCTTTTTAGGGTTGCAATCGAGGGCAATGTCACCCAAAGGTATTGTGCTTGGTTTAAAAGATAACTTTATCCTGACACTGTCGCAAAAAATAGTCCAATCATTTAATTGATCTGATATCAACTAGTAATTAAACATATAATGTATGGAATGTCAGCATTATAATAAAAGCAAGAAGAGTAAAATGGTTATGACTAGAGTGAGCAACTTTGCCTCCGGGAGGGTCGAGTCGGGTTTCGGACCACCCGACTTTCGCAAAAGTCGAGTTGAACGAAATGGGCCGACTATCGGAAAAAGTCGAAGGTCCGAATGAAACTCGACCGACCCCAATGCAAGTCAATGGGGAAGAAAAGTCGTCAGGAGTTGAGGACAGTAAAACAAACCTACAGTGCCCATTTCAAATGCCAACAACAATCAATTCTTATTACTTAATCTTGGCAACCTTAATTTATTTTTATAATAATATTAACGTATTGAAAACTGGGGTTTTTGGCTAAAGTTGGGGGGTGCAGGGCTGGCTCCAGGTTTTCGTGGGCCCAGGGCGAAAGAGTCTCAGTGGGCCCCTTTAAAACAACCACAATTCATGATGCTCCGATACGCAGAGAAATATAGGTTTAGTACAATGCCAAATACTTCACTTCTTTACACTAAATGAGTGTATCTATTGTAAATTCTACAATAGCTAAAAAAAAACGGACAGTGTAGTCCTCCATACAGTATTATGGCCACCACATAGTGCGCCATACAGAATGGCTACATATAATGCTCCATACAGAATAGGCCCAAAATGTGCCCCATATGATGCTCCTTATATAATGGGTCCATGTGATGCCCCATAAATAATGAACCCCATAAAGATGCGCCAGTGTATGATGAGCCCCATAAAATGCTCAAATATAATGGGGTCCATGTGATGCCCCATAAATAACGAACCACATATGATGCTCTAGTATATGAGGGCCCCATATGATGCACCAGTATATGATGGGCCCCGTGGATGATGCTCCAGTGTATGATGGGTCTATATAATGGGTCCATATATAATGGGCTCCATATTATGCTCCAGTAAAATTAGAGCCCCATGGTGATGCTCCAGTATATGATGGCCTATATTAGTGCTCCATATTAATGGGCCCATATGATGCTCCAGTATATTATGAGCCCCATGGATGATGCTCCAGTGTATAATGGGCCCCGTATATGATGCTCCACTGTATGATGGGCCCATTAATAATGCTCCAGTGTATGATGAGCCCCATATAATGCTCCATATTAATGGGCTCCATGTGATGCCCCATAATAATGAACCCCATATGATGCTCTAGTATTATGATGGACCCCATGGATGATGGTCCAGTGTGTGACGGGCCTATATATTGCTCCATATTTAATGGGCCCCATATGATGCTCCAGTATATTATGGGCCCTATCTAGATGCTCCAGGTATGATTTGCCCCATATATAATTCTGCAGTGTATAAATGCTCCCATATATTGCTCCAAACATTAAAAAAATGAAATACTCCTCCTCGCTGGGCACTACTCTACTCTGGACTCCTAAGCGTCGCCATCTTCCAGCTCTCTGCATTGTGACTAGAGTTGAGCGATACTTTCCGATATCCTAAAGTATCGGAAATCCCTAATGGTATCGCCGATATCACTAAAATATCGCGATACCCTATACCGATACCGGAAGTCCCATGTAAGTCTATGGGAACAAAAAAATCGAAATTAAAAAAAAACCATTCTTGCCTTGTTGGTTATTGTACATGAAGGAAAACAAGAAAGAGTAATGTAGAATGTATTGGGGGAGGTTGAGAGACATTAAAGGCATTTGATGTTTTAACCAATCCAATGGAATAGCATTAATTTTTTTTTTTAGGAAATACGTTCGGATTGACGAAGAAATTCACAATGTTTGTTAACCTTTTTTTTTTTTGTCAAATATGTCTGTTTCACAACTTCCATGGTCTTCACCTTTTTAACTTTTCACACACTTTCTCCTTCATAATCTTCAGCACATCATCTTTCTCATCAAATTATTCTTCATCTTCACCTTCTTAATCTTCTAAAACTTCTTGCTATTCATCTTTTTTGTTAACATTACTTATATTGTTTTATTAAACAGTTATTATTCTTCATTATTTCTACTTCTTCATCTTCTTCCTATTCATCCTTTTCATCATTATTCTTATTTGTGACAGACATTCCTGTACTTGTAATCTGTAAAACTCTGAATTTTCATCCTTCCGTTTTGTGTCACGAAAGATTTTAATTAAAACAGTATTTTGTCCACGTTCAGTTTAGCCTGCAGCAGCATCAGGCATTTTCCAGGGGCACCACGAGGAGGAACGGACTCACCCCCTACACTGCTTAGTCTTCTTCTGCTTAGAATTTTAGAGCCATATATTTTGCTCTTCATTTTGGTCTTATACTTAATGTTCTTTCTGCTTTTTGATCTTCTGCTATTGTTCTTCTGTCTCTTGTTCTGTATCTTTGTAGTTTGTCTTAACCTTCTTTGCCCCCTGTTGGTGATGGTACAAAAGCCAATGGAAGTAACGAGGACCAGCTGACTGTGCTGGAAACCCGGAGGGTCAGCAGAAGGAAAAGAGCCAATGGCACAACCGAGGACCAGCTGACGTTTACTGGGACAGGGTTACTAAGCAAAGGGGGTAACTGTGCTCCAAAGCACTACCAAGGACCCAAGACGTTGCTGGAACTCGGATACCGACATGGGGCACCTAGGCCAAAGGCACTGGGGAGAACCAGCTGCGGTACTTGGGAACCCGGATGGGTAGCAGAAGGTACAAGCGCCAATGAAGTAATGAGGACCAGCTGACTGTGCTGGACCCGGAGGGTCAGCAGAAGGAAAAGAGCCAATGGCACAACCGAGGACCAGCTGACGTTACTGGGACACGGTTACTAAGCAGGAGGTACCTGTGCTCCAAAGCACTACCAAGGACAGCAGACGTTGCTGGAACTCGGATACCGACATGGAGGCACCTAGGCCAAAGGCACTGCGGAGAACCAGCTGACGGTACTGGGAACCCGGATGGTAGCAGAAGGTACAAGAACCAATGAAAGTAAATGGGACCAGCTGACTGTGCTGGAACCCGGAGGGTCAGCAGAAGGAAAAGAGCCAATGGCACAACCGAGGACCAGCTGACGTTACTGGGACAACGGTACAAGCAGGAGGTACCTGTGCTCCAAAGCACTACCAAGGACCAGCAGACGTTGCTGGAAACTCGGATACCGACATGGAGGCACCTAGGCCAAAGGCACTGCGGAGAACCAGCTGACGGTACTGGAACCGGATGGGTAGCAGAAGGTACCCATGGAAATTAAAGTTGAGGCAGCAGGACTGTTTGCCGTTCACACAGCAGGGGAACAGCTGACATTACTGAACCCCAGTAACACGGGAGCAAGTGTAGACTGTGCTAACAGCACTTCGAGAAAACAACTGGCGGTGTTGTAACCCAGGGATGAGAAGAGAACATGGTGAGGCAGCAGGACTTTTTGCCGTTCACACAGCAGGGGAACAGCTGACATTACTGAACCCCCAGTAACACAGGTAGCAAGTGTAGACTGTGCTAACAGCACTTCCGAGAACAACTGGCGGTTTTGTAACCCAGGATGAGAAGAGAACATGGTGGGGCAGCAGGACTTTTTACCGTTCACACAGCAGGGAACAGCTGACATTACTGAACCCCAGTAACACGGGAGCAAGTGTAGACTGTGCTAACAGCACTTCCGAGAAACAACGGCGGTGTTGTAACCCAGGGATGAGAAGAGAACATGGTGGAGGCAGCAGGACTGTTTGCCGTTCACACAGCAGGGAACAGCTGACATTACTGAACCCAGTAACACAGGAGCAAGTGTAGACTGTGCTAACAGCACTTCCGAGAAACAAACTGGCGGTGTTGTAACCCAGGGATGAGAAGAGAACATGGTGGAGGCCAGCAGACTTTTTGCCGTTCACACAGCAGGGGAACAGCTGACATTACTGAACCCCAGTAACACGGGAGCAAGTGTAGACTGTGCTAACAGCACTTCCGAGAAACACTGGCGCTGTTGTAACCCAGGGATGAGAAGAGAACATGGTGGAGCAGCAGGACTTTTTGCGTTCACACAGCAGGGAACAGCTGACATTACTGAACCCCAGTAACACGGGGCAAGTGTAGACTGTGCTAACAGCACTTCCGAGAAACAACTGGCGGTGTTGTAACCCAGGGATGAGAAGAGAACATGGTGGAGGCAGCAGGACTTTTTGCCGTTCACACAGCAGGGGAACAGCTGACATTACTGAACCCCAGTAAACACGGGGAGCAAGTGTTAACTGTGCTAACAGCACTTCCGAGAAACAACTGGCGGTGTTGTAACCCAGGGATGAGAAGAGAACATGGTGAGGCAGCAGGACTTTTTACCGTTCACACAGCAGGGGAACAGCTGACATTACTGAACCCCAGTAACACGGGAGCAAGTGTAGACTGTGCTAACACACTTCCGAGAAACAACTGCGGTGTTGTAACCCAGGGATGGAAGAGAACATGGTGGAGCAGCAGGACTGTTTGCCGTTCACACAGCAGGGGAACAGCTGGACATTACTGAACCCCAGTAACACGGAGCAAGTGTAGACTGTGCTAACAGCACTTCCGAGAAACAACTGGCGCGTTGTAACCCAGGGATGAAGAGAGAACATGGGGAGGCAGCAGGACTTTTTGCCGTTCACCACAGCAGGGGAAACAGCTGACATTACTGAACCCAGTAACACAGGAGCAAGTGTAACTGTGCTAACAGCACTTCCGAGAAACAACTGGCGGTGTTGTAACCCAGGGATGAGAAGAGAACATGGTGGAGGCAGCAGGGACTTTTTACCGTTCACACAGCAGGGGAACAGCTGACATTACTGAACCCCAGTAACACGGGAGCAAGTGTAGACTGTGCTAACAGCACTTCCGAGAAACAACTGGCGGTGTTGAACCCAGGGATGAGAAGAGAACATGGTGGAGGCAGCAGGACTGTTTGCCGTTCCACACAGGGGAACAGCTGACATTACTGAACCCAGTAACACAGGAGCAAGTGTAGACTGTGCTAACAGCACTTCCGAGAAACAACTGGCGCTGTTGTAACCCAGGGATGAGAAGAGAACATGGTGGAGGCAGCAGGACTTTTTTGCCGTTCACACAGCAGGGGAACAGCTGACATTACTGAACCCCAGTAACACGGGAGCAAGTGTAGACTGTGCTAACAGCACTTCCGAGAAACAACTGGCGGTGTTGTAACCCAGGGATGAGAAGAGAACATGGTGGAGGCAGCAGGACTTTTTGCCGTTCACACAGCAGGGGAACAGCTGACATTACTGAACCCCAGTAACACGGGAGCAAGTGTTAACTGTGCTAACAGCACTTCCGAGAAACAACTGGCGGTGTTGTAACCCAGGGATGAGAAGAGAACATGGTGGAGGCAGCAGGACTGTTTGCCGTTCACACAGCAGGGGAACAGCTGACATTACTGAACCCCAGTAACACAGGAGCAAGTGTAGACTGTGCTAACAGCACTTCCGAGAAACAACTGGCGGTGTTGTAACCCAGGGATGAGAAGAGAACATGGTGGAGGCAGCAGGACTGTTTGCCGTTCACACAGCAGGGGAACAGCTGACATTACTGAACCCCAGTAACACAGGAGCAAGTGTAGACTGTGCTAACAGCACTTCCGAGAAACAACTGGCGGTGTTGTAACCCAGGGATGAGAGAGAACATGGTGGAGGCAGCAGGACTGTTTGCCGTTCACACAGCAGGGGAACAGCTGACATTACTGAACCCCAGTAACACAGGAGCAAGTGTAGACTGTGCTAACAGCACTTCCGAGAAACAACTGGCGGTGTTGTAACCCAGGGATGAGAAGAGAACATGGTGGAGGCAGCAGGACTTTTTGCCGTTCACACAGCAGGGGAACAGCTGACATTACTGAACCCCAGTAACACGGGAGCAAGTGTATACTGTGCTAACAGCACTTCCGAGAAACAACTGGCGCTGTTGTAACCCAGGGATGAGAAGAGAACATGGTGGAGGCAGCAGGACTTTTTGCCGTTCACACAGCAGGGGAACAGCTGACATTACTGAACCCCAGTAACACAGGAGCAAGTGTAGACTGTGCTAACAGCACTTCCGAGAAACAACTGGCGCTGTTGTAACCCAGGGATGAGAAGAGAACATGGTGGAGGCAGCAGGACTGTTTGCCGTTCACACAGCAGGGGAACAGCTGACATTACTGAACCCCAGTAACACAGGAGCAAGTGTAGACTGTGCTAACAGCACTTCCGAGAAACAACTGGCGGTGTTGTAACCCAGGGATGAGAAGAGAACATGGTGGAGGCAGCAGGACTTTTTGCCGTTCACACAGCAGGGGAACAGCTGACATTACTGAACCCCAGTAACACGGGAGCAAGTGTTAACTGTGCTAACAGCACTTCCGAGCAACAACTGGCGGTGTTGGAGCCCAGGGTCAAGGAGGATGTTTAAATACTAGATCAAGTATTTTCCTTGTTACGTGTCAATTAAAATGTCTATACTCCAAACAAGAGAAATATAACCTTTAGTACCATAAGATGATGATTTTACTTTAAAAAATATATGTAAATTAATAATTGACAAACATAAACGCATACATTAACATGTTGAAAAGCAATGCAAACCACAATAAAAATCGGTTAAATAATCTGCTATACGGTTTTAAATAAAAGCATACAAAGTACATATCAGAATCCATTAATGATGGATAAGTAACAGTATGTACACCATTTTCATTTGCTGAATAATATCACTAAAAAGTTTTTAAAAAATATCTAAAATTTTCCATCATGTAATACTGATAATATGTGCCAATCATTTATATTAACAAAAAAAACCTTTAAAAAGTGCATAGTGAAAACAGCTATTTATGCCTGACTGTGGACTTGCAAGCATGACAACGGATAGATAAGGTATATTAGATGATCTGCATAGCCACAGATGGTGAATGGCGATGTAATACTGTACCTCAATAAAGTGTGCGTTACTACTACATCCTTTTTTTTATATAGCTTTATAAAAGGGTACGTGCATGTATGCTTGCGCCTTTGTTTGGACGCACAGACTGGCTTCCTGCTGTGACGCGTTGGGTATTGGAGCGTCTGTGCGTCTTATGACGCAGACTAACATTCACGGTGCGCATCGTTCATCATCGCAAGCGTACCGACAACACAAAGGCGTTGTCATGACTGCTTTACTCAGTAAACATGCACCTATGATGAAACATACACGCATGTGCCCTATTACATAACAAGCTACAAGAAAAATGCGTGTGAGGTGTGACACAGCTGTTTTGTTAAGGTACAGTATTATATCGACATTGTACAGGTGTCGCTATTCAGTCTGATAAATAGATATCATTCACCTATTCTATCAGTTGTCGTTCTTTCAGCACCACTTACAGGTATATATTTTGCTATTGTGACTATGCACTATTGACTTTACCAAGGTAATGCATGATTTTTGTTAGCGATTATCATGTTTACATGAAGGACCTTTATGATATGGGCTGTTAACTTTCTAATCAAATATGTATTTTTTAAAATGACACAAATATAAGTAATGTTGAAGAGGACTATTCCTACATGCATTGTTTGCACAATATTACAGGTGTACATCACGTCCCTTAATCAACATTGGATTTTTATATTTACTTGTATGCTTTTATTTCAAAGGCAAGAACACTGAAGTATAACCTTCGCACTGCAGCAGTTGTCAAAGTTCAACCCACATTATGCACTTCCAACATTGCAGTATTTGAGTCATCATGATGTGAGTTGGATTTGTCTAAGCTATGGAGTGACAAGGTTGACCATCAGTATCCTATAGCATAAGTAGGCTTTTGTGTTTGCATTTGTTTTCGACATGTGCATATCTGTAATAATATGTCACAATTATTTTGTTACCGATTTGTGACAGACAAATCATTTTATGGTTTGAAAGTTGACGTTTCAAATGTTTACAGCTTAGAAATCATGGTGTAGCCTCATATCTATGTGTAGCACTAGACACTTTGAGATGTCATGTTTTTTTCACCATGATTAGGTAGCTAGCAGTAATTTTTGCCGGACACACAGCAGGGGAACAGCAGGCGTTACTGAACCCCACAAACACATCAGCGATTGTTTTCATCTGTGCATCTAACACTTCTGAGCAGCAACTGGCGCTGTTGAAGCCCAGGGTCAAGGGGGTGTAGGCAGAGGCTAGTATGAGACGTTTGAAGTTGAAGTTGTAGTTAGCAGCAGTAATTTTTGCCAGACACACAGCAGGGGAACAGCAGGCGTTACTGAACCCCACAAACACATCAGCGATTGTTTTCATCTGTGCATCTAACACTTCTGAGCAGCAACTGGCGCTGTTGAAGCCCAGGGTCAAGGAGGGTGTAGGCAGAGGCCTAGTATGAGACGTTTGAAGTTGAAGTTGTAGTTAGCAGCAGTAATTTTTGCCAGACACACAGCAGGGGAACAGCAGGCGTTACTGAACCCCACAAACACATCAGCGATTGTTTTCATCTGTGCATCTAACACTTCTGAGCAGCAACTGGCGCTGTTGAAGCCCAGGGTCAAGGAGGGTGTAGGCAGAGGCCTAGTATGAGACGTTTGAAGTTGAAGTTGTAGTTAGCAGCAGTAATTTTTGCCAGACACACAGCAGGGGAACAGCAGGCGTTACTGAACCCCACAAACACATCAGCGATTGTTTTCATCTGTGCATCTAACACTTCTGAGCAGCAACTGGCGCTGTTGAAGCCCAGGGTCAAGGAGGGTGTAGGCAGAGGCCTAGTATGAGACGTTTGAAGTTGAAGTTGTAGTTAGCAGCAGTAATTTTTGCCAGACACACAGCAGGGGAACAGCAGGCGTTACTGAACCCCACAAACACATCAGCGATTGTTTTCATCTGTGCATCTAACACTTCTGAGCAGCAACTGGCGCTGTTGAAGCCCAGGGTCAAGGAGGGTGTAGGCAGAGGCCTAGTATGAGACGTTTGAAGTTGAAGTTGTAGTTAGCAGCAGTAATTTTTGCCAGACACACAGCAGGGGAACAGCAGGCGTTACTGAACCCCACAAACACATCAGCGATTGTTTTCATCTGTGCATCTAACACTTCTGAGCAGCAACTGGCGCTGTTGAAGCCCAGGTCAAGGAGGGTGTAGGCACAAAATATTGAGTTATTGCCTTGTTACGTGGCCATTGCAAATGTATGTACTTCAAACAAGAATAAATGAAGTTTTACTACGACAATAAAATGATGAATTTCAATTACAAGAATAGAAAAATATTTATACTTGACAGTCCTCTGTGGTTGATAACGTTTAATGGCTAACTGAAAATATGGTAACAAATTCAAAGCTTTCGAGACTACTCAGGTGTCTTCATCAGGCTAAGAGTAAAGCCAAAAATGAAGAATCACATATTTCTACACACAACAGGACACAGGAATAGCTAAGACAAGTGAGGGAGGGACAAGTGAGGGGAGACCGGCAACAAAAAGGAGAACAAGGATGAATTATCAGCGCCACACAATCACAGATAAATTAATGAATTTACCTGTGGCAAAAGACTTTTGTATGCCCGGTCATAGCATCATGGATATGGAATTACTGGTATTAAAATATAACTTCAAATATGAGAAACGTACAAAGGTTTCAGAATATAAGCTCATCATGACCTTTGACACTGTTAGTGATGGAATGAATAGATCACATGGATTATGTCATTCTATATCAATTAAGGAATCTGCGTCTATGACCTTCCAGGGTCATGAAAACCCAAAAAATACGCCAATGAGAGGGCAATCAAACTTTCTATCCTTATCTAGGAACTGTTCCAATATTTATGTTCATCCCTGTGAGATAATGACAGTTCTGATACACGTCACTTACTTGTCTTACCTATTGCACTATTCCTGTGTCCTGTTGTGTATAGAAATATGTGATGCTTAATTTTTTTAGTTAGTCTTTCCCTGATGAAGAGACGTGAGTAGCCTTGAAAGCTTGCAATTTGTTTCCATCTTTTCAGTTATCCATAAAAAGGTATCAACCACTGCTGACTCTGAAGTCTAAATATTTTTCTATCTACTGGCTAACACGGTACAAAGATACACATGTTTTCTAATTTCAAGAAGGAAAAATAAAGAAAATACAAATATAAACGCATATATGCACATGCCAAAAATAAATGGAACAACACAACACCCAAAAAATTGGTAACAAAATATAGTGTTGTAAATTTAAGAATAAAAGTAAATGTTTTTTTTTATGAATAATGCTTAAGGAACGCTATGTTAAACCATAACATAGTGAAGACAATGGATTTTGTAATAGTCACTCATCATCATCATCGCAAATTTTATGTGACAGTCACAGACAATTCAATTATTTAAGTTCATAAAATCGTAACTTTCTATAGCATGTATGACATGTCCAGCATGGACTCATCAATGTGATTGATGACACAATAATGTACAATAAAAAATAACCATTTAAAAAAACATTAGGCATTGTTTGTCACAATTTAAGTGTGTGCCTGCAAGTGTAGGTGAAACAAAGGCTACGGATAGCAAAGGTATATTCTATGTCTGTATCAGACAGTGGACAGCCTCTGATGGGTAATGCCGATGTTATACTGTACGTCAATAAAGTCTGCGGCTGAAATCATGCATTTTTTGCTTGTAGAGTGTTGAAGAGGGTAAAAGAATGTCTGGTTGCGCAAAGCTTTATCCGTCAGGACCGTCAACACTACCTTCCTACTGTCACGCGTAGGGTAGGGTAGCGTGTGGCAATTAGCTGACTATCAAATGTGAGGTTAGGCTGCGTTATTGCGCACTAGGGACGCAAAAAAAAATACAGCAGTAATAATTTAATGTGTAATACTACACCTATGACAAACCAAAAAATTACGTTCCCTCTTTAACAATGTACAAGACTAACAAGCCTAATGGTTGACGCTGACTTAATTGAGATACAGTATTACATCAACATTGTCCATGAGTAACTATGCACTGTGATACCTATATACCAGTATTAATTTATATCTCTTGTGGTTGTTTCAACAGCACTTGCAGGTATAAGTACCTATTGTCAGTATGCATGATGCACTTTCTAGATGTAATAATTTATTATTGGACATTATTACCATGTTTACATGCTGGCCATTTCATATATGGTGTTTGAAGTTACAGTTGGCATCAGTATGTGTATTTTATAATGTCTGTCATAAATAAACCTCGTGATGATGATGATGAGGATTTAATGATTCGTACATCCATTGAGTGCATTATCTTACAGGTACAGATAAATTTCCTTAAAAAGCATTAATTCATAAGTCTGAAATGTACTTTTATGCATTAATTTAAAAATGTGAAGAGTAGACTATGTTTTATTTTTTGTTACCATTTCTAATAGACATGTGCAGATATGCGCTGTGATGACAAATTATTATTTGTCCATATTTGTCATAAAAATTTATCATTCTAGGCCTGCAAAACTTCACAATTTCATGTTTTCAGCATAACAAGCAGGGTGACGGCTCTTCCCTATTTGGAGCATGTTGGTCATGTGTTTTTCTGTCCATGTGTCGGGAACAGGACACTTCTTGCCGTTGACACAGCAGGGGAACAGCTGGCGTTACTGAACCCCACTAACAGTAGAGCTTGTGTTTTGTTCTGTGGACACGACACTTCTGAGCAGCAACTGGCAGTGTTGGAGCCCAGGGAGTAGAGTTCAGGTGGTAGAAAGATGAACATAACAGGAGACATGGATAACGTTGCGAACCAGTTATTTAATCTGAAAACGGACAGACAAATTCTGGCGAGATCCATGCCTTGTTCATTTTCAGAAAAGTAAGCCGGTCTACATTATCGGAGGATAGTCGCATGCGACGGTCTGTTAGTACACCACCTGCAGCACTAAAGACGCGCTCCGATAATACACTGGCAGCAGGGCAAGCCAGCACCTCCAATGCATACTGGCTAAGCTCTGGCCATGTATCCAGCTTAGAGACCCAAAACTTGAATGGGGAAGAGCCATCTGGGAGTACACTGAGAGGCAAAGCCAAGTAGTCTGTCACCATCTGACGGATACGTTGCCTCCCGCTGACTGGAGCCCTCTCGGATGGTGTAGACATTTGTGGCGCTGCCACAAAACTTTGCCACATTTTGAACATACTGGTCTTTCCCTGTGCAGAGGCACTGCGTGTGCTCCCTCTTGTTGCAGAGCTCTCTACACTGCCTCGACGCACAGAGCTGCTTTGTAAAGCAGTAGCAGCAGCAGTGCTCTCGGCAGTAAGGTAGAACATTAGGGATTGCACCAGTGTGTCTTGGTACTCCCGCATTTTACGCTCCCGGTTCAACGGTGTGATGAGGCTTTTGACGTTGTCCCGGTAGCAAGGGTCTAGGAGGGTGTACACCCAATAATCAGACGTCGTGAGAATGTGGGCGATGCGGCGGTCGTTTCTTAGGCACTGCAGCATGAAATCAACCATGTGCTGCAGACTCCCAACTGGCAAAGAAACGCTGTCCTCTGCAAGAGGCGTTATCTCTGCCTGCTCTGCATCACCCCACCCTCGCTCTACATACTGACTAGAGCGTTGTGTACCTCCCTCTGGAGCGATGTCTTCCTCCTCCATTGACTCCTCCTCCTCATCCTCCTCACAAAGTGAGCCCTGCCCAGCCCTTTGTGAGGAACCACGTTGCGCTGACTTTCCAGAAGGTGATGGAATTTGTGACTCCTCATCCTCCACCTCTTCCAAAACCTCATCCCTTATTGCTTGCAGTGTTTTTTGAAGCAGGCAGATAAGGGGGACAGTCAGGCTGACTAGTGCATCATCTGCACTCGCCATCCGCGTTGACTCATCAAACGCACGCAAAACGTGGCACATGTCCTTCATACTGGCCCACTCATTAATGGTGAAGTGTGGACGGCGCAAATTGCGTGTTGATTGCGCCTGATGCAGCTGATACTCCATAACTGCTGGCTGCTGCTCACACAACCGCTCCAACATATGTAACGTTGAATTCCACCTGGTGGATACGTCACATATGATGCGATGTTCAGGAAGGCGCAATCTGCGTTGCAGAGCTGCAATGCGCGATCTGGCCATGCTGGAACGTCGCAAGTGAGCGCACTCTAGGCGGACCTTGTGCAGCAGTGCATCAAGATCCGGATAGTCCCTCAAAAAACTCTGCACGACCAAGTTGAGCACATGTGCCAGACATGGTATGTGAGTGAGGTTGCCAAGGCCCAGAGCTGCCACCAGATTTCGGCCATTGTCACACACTACCAAGCCTGGCTGGAGATTCGCTGGCAAAAACCACACGTCGCTCTCCTGCTTGATGGCATTCCAGACCTCCTGCGCTGTGTGGCTTCGATTCCCCATGGGAATTAATTTCAGAACGGCCTGTTGCCGTTTGGCCACGGCTGTGCTCATATCGGTCGCATCAGGTAAGCGTCCACGGGTCCATGTGGAGGTAGACCGTGACGGCTCCTGCAGCGATGATTCTGAGGAACTGGAGTAGGAGGAGGAGTCAATGTGGACAGACTTGATTCCGGCAATCCTTGGAGTTGGCAGAACACGTACAGCGCCACTCGCAAGATCTGTACCCGGCTCCACAACATTCACCCAATGGGCAGTGAGTGAAAGGTATCGTCCCTGGCCATGGGTACTGGTCCACGCATCGGTGGTCAGGTGGACCTTGCTACTGACGGCGTTTAGTAGCGCATGTTTAATTTTTGCCTCAACATGCTTTTGCAGACCAGGGACGGCTTGCCTGCTGAAATAAAATCGGCTGGGCACATTGTATTGTGGGACTGCCAATGCCATTAATTCACGGAAACTGTCAGTCTCCACCAGCCTGAATGACAGCATTTCAAGGGACAGGAGTTTTGCAATGCCAGCATTCAGAGCCTGTGCTCGTGGATGGTTTGCCGAGTATGGCCGTCTTTTATCCCATGCCTGTGCTACCGATGGCTGTTTTGTGGCCTGGGTGTGTGAGGATGACAGGGAACTTGCAGCTGTGGGTGGAATAACACTGTGTCTCTGGACAACAGTGACAGAGGTTCTTCCATGGCGATCCTTTGAGGAAGCCGAACCAGCTGTGTGTGAACTGGAGGAAGAGGCTCCAACAGGAGCTAAAGATGTAGGTGCTGCTGTAGGTTGGCCTACATCTCCAGTGTGTCTTTGTAACTCAACAAAGTGCTTTGACCGCACATGTTTCCACATATTTGTTGTATTAAGGTTACTGACACTTTTACCTCTTTTAATTTTTTGATTACACAGCTTGCATTTGACATAGCAAATATCATCTGCAACTGTATCAAAAAAGGACCACGCAGAGCAAGTCCTGGGAGCGCCCGGTTTGGCTGTTGTAAGAGAACTGCTCCGAACGGGTGCCAAACTGGAGGCTACAGGCAAGCGAGTCTGCAGCCTACCTCTCCCTACTGTTTGGACCGTTGGGGCAATCTCTTCCTCAGAGCTGCTCCCACCACCTTCCTGTTCCTCACGCCATGTTGGGTCTTGGACCTCATCATCTCCACCACTACCCTCTTCCAACACCTGCTGTTGTTGGGTGGTCTGGCCAGCACCATGCTCAACAGAAACTGGCAACTGAGTCTCATCATCATCAGATGCGTTCTGCGGTGTGCTGACCATCGGCACTGGCTCACCCGCCTCTTCAGATTCAGAGAGACACAGCTGTTGCGCATCACTGCATACTGCCTCTTCTTCACATTCCAGAATGCTGCTTGGCTGGGCCCCTGTTTCCAAGCCAACAGATTCTGAGAACAGAAGCAGAGACTCAGCTGGCTCCTGTACAGAGCTCTCTGACTGCCTGGGCAATTTGGCAGGCGGTGAAGAGACTGATGGTTGTTCAACAGTGCTGTGGTCCTGAGAGGAGGTGGAAGCTATTGAAGTCGATGCATTGGCTGCCATCCAACCAACAACGGCTTCAATTTGTTCTTCACGCAGCAGGGGGGTACGCTGAGCTCCTACAAAAGTGCGCATAAAGGAACGCTCACGGGGAAAACTGGTGGATGCTGTGTCACTGGGTGCGGCAGCAGCCACAGAATCCCCACGTCCTCTCCCTGCTGCAAATCCACGGCCTCGACCACGACCACGTGCCTTACTCACTGACTTCTTCATCTCGGTAGATTGATAAAGAAAGTCAGAAAAGTTAAGGCCTAAGTGTGGTTATTCCTCACAGACTACAGTGAACCCTGCAGACAACTGTTCAGTATCTGTGAAAGGCCCCTTTGTGTACTTCTATAGTGTTTGCAACCAATGTATTGTATACGGATGGAAGCGCGTCACACTAATAGATTAGATTTTTTTCCACTAAAATGGAGCAGCACCAATTAGAGAAAAATGTGAAGGATGAGGCAGTGACACACGCTCAGCAGACTACAACCGGCAGTGGTTGAAGTACAAACTGGAGCGTAATCTGCACTCACAAAATGAAAAGCTCACAGACTACAGTGAACACTGAAACACAACTATTCACTATCTGTGAAAAGCTCCTTTGTGTACTTCTATAGTGTTTGCAACCAATGTATTGTATACGGATGGAAGCGCGTCACACTAATAGATTAGATTTTTTTCCACTAAAATGGAGCAGCACCAATTAGAGAAAAATGTGAAGGATGAGGCAGTGACACACGCTCAGCAGACTACAACCGGCAGTGGTTGAAGTACAAACTGGAGCGTAATCTGCACTCACAAAATGAAAAGCTCACAGACTACAGTGAACACTGAAACACAACTATTCACTATCTGTGAAAAGCTCCTTTGTGTACTTCTATAGTGTTTGCAACCAATGTATTGTATACGGATGGAAGCGCGTCACACTAATAGATTAGATTTTTTTCCACTAAAATGGAGCAGCACCAATTAGAGAAAAATGTGAAGGATGAGGCAGTGACACACGCTCAGCAGACTACAACCGGCAGTGGTTGAAGTACAAACTGGAGCGTAATCTGCACTCACAAAATGAAAAGCTCACAGACTACAGTGAACACTGAAACACAACTATTCACTATCTGTGAAAAGCTCCTTTGTGTACTTCTATAGTGTTTGCAACCAATGTATTGTATACGGATGGAAGCGCGTCACACTAATAGATTAGATTTTTTTCCACTAAAATGGAGCAGCACCAATTAGAGAAAAATGTGAAGGATGAGGCAGTGACACACGCTCAGCAGACTACAACCGGCAGTGGTTGAAGTACAAACTGGAGCGTAATCTGCACTCACAAAATGAAAAGCTCACAGACTACAGTGAACACTGAAACACAACTATTCACTATCTGTGAAAAGCTCCTTTGTGTACTTCTATAGTGTTTGCAACCAATGTATTGTATACGGATGGAAGCGCGTCACACTAATAGATTAGATTTTTTTCCACTAAAATGGAGCAGCACCAATTAGAGAAAAATGTGAAGGATGAGGCAGTGACACACGCTCAGCAGACTACAACCGGCAGTGGTTGAAGTACAAACTGGAGCGTAATCTGCACTCACAAAATGAAAAGCTCACAGACTACAGTGAACACTGAAACACAACTATTCACTATCTGTGAAAAGCTCCTTTGTGTACTTCTATAGTGTTTGCAACCAATGTATTGTATACGGATGGAAGCGCGTCACACTAATAGATTAGATTTTTTTCCACTAAAATGGAGCAGCACCAATTAGAGAAAAATGTGAAGGATGAGGCAGTGACACACGCTCAGCAGACTACAACCGGCAGTGGTTGAAGTACAAACTGGAGCGTAATCTGCACTCACAAAATGAAAAGCTCACAGACTACAGTGAACACTGAAACACAACTATTCACTATCTGTGAAAAGCTCCTTTGTGTACTTCTATAGTGTTTGCAACCAATGTATTGTATACGGATGGAAGCGCGTCACACTAATAGATTAGATTTTTTTCCACTAAAATGGAGCAGCACCAATTAGAGAAAAATGTGAAGGATGAGGCAGTGACACACGCTCAGCAGACTACAACCGGCAGTGGTTGAAGTACAAACTGGAGCGTAATCTGCACTCACAAAATGAAAAGCTCACAGACTACAGTGAACACTGAAACACAACTATTCACTATCTGTGAAAAGCTCCTTTGTGTACTTCTATAGTGTTTGCAACCAATGTATTGTATACGGATGGAAGCGCGTCACACTAATAGATTAGATTTTTTTCCACTAAAATGGAGCAGCACCAATTAGAGAAAAATGTGAAGGATGAGGCAGTGACACACGCTCAGCAGACTACAACCGGCAGTGGTTGAAGAACTAACTGGAGCGTGATCTGCACTCAAAAAATCAAAACCTCACAGACTGCAGTGAACACTGAAACACAACTGTCCACAATCTGTGAAAAGCTCCTTTCTGTACTTCTATAGTGTTTGCAACCAATGTATTGTATACGGATGGAAGCACGTCACACTAATAGATTTGATTTTTTTCTAATATAATGGAGCTGCACCAATTCCACTAAATAAAATAAAAAAAAAAGAGTCAGTGACACGTGCAGATGCCTACAAACAGCGGTGGATGCAGAGCAAACTGCAGCGTCACCTGCACTGTCACACACACACCTTGCACAGAGCTGTTAAAACAACACTGGCAAAATGAAGCTTTACACAGCGGTTGGTAAACTAGCCTGCCTCAAGCACAGTAGTACACAAAATCGCAATATCTAACTGTCCCTCAGAGTGAGCAGAGTAGCGTTCTGTCCCTTACTGAGTTCACAGCACAGTGACGCTAAAATGGCGGCGGCGCCTTTTATAGTGCATTCTGACATCATTTCAGCAGCCAATCACAGCCATTCCATTAGTTAAGATGACCGCAGCATTACAGGATGTGCCCACACTTCGTAGGATTCCTCATTGGCTGACTAAAATCACATTGCCTCTCAAAGAATTATGGGAACTTCCGATTCCGGTATACGATATGGAAAAAGTATCGGAATTAAGTATCGGAATTCCGATAACGCGAATATCGGCCGATACCCGATACTTGCGGTATCGGAATGCTCAACACTAATTGTGACTGCTCAGGCAGAGGGTCCACAGACGTGACATCATCGCACTGTCTGACCTGAATGTCACTGTCAGGAAAAGCGGAAGGAGTCACAGCGGTGGAGCAGGGAGACAAAAGTATTGCAAGTGCTGGGGCCCTGAGCAAGCAGGGGGGCCCACTCGTGGGTGCCGTCACTGGCACAGGGCACCTCATAGAAAGCCAGTGTCTCTGACGGCGAGTGGGCCCCCACCTGCTCAGGGCCCCGGCACTTGCCCGGGTGCACCAGGTGCAGACGCCGGCCCTGGGGGGTTACAGCCCAGTTAGGAAGGTGGAAAAATTGGCATATGTTGAAGTGTAGGCTGGACATTCAGCAGCTGCAAATGGAGGAATTGGAGAAGTTGGAGGAAGAGGAGGACAAAGTGAGCCATTTTGCTGGCAACCTATGTGTCATCAGGGAAGGTGGTACAAAATCCTTTGAAACCCAGGCATGGTTCATTTTAATGAAGGTGAGATCACCAACATTTTTGGTCGACAGCCGGGTCCTTCTCTCTGTCAGGATTGATCCAGCAGCACTGAAGAATCTTTCTGATAGTACACTACCAGCAGGGCAAGCGAGCTCCTGTAAGACATATTGTGCCAATCCAGGCCAGGTGTCCAGTTTACAGGCCCAGTAGTCAAAGCGGAATGAACTGTGAGGGAGAACATCGATAGGGGAGGAGAGGTAATTTTGAAACATAGTTGACAACTGCTGTCTCCTGTCTGTTGCAATCGATTCAATATTAACAGTCATGTGAGCGGTCCTAGAGAAATCAGTCCACAACTTGGTCATTAAACCCCTGTCTCCAACGCCACTTCGGCTGTGTGCACCACGAACACCTCTTCCATGTTGCCCAGTACGGCTCGTGGTAGAACCTGCAACGCTGCTGTGTGCTGGGAATGCCTCTAACAAATGGTTTACCAGAGATTTTTGTTTGTTCGCCAATATTAGCTCTAGGTTCTCCTATGGCAGGTGTGGGGGATATTTATACCGTCCTTCGGGGGCAGTACAAACTCTGCCCACAAAGTGCATCCTGACTCTGGCACTGGTGTCAGGACATAATCTTTCATTGCATGCACTTCAGTGTTCAGTAGTGAACACTGCATGTGTACTTACAGAGCAAGAAGAAATTAATGAGCTGGTGGCAATCAAAATACAGCTCCCTGCCAAAGCACAGCGGTCCTGAGAATCTGCCCGGGGGCCGGATAAAAGGTCATCGAGGGCTGTAAATGGCCCTGGGGCCTGAGGTTCCCCACCCCTGTCCTATGGCATGATGTTCTGTAATTTTCCTTTATAGCGTATATCGAGGATGCTGGCCAACCAGTAGTCATCATCCTTCATAATTTTGGCAATGCGGGGTCCCTTTAAAGGACCTGCAAGACATAATCACACATGTGCACCAATGTTCCAGGTGTCAATGATGCACTGCCAGGGGTGGGTGGAGGAGCACTTTCTGGCAAATCCACATCCCTCTAGTCACAGACAAACCCTGCACCTGACCTTTTAAAGCCAACATTTTCTCTTGCCCCTCAGAAGCATCCTCCTCCCCAAAATAATCATCACCCTCATACTCCTCCTCTTCCTATTCATTCTCCACCTCATCCAGGATATTTCCCTGAGCAGACAATGCCTGACTGTCATCAAGGCTTCCCTCCTCCTCCTCCTCCTCCACTGCAGACGCCTGATTCTTAATATGCGTCAATGTTTGCATGAGCAGACGCATAAGTGGAATGCTTATGCTTATGATGGCGTCGTCTGCGCTTACCAGCCGTGGGCATTCCTCAAAACACTGTAGGACTTTACAGAGGTCTTTCAGCTTTGACTACTGCACACCCGACAACTCCATGTCTGCCCTCAAACTGCCTGCCTGTGTATCCTCCCACAAATGCATTACAACCTGCCTCTGTTCGCCCAGCCTCTCAACCACGTGCATGGTGGAGTTTCATCTTGTTGCAACCTCTATGATTAGGCGGTGCTTGGGGAGGTGGAGCGATCGCTGAAGCCTCTGCATACGACTGGAGTCTACGGGCGAGCAATGGATGTGCGAGCACAGTCTTCGCACCTTATGGAGCAGGGCTGGTAACTCCGGATAATTATTTATGAAGCACTGAACCACCAGGTTCAAGGTGTGAGCCAGGCAAGGTATGTATCTGAGTTTTGCCAGGGCTATGGCCATCACAAAATTATGGCCGTTATCGCTGACTACCTTGCCTGGCTGAAGATGTAGACTGCCCAGCCATGACTCAGTTTCTCACTGCAAGTAGTCGGCCAGTACCTCCGCTGTGTGTCTGTTGTCGCCCAAAGACATCATCTTTAAAACAGCCTGCTGACGCTTACCACAAGCTGTTCGATAATGGGACACCTCGTGTGCAACACTGGCAGCTGCGGATGGAGTGCTCGTGCGACTGCGCTCTGTCGACAAGCTTTCGCTTCTGGAGGAGGAGGGTCTGACTCCTACAGCCAACTGTTTCCTATACCGTGGGCTAGGCAGCACTGTCCCACCGCCGCTGTCCCCTATGGACCCTGCATCCACCACATTAACCCAGTGCGCAGTAATGGACACATAACGGCCCTGGCCATGCCTACTGGCCCATGCATCTGTTGTGAGGTGCACCTTTCCACTCACTGATTGTTTGAGTGTATGGACAATGCGGTCTTTCACATGCAGGTGGAGGGCAGGGATGGCTTTTCTAGAAAAGAAGTGCCGACTGGGTAGGTCATAGTGTGGGACAGTGTATGCCATCAGCTCTCGGAACGCTGTGCTTTCAACCAAACGGAAGGGCATCATCTCTAATGAGATCAGTTTGGCAATGTAGGCGTTCAAAGCTGGTGTACACGGATGAGAGGATCAGTGCTTTCTTGTCCTACTCAGAGTGTCTGCTAGGTGAGCTTGACTTGAGAGCTGCATATGGGGGAACTAGCAGTGGACATGCAGACTGAGAGGGGGTTCGTGATGGTGGTGGTGATGGCCTCGATTCAGTCTTTTGTTGCAAAAACATTGTGATTCCCTGACTGCTTTGGCCTTGCGACGACACCTCAACATTTCTTGCTTGTGGTGTGCTAACCGGTGGGCTTACAATGGGAGAAGCGATGGAGCATTGCTGGCTATCTTCAGTCGGAGAAGGTGCACATGTGCTATCTGAGGTTTTGTAGTCCGTCCACGCATTCAAGTGCATGGTGTTTAAATGTCTAAGCATACAAATGGTATTCAAATTTCGTAGATTTTTCCCTTGGCTAAAGGTCCTTCCGCACTTCTTACAAATAACCTTTGCCTCATCAAAAGGATTTTGGTCAAAAAAGTGCCACACTGCACTCTTCCTACTATGGGATAAATTTTCAGGGCTTGCACGCTGTGCTCATTTGACCGTCTGGCCAAGCTGTCCTGCAACCCTTTTTGTTTTTTTAACACGTTTTTGGACAGCTACGGGCCTGCCAGATAACCGCAGCTGCTATGTCGATGCCTGCTGCGGATCCTCTTCTGAGCTTTGCCAGAAGCACCCTCTTCCCCAATGGATGTCAATCGGGCTCAACAACTGGGTCATCCATCACCTCCTCTTCAATTTCATCTGCACTTTCCTCTGTGTCACCGTGTAAGGTGGTATAGTATGCGGGAAGGGGCACCTGAGTTTCATCAGGGTCAGATTCTGGCTCAGTAGACTGCGAGGGCAATGTAGTGCTCCTAGTGAATGTCCAGTAGAATCATCTAGCAGTGGCTGTGCATCAGTGCACTCCATGTCAGATTTATCTTGGACTGGGGAATTAAGGATTTCACTTGATAACCCTGGCATGTATGTGAAAAGAGCTCCATGGAGTAATCTGAAGTGCGGCCTGCCACATCCTTCACTTTTGTTGGGGGTGAAGGACACAAGGAAAGGTGTTGTTCCTGACCAGGAGCCTGCACTGACGACTCAGTGCTTGCATTTTTTGAAACTTCAGAAGAGGAGGCGATAGAGCTGGAGGCTGTTTCGGCAATGTAAGCCAAATCTTGTTCCTGATGCTGATGATGGATTTAAAAGCGGTTTACCTACTCCCAGAAAATGGAGCCTTCTAGGCCTTCTGGAGCCAGATGATGACGCAGGCTCAACACCTCCTGCCTTAGGTGCTATTGTGCTTTTGGCACTACCAGCAGATGCACCACCACCACCACCAGTACCAGCTGGCCCTCCCCGAAAATCGTACGCGGCCTCTTCCACCATACTTCCTCATGTTTTGGAAAATGTACCAAAAATACCAGCAGATATATGGTACTGTATCAGAAGCGTAAAGCTGTATATGGTTAAGGTGAAAATTTAAATCACCGTATATTTCCGGAGTAACACACAGACGCTTAGTCAGTAAGGATTTGACCAGAATACAAAAAGCAGAAAAACGGTACTGTATCGAAAGCGTACAGCTGTATACAGTTTTGGGGTAATTTTAAATCTCCGTATATGTTGCCGGGGTCACACACAGACGCTCACAGGCTCAGTATGGATTAGACCAGAATATAAAAAGTAGAAAAACTGTACTGTATCAGAAGCGTACAGTTGTCTACAGTATTGGGGAAATTTTCAATCTCCTTATATGTTTCGAGAGTAACACACAGAAGCACACTCAGTACGGATGAGACCAGAATATAAAAAGCAGAAAAAGAGTACTGTATCAGAAGCGTACAGCTGTATACAGTGTTGGGGCAATTTTAAATCTCCATATATATTTCCTAAGTAACACACAGACGCTCACTCAGTATGGATTTGACTACAATACAAAAACCAGCAAAACGGTACTGTATCAGAAGCCTACAGCTGTATACAGTGGTGGGGTAATTTTAAATCTCCATATATATTGCCAGAGTCACACACAGGCGCTCAGAGGCTCATTGTGGATTAGACCAGAATATAAAAATCAGAAAAATGGTACTGTATCAGAAGCGTGCAGGTGTATACAGTGTTGGGGAAATTTACAATCTCCGTATATATTTCGAGAGTAACACACAGACGCACACTCAGTATGGATTAGACCAGAAAATAAAAAGCAGAAAAAGGGTACTGTGACAGAAGCGTAAAGCTGTATACATTATTGGGGTATTTTTAAATCTCCGTATATATTTCCGGAGAAACACACAGACGCTCACTCAGTATGGATTTGACCAGAATGCAAAAATCAGAAAAACGGTACTATATCAGAAGCGTACAGCTGTATAGTGTTGGGGTAATTTTATATCTCCGTATATGTTGCCGGAGTCACAAACAGACGCTCACAGGCTCAGTATGGATTAGACGAGAATATAAAAAGCAGAAAAATGGTACTGTATCAGAAGAGTACAGCTGTATACAGTGTTGGGGTAATTTTAAATCTCCGTATATATTGCTGGAGTCACACACAGACGCTCAGAAGCTCAGTATGGATTAGACCAGAATATAAAAAGCAGAAAAACCATACTGTATCAGAAGCGTACCGGTGTATACAGTGTAAGGGAAATTTTCAACCTCCGTTTATATTTAGAGAGTAACACACAGACGTACACTCAGTATGGATTAGACCAGAATCTAAAAAGCAGAAAAAAAGTACTGTATCAGAAGCGTACAGCTGTATACAGTTTTGGGGTAATTTTAAATCTCCGTATATATTTCCGGAGTAACACACAGACGCTCACTCAGTATGGATTAGACCAGAATATAAAAAGCAGAAAAACGGTACTGTATCAGAATCCTACAGCTGTATACAGTTTTGGGGTAATTTTAAATCTTCGTATATATTTCCGGAGTAACACACAGATGCTCACTCAGTATGGATAACACCAGAATATAAAAAGCAGAAAAACTGTACTGTATCAGAATCGTTCAGCTGTATACAGTGTAAGGGAAATTGTAAACCTCCGTATATATTTCCGGAATCACACACAGACGCTCACTCAGTATGGATTAGACCAGAATATAAAAAGCAGAACAAGGGTACTTTATCAGAAGCAAAAAGCTGTATAAGGTGTAGGGGAAATTGTAAATCTCCGTATATATTTCCGGAGTCACACACAGATAGTCAGCATGTATTTGTCCGTGAGACCAGCCGGTACACGGTAGTGTGTGAGGAGCGTACACCTCTATACGGTGTGGGAAAAAATGGTAACTGTGCAGAAAAAAAGAAAAAAAGTATAAGTGCTGTGTAAAAAGCAGTCTGCACAGCAGTGTACACACAGCAATACAGCTATCAGGCAGCCTAATAACCAGCGCTGCTGCACACATGAAAATCATCCCCTGTCACTGCACACTAGCTGTACAGCACAATTGCTATCAGCACAAGCACATAATAACTTCTCTTTCCAGCCATAACTCTCTCCCTACTGATAAACAGCTCAGCAACTCTCCCTTACTGTTAAGATCGGCAGAAGTAAAATGGCGGTCGGCGGTCAGGGCTTTTATAGACACTATGACACCCCCAAAGCAAGCCAATCACTGCAATGCCCTTCTCTAAGATGGTGGTGGATGCTGCCCATGTCATCTCGTTGCCCACAGTGTACATCCTTGCTCATTGGCTGAATAAAAGCGCCTGCAAGCATTATGGGAGAACCGACTTTGGTACTTGTTTTGCCGAACGCATGGCCGACTTCACGCCATGGTCGGGTTTCGCTCGGCGAAACCCGACTTTGGATAAAGTCGGCGACTTATGAATCTGACCGACCTGTTTCACTCAACTCTAGTTATGACAATTGCAGAAAATATATTATATTTTTTCTTTAATAAAAAAAATATGACTGTTTAACATGCTTTCTAAATTCCTAACAATTTTCAATATTTATGCTTTCTTTAACTTAAAAGATAGGCTCAGTGGTCAGTTTCAAATAATAAAAATGTGTTATATATATTTACAGCTCTGGCAACAATTAAGAGACTACTGCAAAATTTTCAGTTTGTCTGATTTTTCTCTTTGTAGGTATATTATTTGAGTAAAATGTAAATTGCTCTTTTATTCTACTTATTCTATAAACTACTGACATGTCTCCGAATTTCCAAGTGATACATTATTTATTTATATTCATTCATTATATTTATTTATATTCAGAAAATGAGAAATGGTCAAAATAACAAAAAATGCAATGCTTGCAGTCCTCAAATAATGCTAAGAAAACAAGTTCATAATCATTTAGAAACAACAATACTAATGTTTTAACTCAGGAAGAGTTCAGAAATCAATATTTTGTGGAATAGCCATGATTTTTAATCACAGCTTTCATGCGTCTTGGCATGCTTTCCACCAGTATTTCACACTGCTTTTGGGTGACCTTATGCCACTCCTGGTACAAAAACTTAAGCAATTCTTCTTTGTTTGATGGCTTGTGACTATCCATCTTCCTCTTGATTACATTCCAAAGGTTTTCAATGGGGTTCAGGTCTGTAGATTGGGCTGGCCATGACGGGGATTTGATGTGGTGGTCCGTCATCCACACATTGATTGACCTAGCTGTGTGGCATGGTGCATTGTCCTGCTGGAAAAACCAGTCCTCAGAGTTGGGAACATTGCCCGAGCAGAAGGAATCAACTGTTTTTCCAGGATAACTTTGTATGCGGCTTGATTCATACATCCTTACCAAAGAATAACCTGTCCAATTACAGCCTTGCTGAAGCATCCCCAGATCATCACCTATCCTCCTCCAAATTTCACAGTGGGTTCTCCGTCTAACCATTAGATGACCAGGTGTTGGGCAAAGCTGAAAATTAAACTCATCAGAGAAAATTACCTTTCTCCAGTCCTCTATGGTCCAATCCTTATGGTCTTTGGCAAATTTTAGCCTGGCTCTCCTTTGCTTCTCATTGATGAAAGACTATTTCTAGTTTTACATGACTTGAGCCCTGCCTCTAGAGCCTGTTAAGAACTGTTCTTGCCATGCAGTTCACTCTAGCTGCCATTTGCCATTCCTTTTGTAGGTGATTTGATGCCATCCTGCGGTTGCTGAGTGACATTCTAATAAGATGACGGTCATCCCAGTCAGTGGAAGTCATTTTCTCCCTCTGCTGGTCTGTAGCATTGTTGTCACCAATGTCTGCTACTTGACCTTGTTGTAATGGACTGCTGTCTTAGAAATTTTAAGGATGGTGGCAACATTAGGCTCACTGTATCCCTCTGATAGTAAAGCCTGAAGTGAACCCTTTTTTTTCTCACTCAAGACTTTTCTTTTTAACTCTTTTGGCATGGTTAAATGTTATTTTTTCATTCCTATTACTTTTGCGATATTACTAGCACTTGTTTTGCCATCCAGCTTGTCCTATTGCAAGAGGATTGTGAACACCACAGCAGTGTTCCCCATGGCAGCATGTCTCGCGGCTGTTAGATAGCAGCAAAACATGTGGGGTAGCTTACCAAACAAGTAGTGTTTGTCACTCTGTCATGCACATGTCATGTTTTATACTTTCCTTCATTAAATAAGATTTGCTTCCGGTGATCACCTAATTAGAAGAAAATTAAGTAGAATGAGGTTTACTCTTTTTGGAATTTAGCTGACACTGGAATGGAATGGCTGTCAGACATGTACAGAAGCTGATTTTTATAAAACTGTGCAGTGGTCTCTTAAATTTAGCCAGAGCTGCATATGTGTGTGTGAGTGTTTGTGTGTACGGATGTGGACTTTCTTAACCTATTCCTGCCACTGAAGAAAACAATCATGCTGTGTATAGTGTCATGCAGTTTTTCATGGAAAATGACATGTGACATGCGTCTTATATAATGTGTTATGTTAATGTAAAGAGTTAATGTATAATGTGAATACTGTATCCTACAGGATTACATTAGATATAAAATAGGTACTAGCCTAGTGGGTGGGAACTAGTGTTAATAAAAGGGGGGCACTTCCTGATAGCAAGAAATAGAGAAGTGCAATAACAAGTACAAGTTGATGTCCAGTGGGCTGCTAGAGTCAGCATCTTTCTACCATTTGAGGCTGTGAGACACCATACTGATTCCTGAGCGGACTCTATTGTTGAGCTCAGAGCCCAAGGTCTGGCATAGGGGCTTCCGGGCACATTGTGTCCTTTGATGTACAAGGGAAAATGGACGGGGACATACCAAGATGGAAGGTAATGGAACCCAGGTTCACTGCCAAACGGGAAGGGAGATCCCTTGGGCTAACAGAGCTAGTGGCAGACTGATTCTCAAGAACGAACTAATAGTAAGGCTGAAGATGTGCTGTGCTAAGAAAGTACACCACATCTTCAGCCATAGCACCTCCATTTTTTGTGATCTTGGGTAGGGTGAGGGCTTATTTTTTGTGTGCCGAGCTGGCATTTTTAATGATACCATTTTGGTTCAAATACGATCTTTCAATCGCCTGTTATTGGATTTTATTGCAATGTTGCAACGATCAAAAAAGCATAATTCTGGCGATTTTACTTCTTTTCTTGCTATGCCGTTTAGCAATCAGCTTAATTATTTTTTTATTTATAGGTTGGGCGATTCTGAACGCCGTGACACCAAATATGCGTATGTTTGATTTTTTTATTGTTTTATTTTGAATGGGGCGAAAGGGGAGTGATTTGAATTTTTATATTTTTTTTAGATTTTTAAAAATTTTTTTTTTTACTTTTGCCATGTTTCATTAGTCTCCATTTGAGACTAGAAGCTGCCATAACCCGATCAGCTCTGCTAAATACAGGCGATGATCAGTTCACCTGTATGTAGCTGAATTACTCACTTGCTAGGAGCGCCGACCACTGGGTGGCGCTTACATCATTGCGACCCGTGATCATGTGACAAGGGTCATCGGTGGGTGGATTTCCGGCACGATTGCCAGAAGCGCATGTTGAATGCCGATGTCAGTATTTAACAGCGGCATTTAACTGATTAAAAGCCATGGGTGGATCATGATTCCATCCACGGCTATTCAAAACAGCTCACACGTGCTGAGAAAGATGTGGGCTCACCGCCGGAGCACACATCAAAGGGAGGGTGTCCGACATCAGTGTACTATTACACCCGATGTCGGAAAGGGGTTAAGCTGTATAACCCTGAAATGGCACTGCTTGGCTGGACCTCATCTTTATTGTGGCTGTTATAGTCTCACTGACTGGCTGCACTAGACCATGTGGTGTTATAGTTGCAAAGCGTTATGGGGAAGCTCAATTACAGCCATGCACAAATTAATTAGCCCATTCTCTGGCTGCTGCAGTTTGTGAAATGGGGATGGGAATTTTTTGTGTGCTAGTCTGTAAAGTGCTATGGAATTAATAGAGATATATAAGGAAGCTACGCAATTGCACAATAAATAAATAATATATATTTTTTGCAATCCGTATAGCAAATCACAAAGTGTTCAAATCTGTGCGCATTTGTGAATCTGAGAAAATTTTACTCCAATTTGATTCTCAGCACATTGATCTGCTCATCACTAATAAAAGGTACGTAATAGGGAAATGCTAAAAATGGTTTAAAATCTTCCTGTCAGTAGAAAAAAATGTTTATTTCTGCTTTGTACTTTATATACATAAATTTATATATACTTTATATACCTTATACAGGTCCTTCTCAAAAAAATTAGCATATAGTGCAAAATTTCATTATTTTCCATAATGTAATGATTACAATTAAACTTTCATATATTTTAGAATCATTACACACAAACTGAAATTTGTCAGGTCTTTTATTGTTTTAATACTGATGATTTTGGCATACATCTCCTGATAACCCAAAAAACCTGTCTCAAAAAATTAACATATTTCAACCGTCCAATAAAATAAAAGTGTTTTTAAAAACAAACAAAAAAACCATCAAATAATAAAGTTCAGTTATGCACTCAATACTTGGTCGGGAATCCTTTTGCAGAAATGACTGCTTCAATGCGGCGTGGCATGGAGGCAATCAGCCTGTGACACTGCTGAGGTGTTATGGAGGCCCAGGATGCTTCGATAGCGGCCTTAAGCTCATCCAGAGTATTGGGTCTTGCGTCTCTCAACTTTCTCTTCACAATATCCCACAGATTCTCTATGGGGTTCAGGTCAGGAGAGTTGGCAGGCCAATTGAGCACAGTAATACCATGGTCAGTAAACCATTTACCAGTGGTTTTGGCACTGTGAGCAGGTGCCAGGTCGTGCTGAAAAATGAAATCTTCATCTCCATAAAGCATTTCAGCCGATGGAAGCATGAAGTGCTCCAAAATCTCCTGATAGCTAGCTGCATTGACCCTGCCCTTGATGAAACACAGTGGACCAACACCAGCAGCTGACATGGCACCCCACACCATCACTGACTGTGGGTACTTGACACTGGACTTCAGGCATTTTGGCATTTCCTTCTCCCCAGTCTTCCACCAGACTCTGGCACCTTGATTTCCGAATGACATGCAAAATTTGCTTTCATCAGAAAAAAGTACTTGGGACCGCTTAGCAACAGGCGATTCTGCCGCTGTTTATGGTTCAAAAGTGGCTTTACCTGGGGAATGCGGCACCTGTAGCCCATTTCCTGCACACGCCTGTGCACGGTGGCTCTGGATGTTTCTACACCAGACTCAGTCCACTGCTTCCTCAGGTCCCCCAAGGTCTGGAATCGGTCCTTCTCCACAATCTTCCTCAGGGTCCGGTCACCTCTTCTCGTTGTACAGCGTTTTCTGCCACATTGTTTCCTTCCAACAGACTTCCCATTGAGGTGCCTTGATACAGCACTCTGGGAACAGCCTATTTGTTGAGAAATTTCTTTCTGGGTCTTACCCTCTTGCTTGAGGGTGTCAATGATGGCCTTCTTGACATCAGTCAGGTCTCTAGTCTTACCCATGATGGGGGTTTTGAGTAATGAAGCAGGCAGGGAGTTTTTAAAAGCCTCAGGAATCTTTTGCATGTGTTTAGAGTTAATTAGTTGATTCAGAAGATTAGGGTAATAGGTCGTTTAGAGAACCTTTTCTTGATATGCTAATTTTTTGAGACAGGTTTTTTGGGTTATCAGGAGTTGTATGCCAAAATCATCAGTATTAAAACAATAAAAGACCTGACAAATTTCAGTTGGTGTGTAATGAATCTAAAATATATGAAAGTTTAATTGTAATCATTACATTATGGAAAATAATGAAATTTAGCACTATATGCTAATTGTTTGAGAAGGACCTGTATATGTACAGTCAGTTCTCTTTTCTGGTTTCAGGTGTTATTTTCATATTGCACACACCTGTTACTTGCCACAGGTGAGTTTGATTGAGCGTTACATGCTTGAAACAAAGTTGTTTACCCACAGTTTTAGAAATATGCCAACAATTTTGGGGTTCATTTGAAATTATATCCAATTTGCCTTTTTTCTTTGTTTTTTTCTGTGTTATTCCAATACACATAAATAAATAAACGTGTATAACAAAACATGTGCTATTGCAATAATTTTCTGATAAAAATACTTAATTTTCTGGAATAATTTCAATGGTGCAACTACTAACACTTTTGGCCATGATTGTAAATTAGAAATATATTATATATTTTAACCTATATTTTGCTTTCAAGACTAGGATATTATGTTTCTTTACATTCTGAAATGTGTGTGATAAGTTATGAAACAGACAATAAACTTAGTTAAAGTATATTTATTAAGACAAAAAAGTAGCTTTTTATTGCAACAAATACATCAGTTATGGATCTATGACAAAGCATCCATGTATCCATGCACTGTCTGGTAGTTGTTTACTGTACTTACAATGTTTTTCAAAGCAATGATATTTGATTTCACATGTGAAGGACCTTGTGTCATCTGGGAGCAATAAGAGTCAAAACATAAACTCTCAAGGGAAATTTGTGTACTTGTTCAACACAGAAAATCAATACCAATATTTGAATTGTGTTCCTTGAACGTCTTCAACTCATACACTGGGTTTTTAAAGTCCTATGATTTGTGAGAAGATAAGTACTGTCCCCTTAGGTCCCACATAAAAATGAGATAGTCTTTCCACTGAAAAACTGTATACTAGAATACTAGATATACAGTAGATTATATAGTGTAGTAGATTAGATAGTGATCATTCATGAGCATATCACTTTTCAGTTGATGGTGACAAAATGTACCTTAAATCTTTACAGGCAAATGAATTATTCAGTGTGAAGATGTTAACAGATACATGTTATTCGTTTTGGAACTAGCTTCCCTGTATTTTTTTTTCACATGATCATATCTCTGACAGCTAACAGTCTTTCTGTTAAGTGCCTGCAAGTAAGTAGGTAAATTCGTATTAGTAATATGATCACATACTGTACTTGCTTGGCAGTAAAAAATTTCCTAAACTACTGCTAACTTGGATTTCTTTACCCTAGTTGCCAACTAAAGATGGTCTAATTTATTAGTTTGGAATCAAATTCTACTCAAATTTGACAAAAATCCACATTCTGGACAATTCAATCTTTTTAAAATTCATTCCATCTGAATTCAGCTAAATGACAGTCAGGTGTGGCTGCTAGAGTTGAGAGAAACAGGTCGGTCAGTTTCAAAAATCGCCGACTTTCGCCAAAGCATGGAGTCGGCTATGTGGTCGTCGACCCGAGCACCAAAGTCGGTTTTCTCATAATGCTTGCAGGTGCCTTTTCTCAGCCAATGAGCAAGGACTCACACTGAGATGACATGGGCAGAGGCCACATCCATCTTACAGAAGGGCATTGCAGTGATTGGCTTGCTTTGTGTGGCGTCACAGTGGCTATAAAAGTCCTGAGCGCCGACCGCCATTTTACTTCTGTCGATCTCAGTGTAGGGAGAGGTTGCTGCAGCTGTTTCTCAGTAGGGAGAGAGTTAGGCAGGAAAGAAAAGTGATTCTGTGCTTGTGCTGATAGCAATTGTGCTGTACAGTTAGTGTGGGAGTGCTGGTTATTAGGCTGACTGCCTGCCAGTGACAGGGGAGGATTTTCTTTTGTGCAGCAGCAGAGCTGGTTAATAGGCTGTATTGCTGTGTGTACATTGCTGTGCAGACTGCTTTTTACACAGCATTAATACTTTTATTATTTTTGTCTGCACAGTTACCGAGCGTTAATTTTTTCCCACATCATATAGAGCTGTACGCTCCTCACACACTACCGTGTACCGGCTGGTATCACGGACAAATACATGCTGACTATCTGTGTGTGACTCCGGAAATATATACGGAGATTTACAATTACCCCTAGACTGTATACAGCTGTATGCTTGAGATACAGTACCCTTTTTCTGTTTTTTATATTCTGGTCTAATCCATACTGAGCCTGTGAGCATCTGTGTGTTATTCTGGAAATCTATACGGAGATTTACAATTACCCTTACACTGTATACAGCTGTACACTTGTGATACAGTACTCTTTTTCTGCTTTTTGTATTCTGGTCAAACCAAACTGAGTGAGCGTCTGTGTGTTACTCCGGAAATCTATACGGAGATTTAAAATTACCCAATACTGTAAACAGCTGTACACTTGTCATACAGTACCCTTTTTCTGCTTTTTATATTCTTGTCTAATCCATACTGAGCCTGTGAGTGTCTGTATGTTACTCCGGAAATCTATATGGAGATTTAAAATTACCCCAATACTGTATACAGCTGTACGCTTGTCATACGTACCATTTTTCTGCTTTTTATATTCTGATCTGATCCATACTGAGCCTGTGAGCATCTGTGTGTTACTCCGGAAATCTGTACGGAGATTAACAATTTACCTCTATACACCTGTTATCTTCAGATACAGCCCCATTTTTCAGCTTTTTATATTGTGGTCTAATCCATACTGAGCCTATGAGCGTCTGTGTGTTACTCCAGAAATCTATACGGAGATTTACAATTTACCCCTATACACCTGTTATCTTCAGATACAGCCCCCTTTTTCAGCTATTATATTGTGGCCTAATCCATATTGAGCCTGTGAGCGTCTGTGTGTTACTCCGGAAATCTATATGGAGATTTACAATTTACCCCTATACACCTGTTATCTTCAGATACAGCCCCCTTTTTCAGCTTTTTATATTGTGATCTAATCCATACTGAGCCTGTGAGCGTCTGTGTGTTACTCGAGAAATCTATACGGAGATTTACAATTTACCCCTATACACCTGTTATCTTCAGATACAGCCCCTGTTTCAGATTTTTATATTGTGGTCTAATCCATACTGAGCCTGTGAGCGTCTGTGTGTTACTCCGGAAATCTATACGGAGGTTTACAATTTACCCCTATACACCTGTTATCTTCAGATTCAGCCCCCTTTTTCAGCTATTATATTGTGGTCTAATTCATACTAGGCCAGTGAGCGTCTGTGTGTTACTCCGGAAATCTATACGGAGATTTACAATTACCCCTACACTGTATACAGCTGTACGCTTGTGGTACAGTACCCTTTTTCTGCTTTTTGTATTCTGGTCAAATCCATGCTGAGTGAGCGTCTGTGTGTTACTCCAGAAATCTATACGGAGATTTAAAATTACCCCAATACTGTATACAGCTGTACGCTTGTCATACAGTACACTTTTTCTGCTTTTTATATTGAGGTCTAATCCATACTGAGCCTCTTAGCGTCTTTGTGTTACTCCGGAAATCTATACGGAGATTAACAATTGACCCCTATACACATGTTATTTTCAGATACAGCACGCTTTTTCAGCTATTATATTGTGGTCTAATCCATACTGAGCCTGTGAGCGTCTGTGTGTTTCTCCGGAAATCTATACGGAGATTTATAATTTACCCTTATACACCTGTTATCTTCAGATACAGCCCCATTTTTCAGCTTTTTATATTGTGGTCTAATCCATACTGAGCCTATGAGCGTCTGTGTGTTACTCCAGAAATCTATACGGAGATTTACAATTTACCCCTATACACCTGTTATCTTCAGATACAGCCCCCTTTTTCAGCTTTTTATATTGTGGTCTAATCCATACTGAGCCTGTGAGCGTCTGTGTGTTACTCCGGAAATCTATACGGAGATTTACAATTTACCCCTATACACCTGTTATCTTCAGATTCAGCCCCCTTTTTCAGCTATTATATTGTGGTCTAATTCATACTAAGCCTGTGAGCGTCTGTGTGTAACCCCGGAAATCTATACGGAGATTTACAGTTTACCCCTATACACCTGTTATCTTCAGATACAGCCCTCTTTTTCAGCTTTTTATATTTTGTTCTAATCCATACTGAGCCTGTGAGCGTCTGTGTGTTACTCCGGAAATCTATACGGAGATTTACAATTACCCCTACACTGTATACAGCTGTACGCTTGTGATACAGTACCCTTTTTCTGCTTTTTGTATTCTGGTCAAATCCATGCTGAGTGAGCGTCTGTGTGTTACTCCAGAAATCTATACGGAGATTTAAAATTACCCCAATACTGTATACAGCTGTACGCTTGTCATACAGTACACTTTTTCTGCTTTTTATATTGTGGTCTAATCCATACTGAGCCTGTTAGCGTCTGTATGTTACTCCGGAAATCTATACGGAGATTAACAATTGACCCCTATACACATGTTATTTTCAGATACAGCACGCTTTTTCAGCTATTACATTGTGGTCTAATCCATACTGAGCCTGTTAGCGTCTGTGTGTTTCTCCGGAAATCTATATGGAGATTTACAATTTAACCCTATAAACATGTTATCTTCAGATACAGCCCCTTTTTTCAGCTTTTTAAATTGTGGTCTAATCCATACTGAGCCTGTGAGCGTCTGTGTGTTACTCCGGAAATCTATACGGAGATTTACAATTACCCCTAAACTGTATACAGCTGTAAGATTGTGATAATATTAAGGGCCTGCGGAACGCACCTAATAGATATTAAGGAGAGGAGCTTTCGCAGCCCGGGGTCCACCGTGCAGGCAGAGCCTGCTGCTAGTAAGATGGCGCAAATAGGCAGTATGAGCGAACTCTGTTATGCCGCAGAGTCGCAGATGTAAACGCCGTAGCACTATATGGCAGTATGGGCGAACTCTGTTATTCCACAGAGTCGCTAACTAAAATGCTGTAGCGCTATATGGCGATATAAGCGGACTCTGCTAATTCACAGAGCCGCTGTGACAAAGACTGTGTCCTGTCAGACTCACAGGGGACACAGATGACTGCTAAGCGGATTGCAGTCTGTGGTCATGCAATCAGAACACAAGCAATAATCTCCTCACCGGAGTAGCCGGTATTCTAGGGGCTTATTTCAGCCGGACCTAACCACATGCATACATGACCACACTGGCGCAAGCACGTAACAGATCTGGTACTAGCGCACGGCCGTGCAGTCATGTACACCTTTTATAGTAGCAGCTACAGGACCTTCCAGAAAAGGACCAATGGGAAAGCTGCTCCAGAACTAAAGCAGCTTCAGAACCTTCCTGGAGGAGCAATGGAAGTTGCTGCAGTACCTGACCATGTGACCCCTGATCTCCTATGAGAAATCTTACCCTGAGCATGCTCAGAAGGGAACACAAAGGACTTAGTCCCAACTACGCTTGCTTGCCGCTGACCTGCACTGGTTATATTGGCAGCACCTGGGGAGGCAGCAGTCATCCTCCGCACAGTACTAGACTGGGCGAGACGCTGGGACCGATGTCTCCACTGAGCAGGCTCCACCGCGGCCGGAGAAGGATGGGTGACTGCAGCGGGGATGGCTCGAGATTACCCTTGTTCAGCAGTGGGAACTCGATCCCTAACAGAAACAGTATGCTTTGTCTGCTTTTTGTATTCTGGTCAAATCCATACTGAATGAGCGTCTGTGTGTTACTCCGGAAATCTATACGGAGATTTAAAATTAACCCAGTACTGTATACAGCTGTAAGCTTGTCATACAGTCCCCTTTTATTGTGGTCTAATCCATACTGAGCCTGTGAGCGTCTGTGTGTTACTCCGGAAATCTATACAGAGATTTACAATTTACCCCATGCACCTGTTATCTTCAGATACAGCCCCCATTTTCAGCTATTATATTGTGGTCTAATCCATACTGAGCCTGTGAGCGTCTGTGTGTTTCTCCGGAAATCTATACGGAGATTTACAATTACCCCAACACTGTATACAGCTGCATGCTTCTGTTACAGTGCCATATATCTGCTGGTATTTTTGGTACATTTTCCAAAACATGAGGAAGTATGGTGGAAGAGGCCGCGGACGTGGGCGGGGAGGGCAGCTGGTACTGATGGTGGTGGTGGTGCATCTGCTGGTAGTGCCAAAAGCACAATAGCACCTAATGCAGGAGGTGTTGAGCCTGCGGCATCGTCTGGCTCCAGAAGGCCTGGAAGGCTCCCTTTTCTGGGAGTAGGTAAACCGCTTTTAAAGCCGGAATATCAGGAACAGGTTTGGCTTACATTGCCGAAACAGCCTCCAGCTCTATCGCCTCCTCTTCTGAAGTTTCAAAAAATGCAAGCACTGAGTCGTCAGTGCAGGCTCCTGGTCAGGAACAACACCTTTACTTGTGTCCTTCACCCCCACCAAAAGTGATGGATGTGGCAGGCCACACTTCAGATTACTCCATGGAGTTCTTTTCACATACCATGCCTGGGTTATCAAGTCAAATCCTGAATTCCCCAGTCCAAGATGAATCTGACATGGAGTGCACTGATGCACAGCCACTGCTAGATGATTCTGCTGGTACATTGACCCACAGCACTACATTGCACTCGCAGTCTACTGAGCCAGAATCTGACCCTTATGAAACTCAGGTGCCCCTCCCCACATACAATACCACCTTACACGGTGACAGAGAGGAAGATGCAGATGAAATTGAAGAGTAGGTGATGGATGACCCAGTTGTTGACCCCAATTGGCATCCATTGGGGGAAGAGGGTGCCGCTGGCAATAGCTCAGAAGAGGAGAAGGAACCGCAGCAGGCAATGACATCGCAGCAGCGGTTATCTGGCAGGCACGTAGCTGTCCAAAAAGTGTTAAAAAAACAAAAAGTTGCAGGACAGCTTGGCCAGATGGTCCAATTAGCACAGCGTGCAAGCCCTGAAAATTTATACCATAGCAGGAAAAGTGCAGTGTGGCACTTTTTTGACCAAAATCCTATTGATGAGGCAAAGGTTATCTGTAAGAAGTGCGGAAGGACCTTTAGCTGAGGGAAAAATCTCCAAAATTTGAATACCAGTTGCATGCTTAGGCATTTAATCACCATGCACTTGCAAGCATGGAAGGACTACAAAGCCTCAGGTAGCACATGTGCACCTGCTCCGACTGAAGGTAGCCAGCAATGCTCCATCACTTCCCCACTGTAAGCCCAGCAGTTAGCACACCACCAGCAAGAAATGTTGAGGTGTTGTCGCAAGGCCAAAGCAGTCAGGGAACCACAATGTTTTTGCAACAAAAGACTGAATCTAGGCCATCACCACCATCACCATCACCAACCCCCTCTCAGTCCGTCATGTCCACCACTAGTTCACCCATATGCAGCTCACCCCCATATTAAGCTCTCAAGTCCAGCTCACCCTAGCATACACTCTGAGTAGAACAAGAAAGTACTCATCCTATCATCCACGTACACTGGCTTTGAACGCCTACATTGCCAAACTGATCTCGTTAGTGATGATGCCCTTCCGTTTAGTTGAAAGCGCAGCGTTCCGAGAGCTCATGGCCTACGCTGTCCCACGCCATGACCTACCCAATCGGCACTTCTTTTCTAGAATAGCCATCCCTGCCCTCCACCTGCATGTGAAAGACTGCATTGTCCATGCACTCAACAATCAGTGAGTGGAAAGGTGCAACTCACAACAGATGCATGGGCGAATAGGCATGGCCAGGGCCATTACGTGTCCATCACTGCACACTGGGTTAATGTGGTGGATGCAGGGTCCACAGGGGACAGCGGCGGTGGGACAGTGCTGCCTAGTCCATGGTATAGGCAACAGTTGGCTGTAGGCATTCGACCCTCCTCCTTCTCCTCCTCCTCCAGAAGCAAAAGCTCGTCGACAGAGCGCAGTCGCACGAGCACTCCATCTGCAGCTGCCAGTGTTGCACATGAGGTGTCCCACTATCGAACATCTAGTGGTAAGCGTCAGCAGGCTGTTTTAAAGATTATGTCTTTGGGCGACAACAGACACACAGCGGAGGTACTGGCCGACTACTTGCAGTGAGAAACTGAGTCATGGCTGGGCAGTCTACATCTTCAGCCAGGCAAGGTAGTCAGCGATAACGGCCATAATTTTGTGGTGGCCATAGTGTCACGGGTGTGTCGCTACGAAGATCGTCGCGATTGCACACCCTGACTTCTCACAGCTGAGTTTCTGGTGCTGGGTGTTTTTCGGCAGTGAGGGAGTTAATTCTCCCTCTCTCTGTGCTAGACAAAGCCAGCCTCGCCCAGCTGCAATTAATGCTGCTGTAATTGGATTCCTTCAAATACCTGCCAGTCTGCTAGGGAAATGTCGGTGAAAGCATTCATGCAGACCAGCAGAGCGGATCGTGGTGTTGTGAAGTCTGAATTGAAGAGTACCTGGTGTGGTCTTTTCTCCCTCCTCGCTTTATCATTTATCTCCATACCCGTTGGTGTTCCCTCTGTTTTTTGTGGTGAGAGTTTGGTATGCAAGGTGGATTTTAGTTTACCCCTTGTACTGTCTTGTTCGTCTATTACTGTGTCTAGGCATATACCTTCCAGTCCCCGGTGTTGTGATCAAGGTCTTTCTCAGGACTAGATCACTGAGGTTCAGGGATCCTCAGGAGGTAGGGATTACGCTGGCGGCCTGGACCTCTGTACCATCAACAGTACCTCCAGGTAGAGGGATTAGTCAGGACCCCAGCTTAGGGACAGCATAGACCCCGGACCTCATGTATGCAGTAACAGCGTGACATTTTCACCGACCTTAAAAAAAAAAAAAAAATTTCTCTAGCTACCATGGATCCAGTAGCCAGTCTTGCTCGGCAGTTGCAGAGTTTGTCCATGGAGCTGGCGGACGTTAAGTCCAAGGTTTTGTACCCCCGGAGCAAGCCGGACCAGAACCTAAAGTAGCTCTCCCTGACAGGTTCACTGGGGGGCGAGACAAGTTTTTTGTTTTCCGGGAGGCATGTAAATTGTACTTTCGGCTGCGGCCACTGTCATCGGGGAGTGATGAGCAAAGGGTGGGAATTGTCATCTCGCTCCTACAAGGGGACCCACAATCATGGGCGTTCTCCCTTCCCCCGGACTCCCCGGCTCTCCAGTCAGTGTATAGGTTTTTTGCAGCTCTGGGTCTTGTATATGATGACCCGGATCGGATCTCCCTTGCTGAATCTAAGTTACGTAGGATCCAGCAGGGAGATCGTCTGGCGGAGGAATTCTGTTCGGAGTTCCGCAGGTGGG
>JARQOD010000005.1:222609967-222629488 GCA_033576555.1 Oophaga sylvatica | reverse complement strand
AAGGTAGGATCGCTACTACCAACAGGTGGCGCTATAAAGTTCAAGTCCTCTTTCACTCTGAAGAGGCAATTTGCATATATATATGTTTTATTCATTACATAGTGGAATGCATTGAGAACAATAAAACATAAAATTGATCAACATAAATCAAAATTAATATCCCATGGATATCTGGATTTGGAATGATACTCAAAATCAAGGTGGTATATCAAATTACAGGCTGATTGAATTTCAGTGGAAATGACTCAAGACAAGGAAATGATGCTCAGTATTGTGTGTGACCTCCATGTGCCTGTATGAACTCCATACACTGCCTGGGTATGCTACTTATGAGGACGCAGATGTTCTCTTGGGGGATCTCCTCCAGGCCTGGATTAAAGGGAATATGTCACCCTAAATTGGCGGGAGAGTTAAATGATGGCAGTCAGGTCAGATGGGCGGTGTTTTGGGTACTTGCCTTAACATGTTGTTCACCGCTGTCTCCATTATTTCTGGGAATTGTAGTCGTTGCCCTCCATATAACGCGCCTGCGCATTGCAATCTGTGGGTAAAGCATACTGCGAGTGCGCAATTCAAGATTATATGGAGGGCAACGACTACAATTCCCAGAAATAATGGAGACAGCGGCGAACAACATGTTAAGGCAAGTACCCAAAACATCGCCCATCTGACCTGACTGCCATCATTTAAATATCCCGCCAATTTAGGGTGACAGATTCCCTTTAAAGCAACAGTCAACTTCTGGACATTCTGTGGTGTAACATGGTGTTGGTGGATGGAATGAGACATGATGGACCAGATGTGCTCAAATGGATTCAGGTCTGGGGAATGGGTATGCCAGTCCATAACATCAATTCCTTTATGACTCACTTCAACCGCATGAGACCTCGCAATGTCATGCTTCAGAAGAAACCCAGGGCCCACTGCACCTGCATATGGTTTCAAAATGTGTCTGTGGATCTCATCCCAGTACCTAATGGCAGTCAGGGTACCTCTGGCTAGCACATGGAGGGCTGTGCAGCCCTCCAAAGAAATGCCTCCTGAGTCCCCACACCATTACTCACCCACTGCCATACTGGTCATGCCAATCGCCCTATACAGTGTTGGGCTGTAAGCACATCACCCACTTGTGGATGTCAGGACCTCAGGTCAAGGGTGGCACAAACATCTGAGTGGGCTCTTAATTGGTAACCCTGATTACAACTACAGTGACACACTGATATGATCATATGGTGACATACAGATATTAGTCCTGCAGAACATACAAGTGATTATAGTACAGTTAGACACAGTGACTTACAGATGACATTCTTTCTGATGGAGTTGCTAATTTTTCATGTCTTTTCTATTTGGCTCAGACCGACATGGCAACTTCTTCCAGCCATGACTCTTCTGCAGAGATTACAACAAAGACACATTTGATGTCTTACATTTCCAGCACATCCCCATCTATCCCCAACCTGCACAAGCTCCTCATCCTGTTGTCAACCCAATACTGAGCTGTTGCTACGTGTCCCTATTAATACACCTGCTGTTTGGCACAATAACAGCGCTTCTCTTAGTGTCCCACATAATAATGCCCAATTGCCCATCACTGAGCCCATTACATTATATCAATGCCTCTTTTGTGCTCTTTACAATAGAAGGTAAAATTCCCCCCTAGAAAATATTAATACCCTGTGCAAGTGCCCTAGAAAACAGTGTCCACATTTTTGATGGTCAGAGTAATCTGAGTGCACCATAACAATAATGCTTCATAAGGGGGTCCTCTAGTCTAAACGCCCGATTTCTATGCTATTTTTGCAATTTATTGGTGGAAAAAGTATAAGGATTTTTGAGATATGGTTTTTACAATATATTTACTATTTTGAAGTATGCTTCTATATTTTTATATTGTGAAAAGAGTATTAATAAGTGCAGTAAAAATGCAGTGAAGTGGGCAAGGAAAACAAAATACTGGTGAATGGTGGCCATGATCCCGGCTGTTGTACTTGTCTGAAACAAAGAAAACAAAGATATTATTAATAGTGATGGACGAACCCGAACAGTAAAGTTCGGGGTCCGTACCAAACACCTACTGTTCGGGCATGGACCTTGAACGTAGATTTCTCCAGGAAATCTGTTTCACTGTTCGGGTTTAAAAGGCAGATTCACCACCGAAAAGCTTTGTGAGGACATAATAACCAAGTAAAGAAGTTTCTTTTGCATCTAAAACAAGTGTCTGTCTTGGTCTGAGCGCCCTAATCAGCCGTACTTCTCCTTCCTTGCATTTTACACCCTTCTGGGTGAGCGGCTTGGTGCAGCACGGACCCAGCAGACTTTCAACCATCCTGTAAGACCTGAAATATGGAGGACCTGTGGTGACATCAGCATCACGTGACGTTCCACGTGACCGGCTAACCTCTAAACCCAGAAGCCGGGACGGCAAATGGTGTATGATAAGCACCGCAGGCTCTGCAAACGTGGTTACGCTGGAGGCATAACCATGGCAGGTTAGCGTACTTTGTTCTTAACCTCCTCCACTTGACCACCAGGTATCACACCAGGAGCACCCCTCCTCTCTCCTATTTTGTTTATTTGGCACCCTGAATATCTGGTATTTCCCATGCTGTCATTTGCATGACAGCATGAGAAACACTGGCGGCTCTGATCAGAGGTAAGATTACTTCCCCCAGTCAGAGCACTAGATGAGACAGCAGCTGTGACCACAGGTAAAAAGTTTATGGGGGATCACAGAGGGTTGGTTAATGTCATCCGCCTATACCTGCTGTCACTGATAACAGCAAAAGCAGACACCGCTGATGAGATTATTGTCAGCGCTTATGCTATAAATGAATAAATAATAAAAAAAATAACGTGGGGTCTCTTTTATTTTTGATAACCAGAATGGCAAAACTGAAAGCTGCGGGCTGCAATCCTCAGCTGTCAGACTTATCATGGCTGATTATCAATAATAGAGGGGTTGCCAATCTGTTTTTTTTTTAATTATTTAAGTAAATAATTTATGAAAATGGCATGGGGTCCCCTCAATTTTTGACAACTAGCCAAGCAAAAGGAGACAGCTGGGAGCAGGTATTCACAGGCTGATAAGGGGTCATAGATATTGCCCCCAGCTTAAAAATAGCAGCCTACAGCCACCCTAGAAATGGCACATCTATTAGATGTGCCAATTCTGGTACTTTGCCTGACTCTTCCCACTTTCTCTGTGGCGGTGGCAGGTGGGGTAATATTTGTGGGGTTAATGTCACCTTTGCATTGTCAGGTTATCAGGTGAAATATCCAGACAGTCAACGAAAGATAAACAAATTTATTGGAATTGAATTCTCAAATTTTACAAAAATATGCATTCTGGAGAATACGCTAATTCAGCAATATGGTGGCCTGTTGCGGTGGCCATCTTGCTGATCATTAGAGGGCTGACAAATGTTTAAAACAAAAAGAACACAGACCTGACCATGTAACAAGGTGGCAGGGGGTGGTAGTCGTGAGCGAGTCCACAAAGACATGGTCAGTGAGCACCCCAGCACTTGTACATGGAAAAACAAGTCATCTCTGCTTTGTGTGTGACAAAACACTTATGGTCACTGCCATGTTCTCCTCAGGTTTCATCACTCCAGCTTCACAGAAAATCTCAGTCACAAGTCTTTTTTAACCAACACAACTTTACTGGACTCTGTTGTGAATACTCTGGAGGTGACTTCTGAGCTGGGGCTCCCTCCGGTGGTTGCTGAGGGAAATGAACTAATTACTGAATGGCCTTCTGCTGGCTCTGAATGGTCTGATATAAGTGACCTGAGTTCCCTTAAGCCTTGCCGGTAATCAATTGTTCTTCCTGGTCTTGCTTGGAGCTCATCTTGCATTCCTGCTCTCATTCAGATAAGTGATTTGCTGTTTTTTTTCCTCTGGTTGGATTTTCCTTGCTGGTTTGCTGCTTGCAGTGAACTTCAGCCTGGTCCCCTTTTGGGGTCTGGCGCTGCAATTGTGCTCATTTTGTGTTTGCACTTTTGCTCTGTTCCTTTGCCACTTTTTGTTTGCTGAGTTGCTGTGTGTTACACCAGAGATCTGATTTAGGTGGTAGAGATCGTGTGATCTCAGGTTTTTTGTTAATCAGAAGTGTTGGTATTTTTGCCAGGGTTTTTTTTGGGTTGCAGTCAGAATTCTTTCCTATACTTTTCTATCTAGAAAGATTGGGCCCCAGCGTTTGCTCATTCTATTTCTGTCTGTGTCCGTATTTTCTTCTTGTCTAACCGTTATTACATGTTTGGGGGCTTCCTATTTCTTTGGGGGTAATGCTCCAGGGCAGATAGCTTCCATCTTTCTGCCTTTAGGTGTAGTTATCTCTCCGGCTGTGACGAGACGTCTAGGATCATCGTAGGTACGCTCCACGGCTACTTCTAGTGTGGCGGTTAGTTTAGGGTACTGCAATCCAATAGTTTCCAACCTCTCTGGTGTACAGTCATGGCCAAAAGTTTTGAGAATGACACAAATATTAATTTTTACAAAGTCTACTGCTTCACTTTTTCTAATGGCAATTTGCATATACTCCAGAATGTTATAAAGAGTGATCAGCTTAACAGCAATTACTTGCAAAGTCAATATTTGGCTAGAAAATGAACTTTATCCCCAAAACACATTCCAACATCATTGCAGCCCTGCCTTAAAAGGACCAGCTAATCTCTTTTCAGTGATTGCTCCATTAACACAGGTGTGGGTGTTGATGAGGACATGGCTGGAGATCAATCTGTCATGATTAAGTAAGAATGACACCACTGGACACTTTAAAAGGAGGCTGGTGCTTGGCATCAATGTTTCTCTTCTGTTAACCATGGTTATCTCTAAAGAAACACGTGCAGTCATCATTGCAATGCACAAAAATGGCCTAACAGGGAAGAGTATCGCAGCTAGAAAGATTGCACCTCAGTCAACAATCTATCGCATCATCAAGAACTTCAAGGAGAGAGGTTCCATTGTTGCCAAAAAGGCTCCAGGGCGCCCAAGAAAGACCAGCAAGCGCCAGGACCGTCTCTTAAAAGTGTTTCAGCTGCGGGATCGGGCTACCAGCAGTGCAGAGCTTGCTCAGGAATGGCAGCAGGCAGGTGTGAGTGCATCTGCATGCACTGTGAGGCAGAGACTCTTGGAGCAAGGCCTGGTCTCAAGGAGGGCAGCAAAGAAGCCACTTCTCTCCAGAAAAAAACATCATTGACAGACTGAGATTCTGCAAAAGGTACAGGCAGTGGACTGCTGAGGACTGGGGTAAAGTTATTTTCTCTGATGAATCCCTTTTCGATTGTTTGGGACATCAGGAAAACGCCTCATTCGGAGAAGACAAGGTGAGCGCTACCACCAGTCTTGTCTCATGCCAACTGTTAAGCATCCTGAAACCATTCATGTGTGGGGTTGCGTCTCAGCCAAGGGAATCAGCTCTCTCACAGTCTTGCCTAAAAACACAGCCATGAATAAAGAATGGTACCAGAATGTCCTCCAAGAGCAACTTCTCCCAACCCTCCAAGAGCAGTTTGGCGATCAACAATGCCTTTTCCAGCATGATGGAGCACCTTGCCATAAAGCAAAGGTGATAACTAAATGGCTCAGGGAACAAAACATAGAGATTTTGGGTCCATGGCCTGGAAACTCCCCAGATCTTAATCCCATTGAGAACTTGTGGTCAATCATCAAGAGGCGGGTGGACAAACAAAAACCTAAAAATTCTGACAAAATGAAAGCATTGATTGTGCAAGAATGGACTGCCATCAGTCAGGATTTGGTCCAGAAGTTGATTGAGAGCATGCCAGGGAGAATTGCAGAGGTCCTGAAGAAGAAGGGTCAACACTGCAAATATTGACTTGCTGCATTAACTCATTCTAACTGTCAATATAAGCTTTTGTTACTCATATGTTTGCAATTATATTTCTGTCTGTGATAAAAAAAAAAACATCTGTCAAACACACATAAAAAACAGAGGGCAGCAGATCATGTGAAAATATAATATTTGTGTCATTCTCAAAACTTTTGGCCATGACTGTATTACTACTTTGCTATTTTTGAAATTTCTCCTCAGCTACCGAAACATAACAGTATTACTGGCCAAACTGAAAATTATATGGTACTCAAAGAAGGGAAAAATAGTAAAAAAAGGAAAAAAAAAGGGAGTTGTCAGAATTTTTTTTTTCTCTTTTATTCTCTGGGTACTGAGGAGGAATTTTTTTTTTCTCAATGGAGTTTGCACAGTTGTCTGGCCGTGTGGAGCGGCTTGCCACTGAGGTTCAGAGTATTGCTACCTATCTTGATAGGTTGCCGGTTGTGGAACCTAGGATCCCCATACCAGATTTATTTTTGGGGGATTGGTCTAAATTTCTGAATTTCAAAAATAACTGTAAGTTGTTTTTTGCCTTGAAGCCTAAGTCCTCAGGGAACGCAGCACAGCAGGTTCAAATTGTCATCTCTCTGCTGTGCGGCGACCCTCAGGATTGGGCTTTTTCCCTGACACCTGGGGATCCTGTTTTGAATGATGTTGATGTATTTTTTCAGGCTCTGGGGTTATTGTACAATAAACCTAGTGTCACTGATCAAGCTGAAAAGACCTTGTTGGCATTAAATCAGGGTCGTGAAGACGCTGAGCTAAACTGTCAGAAATTTCGAAAGTGGGCAGTCCTGACCAAATGGAATGATTAGGCTCCAGTGTTTGCTCATTCTATTTTCTGTCTGTGTCTGTATTTTCTTCTTGTCTAACCGCCATTACATGTTTGGGGGCTTCCTATTTCTTTGGGGGTTCTGCTCCGGGGCAGATAGCTTTCATCTTTCTGCCTTTAGGTGTAGTTATCTCTCCGGCTGTGACGAGGAGTCTAGGATCACCGTAGGTACGCTCCACGGCTACTTCTAGTGTGGCGGTTAGTTTAGGGTACTGCAATCCAATAGTTTACAGCCTCTCTGGTGTATTACTACTTTGCTATTTTTGCAATTTCTCCTCAGCTACCGAAACATAACAGGACTCCTTCCTGTCACCAGCTCTTTATCAGCCCCTAATCCGGCTTCAAAGGGAAGAGGTGACAGGAACACTCTCACTGCAGCTCCTGCCCAGTGATGATCTTTCTAGCTGGTGCCCGTCAACACCGTCCTCAGCTAGAGACTCCTTCAGCTTTATCCCCATAGACTCAATTCTGTCACTGCTCACACGTCCTGCCCATGGGCAAGCCGCCCGGGCTTCTTTCCCTAAACAGGAAGTATCCTGATTATCTTTCCTTGCTCTGTGCTGCCCCTCCCATTAACTTAACCCTGTGCTGCCTGTCTCCTATTCTATTCTATTCTATACTGCTCTCTATTACTAATGTGCCCCCCTCTATTCTATCCCACTATTGTCTTATACTATCTAAGTTCCTATTCTAGTCCTACTCCTATAAACAGTGCATTCCCATTATAATACATGACATCACAGTATATGAACGTTAATAAACAGTGAGGTGCAGCAGGTGAACATGTGAACAGCGTCTAGAAAAGAAGAGACTCGTGAGGTTCCCGCCACCTCCTTACAACCACTCAGTTCTCTGGCTGTCCCGAATGCTCCTTGTTTACTGTCCAATACTCCATGCATCCGTCATATCAAATCTCTGGTCCAGTATTCACTTTAAGCTGAGGCATCTTGCCATGAGCTGGCCTCAGAGTTCACTATGCATGCTCTGGGGACTACTCATGGTCAGAAGTCCCAGCTTAGAGTGAACAATGGTGCACAACTTCAGAAACTGTATAATGGGCACTACATTAGCTCCTATACTGTATAATGGCCCCACAAAGGCCCCCAAACTGTATAATGGCCCTCATATTAGCCCCCAAACTGTATAATTGCTCTGGCATTAGCCTCCAAACTGTATAATGGCCCTTGCTTAAGCATCCAAACTATATTATGGGCCCAACAGTAAGCCACAAACTGTATAATGGCTGCTGCTATAGATATACTTTAGCTCCTACACTGGAGGAGAAAGAAACAGATTTCTTTAATAAGATTTATTACAAAGTTGCTTGTTTTAAATTCTTCCCCCTTAACAAAAACTGCCCAACCATAAAAATCTACTCTTGTTAAATAATTTGTGGCAACAGCCAGCAATATTGTTGTCATGCCTAGAATTGCTAAATGCAACTAGCCAAACAATTGCTAAACCTTAACTAAGTAATTTTACAGACTCAGCGTGCGTCATAATTTGTGACTGTTACACAATATTTGTGGAGTAAGGCCGATAATAAATTTACCCCATATTTATTGCATCTTGTCATAGCTTTCATAGTATATACCAAAGTAAAGCTAACATAGCTGTTTTTTTTTCATTTCATTCAGTAACATTTTTTGACTGTTACAAAACAACAATTATGATTATTTTGGAAATTTTATTTGACATTACATAGATGTCCTTATTTCAATTTAAAACTTTCAAATATGTGTAGAGACATGTGAGAAGTGCATTTATGAGAAGCAAATCCATATCTGTAAGGCTCTCGTCACATGTCCATGTTTGCAGTACGTGTGGTATCTGATTTTTTTTAACGGATACCACACATACCCATTACAACCTATGCTGCTGTGAACATGTCCATACTTTCAGAAGGGCCATGTGTTGGTTTTAACCACATGAAAACATGTCCATTTTTTACTGGCCAAACGGATGACAATGGCCAATACAAGTCTATGGGTCTGTTTAAAACACATACAGCACACATTCGTGTGTCATACGTGTGCTGTATTGTATGTGTTTAACATTGCAAAGTATAGGAGAAGCTTTGTCATTTCTTTTGCTATACTGGAAAAACACTGATGACACACTAATGGTAAACTGATCACACACTGATGGTACACTGATCACACTCTGATCCAAAACACTGATGACACACTGATGGTACACTGATCACACACTGGTCCAAAACACTAATGACACACTGATGGTACACTGATCACACACTGATGGTACACTGATCACACTCTGATTGTACACTGATCACACACTGATGGTACACTGATGACATACTGAATTAAAACAACTGATGACACACTGATCCAAAACACTGATGACACACTGATGGTACACTGATGACACACTGGTCCAAAACACTAATGACACACTGATGACACACTGGTCCAAAACACTGATGACACACTGATGGTACACTGATCACACACTGATGGTACACTGATCACACTCTGATTGTACACTGATCACACACTGATGGTACACTGATGACATACTGAATTAAAACAACTGATGACACACTGATCCAAAACACTGATCACACACTGTTGGTACACTGATGATACTCTGGTCCAAAACACTGATGACACACTGGTCCAAAACACTGATGACACACTGATGGTACACTGATCACACACTGATGGTACATTGATCACACACTGATGGTACACTGTTCACACTCTGATCCAAAACACTAGTGACACACTGATGACACACTGATCCAAAACACTGATGACACCGGTACTGTTTTTTTCTGATACCGGTTTTATACAGATCTGTGAAGGGGGCCTGAAATGAAGTTTCAAGTTAAAAAAAAGCAATCTAGTAGGGACATTTGCTGAAAATACATTACAGTTAAAAAAAAGTAGTCATTTTCTGTCTATATATTTCTTTAATATTTGGAATGGTCAAATGTAAACATTTGAGTTCAATTTTAACGGATTTTTTTTTAAAGTTTCTGAACAAAAATTGTTATATTAACGCTAAGTTATTTTCATTTTGTGCATGATCAGCCTGAAAATTTTGTATTTTCTTATCTTTTATAGTGGTAAATTGTACAGATCCAGGTTTTGTAGAAAATGCAATTCGTCATGGACAACAAAACTATCCTGAGAGTTTCCGCTATGGAATCAGTGTGACATATCATTGTAAAAAAGGCTACTATCTTCTGGGATCATCTGTTCTCAACTGCAAGGCAAATGGCTTGTGGGACAGATCTTTACCGAAGTGTATCCGTAAGTACTGAATGATACATATCATATTAATAGAATAATTTCCGCTCTTCTGCATTTCATATTCAGAACATTAAACCCTGCATTTAGAGAAGTAACCAACAAAAGTATAAACATATTTAATGTTCATAAAATAAATACTATTTATACATATAATACACATGTGAATAAAATTGTTGGTACACTTTTTTAAAGTAAGAAAAAATGGCCACTAAAATAACTTGAGACTGACGAAAGTAATTTTCTATTTATATTTATTGAATATAAACTAAAGGAAATCAGACATTGCTTTTGAATTGTGGTTCAAAAGAAATAAAAAACAAACGAAAGAACATGGCATGAGCAAAAATAATGGCACCCTTAGAAAAGATTGAAAATAATTTGACCATAGGCACATGTTAAACTAAGGGGTTTTCTGCAAGGGTGCCTTTTTTCACTGGTGAGATACCTCTTTTGCCACTGCAATTTTACCACTGTGTTAAACTATTGTGTTACTTTCAAATATTTTTCTCATTGAATATCTATAACTCTGTGCTTGGCATTTACTACTTTGGGCTTCTACATTTATGTGAAGTATCCATCTTTTCTCTTGAGATTGTATCTTATATTCAATAAACCTTTTATAATTGATCTGCTCTTTCTGAGCAATGGGCACATGTTGTTATTGCTCACCAATCTATAGTATTAATGTCTAAGCTTTGTATGTTTTACATATTGGTTTTAATACTTCAAGCCTAATAAAATATCTATTTTCTTGCCATATTGAGACTTACACGTTCTTTGTGCAGGTTTTCTTAAAATGTTTGTGCTTATTGGCCTTTTACTTTGAGCTTATAATGCTAATGAAGGTTTGTTTGTTTCCTGTAATCAGAAAGGTTGGTCTAAGTCACAAGTCATGGGTCCTCCAACAGGATACTGATCCAAAATACCATTAAAAACATCCAAGAATGACTAAGTAAGAGTCTACAAAGTTGTAGTCAGTCTGCCTATTTAAAGGTTGAAAAGTAGTCACTGTACTCTTTGGTATCATAGTGTGTTCCACACCCAACAAGGACCAAACAAATCTAAAAAGAGTTGTCTTAGTGGATTAAAAAGAAAATGATAGCCAAACATGTTAAAGGTTAAGGCTATAAGAACATCACCAAACAATGAAATGCCCCTGTTACTGCACTTGCACATATTATTTAGAAGTTTTTGGTCTATGGGGCTGCAGACAACCTACCTGGACATGGTCATAAGAGGGAACTTGATGAGTAATTGAAAAGATGGATTGCATGAATGGCAACCAAAGAGCCTAGAATAATTTTCAAAGAGATTAAAGTTGAACTCTAAGGACAAGGTACATCAGTTTCAGATAGTGCAAAATGCAAGCCACAAAGCTAATGTGGGAAATTCTCCTTGAGAGATGAGACATAATTTCAGCTTTTTGGCAAGTAACATCTGCTTTATGTTCACAGATGTAAAAATCAAGTATGTAAAGAAAAGAACCATGAGAGAAGTTTGGTTATGTTTTGGGGCTGCATCTGGCACAGAGTGATTTGATTCTGTGCAGGGTACAGTGGAATCTCAAGACTATCAAGATATTCTAGAACGAAATGTGCTGCTCAGTGTCAGAAAGGTTGCTTTACGTCACAGGTCATGGATACTCCAACAGGATACTGTTCCAAAACAAAATTAAAAACATCCAAGAATGGCTAAGGGCAAAATATTGGCCTATTCCAAAGTTGCCTTTTATGAGCCCTGATCTAAATCCTATTAAACATATGTGGAATGAGCTGAAACATGCATCTGGAGAAGGCACCCTTCAAACCTGAGACAGCTAGAGCAGCTTTCTCGTGATGAGAGGGCCAAAATGCCTGTGTTCAGGTGCAGATGTCCCACTGAGAGTTCCAAAAATCGTTTGTTTGCACTTTGCAGTGATTGCCTTCAAAGGTGGTGTAACAAAATATTAAGTTAAGGGTCCCACCAGTTTTGCCAGGAATTTTCATTAGTTTTTTTATTTTTATTTTTTATTTTAATTTTCCACTGAATCCCAATTCAAAAGCAATGCCTCATTTCCATTAGTTGATATTCATTAAATATAAATAAAAAAATTACTTTTGTCAGTTTCAAGTTATTTTAGTGACCATTGTGGGTTTTTCTTTAATGGAAGGGTACCAACAATCTTGTCTATGGATAGATACAGAGATTGAAAAAATATTCACAAAAATAGCTATTTACTATTAGGACGTGTTCTCAAATAGAGGAAGTCTCACCAAAAAAGGCTGCTTTTAGCTTTTTAAGTTTGAAGGTTGGTTAAATTTTAAAAACCTAGAAAATGACAACTTACATAGGTTCACATGTATCCATTGCATCAAGTGATTTTTTTATCCTGATACAACTGTATCACAACTGATGGCAGAACGTTTGCAAAAATGTATCAGTTGCCACCAGACTTTATTACCACTTTAATTGTTGGTAATGATCTGGGTCAGGATCCACACATTAAATGAAAACTTGTGAACAGACCTCTGGATCGCCACCTACACTTGTCAGGAGCAACAACAGCTGTGCTGGACAGGTGAAAATGAATCCACTGTGCACAATGGGAGCAGTTGTACAGTTTCCATCTGATGTTTTAGTTATTATTATTATTATTTATTATTATAGCGCCATTTAATCCTTGGCGCTTTACATGTGAGGTGGGGTATACATAATAAATACAAGTTCAGTAATCTTAGACAATACAAGTTACGACTGGTACAGTAGGAGAGAGTACCCTGCCCGTGAGGGCTCACAATCTACAAGGGATGGGTGAGGATACAGTAGGCGAGGGTAGTTAAAAGGGTTTTCCTGTTTAAGAACACCTGTGTCCTCAGGCACAGTTTATTTTAAAAAAAACTCACATTCCCATAATCTCACACTGACTTTCTTCTATTCATGCTTCCTGTGTCTGCTATTATCTGCAACACTGTTGTCACATTGACAGTGCTGCAGCTAATTAGAGAGTTCAGTGGCTCTGAGAGGCTTGTGCCATCTAATCAGACACAGTAACTGAGCTCAGTGATTGGATGCAGCGCTGTTGATGTGACACTACATACAATAGCAGAAATAGCAAGGAAAAGAGACAGAGACTCAGTTTTTAAACACTGGATAGAAATGACAACACAGTGAAGGACACTTGCAGGGAGCCGTAATATGTGCTAATTATACTTAATGATTTGTTTTATGCATTGTTGTGTTTTTTTCAATTTAATGGGAGTATGTCAACCCCAACAGTATAAATTTTCTATGGAATATAGAAAAATATTTAGACTTGAGAGTCCTCAGTGGTTGATACCTTTTAATGGCTAACTGAAAAGATGGTAACAAATTGCAAGCTTTCGAGACTAGTATACAAATTGAACCTTTAGTGTTCTAGTTTCTGCCTTCAAAACTGAAGTTGAATTAAATATGCTGATTAGTGGGTTAGCTGAAACCTTAGTGTGACGATGAGGCTCAGTAGTTTTACATGCCTCCCTAACTGCTTATTGACACTGGCTTGGTTTATCTGAGATTTCTCTACAGGGCTCACTCAAAGCAACCAAGTGTTGTTAATCACCAGTGAGGGAGATGAGGGCATGCAAAACGAGTGGTCAAAATGGTGCACCAAGCCTGTTGACTGTAACAAGGGTCAACAGAGCACCCTGATTACCATGATTGATTACACTTCACTTTCTTCAGAAGAGCAATATGATTATTTTGCTAAGAGTATGATTTTTATAGAAGCTAAAAACATATAAGGCTATGTGCATAGTTTGTACAGTTTGGGTTGACTGACTCCCTTTGAAAAATGTCTCCAACACTAATTTTTCTTACTGTGTAAGGTTTTCCAGTTTTTCACTTTTCACCTAAATCATCAACTCTCAATAGTTTAGTATCTGAACTTACAAATTGTAAAATATGTAAGCACTGAACCCACATTCCACTAAGTCCTTCTCAAAATAGAAAATAATAGTGAAATCAATAATAGTATTTGCAGTATTTTACCAACCTAATAAAAATACTTTTTTTTGCGAAGACATAACCATGCATTAATCCACACGCCATCAATTGCAGCATTTACTTTTAGTGCAGCTTGTAAATAACTTTGAGAATTCAAAGGCATGAACTTTATATGCTAAAAAAAATCCATGTAGACTGCTTTATTATGTTTATAGATGATCATGACATTGTTTATCTTTTAGGAATGGAAATCTCTTGCGTTTGTATCATTTGCAAAAGTTATGTTTAGCATACATTAATGCCCTACTGCTGGGAGTCGATCAATTTGATAGCATTTGACCTTGAAACATTCTTTCCAAATATGTATTATTTGGAAACTATAAGTGGGGATTTGGTGTAATAACATTTCAAATAAATGTGTTGTTTATGCTGCTACAATGACTCAGTTGCAGGGTTAAAATATAGAGAAAGACAAACAAAATGAAACAATTGGATACATGTAGACAGTTCAGGAGATTCCAAGGGGAATGAAAGAGGTTGTTTTGCTATCTGTAATTTCTTTAAAAGTGCACTTTAGTTAAGATTCTTGTAACAGTAGAAATATGGAGCAGACATGATTTACTGCAGTATTGAACACAGCCTGCGAGAAAGCAAACAACTGGAATTAACACATAAGGGATGAAACATCGCAATCGCAAGAGGTTACTTGTAACAATGGAGTTTTGCTTTTTTTGAGTGAACAAGAAGTAGAACATTGCTGATAACTTAGCTGTGTATATTTTTTACCCTTTTTAATTGATCCTGCATCACTGTTTGCTCTTGAAACAGATTTTTAAGGAAATGAGGTCTGTGGAAATCAACAATTAAATTATTTTTAGTTTCCCCTTGTGCCGTTTTTCAATCTACCTTAGTCATTAAGACAAAATTATAAGAGATCCAGGGAATTTAAACATCCCTTGGAAAATTATTTACAGTAGTTTGAAAATGGTCTCATTAGTAATTTAGCACAGTAATTGCTTTTTGATAGTTTTATGACTGCTTGCAAAAATAAAAAAATAAATTCTATTTTTAGCTATGTATCTTTATGTAGAATTATTGTATCTTTACTTCTCAGCTTTACTTTACTCTTAGCGAAATTTTTTCATGCAAATCATGAACATATCAGAAAGATCCCATGCACCCAGCCTACACCAATAGTGTGTTTTTTTGCATACCTTAGGAAAGTATGCATAGGAATTCAAATTTTAATTAAATACATATCAAAACATGTTTGGATATGATTGATTTTTTTTATACAGAAATAAATATTTCTTTACTTTGGGAGTCAATGGCAGAGCTACATCACTGTATGCCTAAATAGTAGCATAAATGAGTCTTCCTTATACTTACAGATGAGACATTATCAAATTGGGTACAAGACACAGAAAGATTGTAACACTGGCGTCCCTGCATGCTGCCTCTCGTACCCAACAGGGATGCCAGATTACTCACCGCTGTGGCCCTCATCGAGCACATCCTCCATGTCTGCTGCTGCCTGGGGTGCTTACACAGAGTGCAAATCCCTGGGCTTAGTATGCTTAGGGTGCACGTGCGCTCCCTCTTTTTAAAGGGCCGCATGCGCCTCCCAATAGCTGGGTGACACTTTCCATTTAAGGAACCTCCTCCAACATGGAGGTGCCTGAGCAACATGTTTAGTTAGCCTTTAGCACGCTTGCTAGTTGTCTGGTTCCCAGAACCCATCAGTCAGTTTACCTTTCATGTACATGTCTGCCCATACTTGCTTGTCTATCTGATTCAGCAGGTCCATTCCACAACTGCCAGAGCTCATCTGTACATCAGCCAGTCCAGTCTGCACCAGCCATTGCCCTGCTATATATCAGCTGGTCCAGTCTGCATTTGCCAGTGTTCATCTGTACATCAGCCGGTTCAGTCTGCACCTGCCACTACTCACCTGTATATCAGCCGGTCCAGTCTGCACTTGCCAGAAATCATCTGTATATCAGCTGGTCCAGTCTGCATCTGCCAATGCTCACCTTTCTATAAGCTGGTCTAGCCCGCATCTGCCAGTGCTTCTGTTTAGCAGCCAGACTGGCCTGCGCCTGCCAGTGCATATCTGTATACCAGCCTTCCCCGTCTGTATCTGTGGTCCCTGTGTTCTTTCAGTTCCTGCCTGCATCTGCTGTCCCACCCTCTGGGCCATTCTTTCTACTGGTCTTGTGAAGATCTGAGGTTGTGGGTTGTAAAAATCACCTAGGCAGGTTATCAATGCAACTATTTTTTGTTCCTTATGTCTATGGTTTTGCACTTACCCCTGGTATGTGGCTTATATACAATGTCCCCAGTCCAAAGATCCCCGCCCACGGGTACGGTAGTCCAACTGCACCATGTACCAGGTGATACTCACTGGGTCCCAACTTTTGGTTGGCTCACAGATTTTGTATCTCCCCACAGTATAGTCTGTAGTCATAGTCCATTCTCCTTTAAATGACAGGTAACACAAACAAAGCATGTGTCCAGCAGCAACAGCTCTAGTTAAGAAAGTTTCTGAAATCCAGATGACAGATTCCTCAACAGTAACATGTGTGTCCAGCCCAGTTAGAAACTGATCTCCAAAACTCCATTGGCCAACCCAGCCATCCATGTGCTACAGGACATCATCCTCGATCCTATCCCTTTGACATCACTCTTCCAACTCCTTAACTAACAATGTGGCGTCTTATTCTCCCTCCCATTAAACATTTACCTTTAGTGCAAGGAATGAAGCATATTCCATAAGCTCATCACATGGAACAGCATGTGAAACCCTGTGGTGATGGCTCCCCTGAGTCTACAATCCCCATCCACACAATGGGCATAGTCGCTGGAAGAACAATGGCTTGAGACCCTGGGATGCAGATGAAAGTAATAGAATGATTGCTTTACATTTACCTTTAGCAATCTCCTGTCTGGCTATAGGTATACTTAAGATCCTGCCTGCATGCCATCCTCTGCTTGCTGTCACTGAATGGAAACATTGATTCCTGAGGATGAACTGATGAGCAAGCAAATCTCTGATAAAACACAGCAACCAAATATCTAATAAAATACAGCAATATTGATGAAACTGTTGCTCTATAATGGAAAAGTCTGCATCCCGTAGAGCCGTGGACTCCACTCTATGGGCATTCGTCCAATAGCCTTTAGTAAGTGGCCAGTTCCTTACAGGTCCCTTGAGGGTCAGCTACTGTGCATCCATGGTCTGTCCTGGAGTAGCACTTGGTGTTCTTGGGGAGCCAAGCCTAACCCCACCATCAGGGTTACTAGTGAAGTCAGGTGCTTACCTAGATACGCCCCTTCAAGCTCTACTCAGACCACAGCACAGTGGTTCCACCATTCCCATTACAGTTTGCTTAGGCCATGGAATATGCTGGATCTCAGGCCTACCCTTTCTCAGATCTGTACTTATAGGTCTCCCACCAGAAGGAGCAGCAAGATAAAATACTCTCCTACCTGTGGAAAGTAACCTCCCATCTTGATACGCTGACAACTCTGGCAGTGTCCGCACCTATCCCATGTATGTACCCAGCTCTGGAACCCGTCTGTCAGCTTCACCACACTATGGCGGTGACCATGCATTATGTTTAGGATTTATTAATCAGTGCAAGCTGCACTTCGACTGACCGGTTCAAAGTGGCTTTCATCATGTCCGATCACACTGGTGAAGCTTTAGCATGGCTCAATCTGCTATGGGAGAAAGGGGACTCTCTGGTATCAAACCTCCAGTCCTTCCTAGAAACCTTCTGTCTTCAAAGAGCCCTGCCGTGCTTCCTCTGCAGCATCTTCGTTACTCAGGCTGCAACTGGGTACCCTAACTGTGGGCCAGTACTCTGTTCCCTTTTGCACCCTATCGTCCGAATTCACCTGAGAATAATGAGACTCTGGTGGCTACCTACTGGGAGGACCTTTCTGGGAGAATAAAGGATGAGCTGGTCCTTGGCCACCTAGATAGACATCAGGTTTCAGAAGCGATCCAAAGAGGTGATCCATGAAAGATCTGTGCACCAATCTTCCAAAGGCTGATCACACAGCAAGCCTCAGCTTCGGCACCTCCCCTAGAAATCCATACAGATTTACCAGGTGAATATGGCTAAGCATGGTCAGGAGGCTCATTATGCAGAGGGAAAATGTTTCTATTGTGGCATCCCTGAACATCTTATCTGAACAGACACTTTGAAACTCCACAGCTAAGGGCCAGTTGGAGATGCTACAATGGGCGGGAGACACTCCTCTCCATTGCTGACTCTGACAATCTCCGTCTTCTGCAGCAACATCTTTTTTCTCAAGTTGGCCTACGTAGAAAACGGTTCCGTGGGTAATGTCATCCAACAGCCCATTGTGGAGCTGTATAAAAACCCTGATCTAAAGTCTACAGAATCCGTTGATGGTTTCCTCGATGGATGGGAGACCTCTTTTCGCAACCAACCTATTAGTTATCAAGCCTTTCCTACTCCAGTTAGGAATGCTACACTCAGAGAAGTTTCTTCTCTATGTGATCTCTGGTCTGTCTTATCCTCTGCTTCTAGTTCTGCCATGGCTGTGGAGACATGAACCTGTCTTGGACTGGAGATCTGGAGAAGCACTCCATTGGGGACAGGAATGCCATGAGACTTGTCCACTTCCAATTCATCCTGCTCGAACTCCGGATTCTCCTTCCAACTTACCTGGTTTGCCTGCACCATATTGGGGGTATGCCGACATCTTTGATAAGAAGGAAGCAGAGACATTACCACCTCATTGGCCATATGACTGCCCTATTGGTCTCCTTCCAGATACATCTCCTCCAGGAGGTCGAATTTAGCCCCTGTCGCAGGCTGAGACCCCAGCCATGTCCGAATATGTTAAAGAGAATCTTGCTAGGTGTTTTATCCGAAAATCTATCGCTGGGGCAGGATACTTCTTTGTAAAGAATGAAGGTTCACTTCGACCCTTTATCGACTATAGGGGACTCAATGAGATAATGATCAAAAATAAATATCTTCTGCCCCTCATTTCTGAGTTGTTTGATCATCTTAAGTTCCAGAGTCTTCATGGAACAGGACCTTCTGGGGGCATACAAGCTGATCTGGATTTGCAGGGAGATGAATAGAAAATGGCCTTTAATACCCGTAATAGCCACTAAGAGTATTGGGTTATGCCATTTGGACTTTGCAGCGCATCGGCAGTCTTTCAAGAACTAGGGAACATCGTTCTGAGATCTTCTCTACATGTTTGAAGAAGTGTACTTAGACAATATCTTGGTATTTTTTCATGATTTGCCTTCACACGAAGAGATGTACACCAGGTTCTGAAGAGGTTAAGGAAGAGCTGTCTGGACGCCAAATATTAAAAGTGCATCTTTGAGCTGACTTCTCTTCCATTGCACTTGACATTTGACTGTAGAATATTTTGGTTTAAAGAGCATTTCATAGTCAACTCAATGATTGCAAGGTGCTCAGGTCCTGTGGCTGCATAACTAATTATAATGATAAGCCCTCTACCACTGTACTTCACAGTTGATATGAGATATTTCTGCTAATATGCTGTTTTTGGTTTTCATCAAATGTATTGCAGAACAT
>JARQOD010000005.1:222579317-222609867 GCA_033576555.1 Oophaga sylvatica | reverse complement strand
TGAATTCTGTTTTGTCCATGTTCAGTTTGAGAAAGCGAGCAGAAAAGAAGGCTGAGATAGCAGACAGACACTCTGGGATTTTGGTCAGTAGGGAGGTGAGGTCAGGTCCAGATAGGTAGATCTGCGTGTCATCGGCGTAGAGGTGATACTGCAAGCTGTGGGATTCTATGAGCTGTCCCAGGCCGAAGGTGTAGATGGAGAAGAGTAGGGGTCCTAGGACTGAGCCTTGAGGAACACCGACAGACAGGGGGCGAGGTGAGGAGGTGGTGTGTGAGAGGGAGACACTAAATGTTCGGTCTGTTAGGTATGATGAGATCCAGGATAGGGCCAAGTCTGTGATGCCAAGAGATGAGAGAATCTGTAGCAGGAGGGAATGGTCCACGGTGTCGAAGGCAGAAGACAGGTCCAGGAGAAAGAGGACAGAGTAGTGTCGCTTGCTCTTGGCGGTTAGCAGGTCGTTAGTGACTTTAGATAGGGTAGTTTCAGTTGAGTGATGTGGTCGGAAGCCAGATTGTAACCGGTCAAAGAGGAACAGGAGGAGAGGTGGGAGGACAGTTCAAGATATACATGCTGTTCCAGTATGTTTTGAGGCATAGGGGAGAAGAGATATCGGGCGATAGTTAGACACAGAGGATGGGTCGAGGGAGGGCTTTTTGAGGATGAGTGTGATTGAAACATGTTTGAAGGATGAAGGAAAGACACCATTTGTAAGTGAAAGGTTGAAGAGGTGTGCGAGAGTAGTGATGAAGACTGTGGCAAAGTTAGGGATGAGGTGGGATGGGAGTTGGTCAAGCGCACAAGTGGCGAGGTGTGATCTTGACAGGAGAGTGGAGAGCTGATCTTCTGTTATGGTGGTGAAGCTGATTTTGGAAGAACAGGACTGAGTGGCTAAGAGGGGCATTGGGGGCTGCGGGCCAAAGCCTTCTCTGATAGTATCAATCTTTTGCTTAAAGAAGGAGGCAAAGTCTTCAGCAGAAATGAGAGGAGAGGAGGAGGTGCTGTGGGATGGAGTAGAGAATTGAAAGTGTTGAAGAGCTGTTTAGGGTTGTGAGACAGGGAGGATATGAGAGATGCGAAGTAAGTTTGCTTTGCGGCAGAGAGCATGGACTTGAAGCTGGCAAGGGACTGCTTGTATGTGTTGAAGTGCTTGGTAGAATGGGTACTCTTCTATCTCCACTCGGTAGCCCTGGAAGCCCGTCTCAGTTCTTTGGTCAGGCCGGTCAGCCAGGGCTGCCTGTTAATTGTACGAGTTTTGCTCTGCGTGAGGGGGGCGGCCGAATCAAATGTGGCTTTTATTGTGGTGTTATAAAATGTGGCAGCAGCATCTGTGTCATGAAGTGAGGCTATGTCTGTGAGAGGGAGGAGGGACTCAGAGAGCGATTGTAAATTGAGGTGTTTGAGATTTCTGCGAGGGTGGGTGACTTTGTGGAGTGGGGGATGCGTACTAACAGAGGAGAGGGAAGAGAATGTCAGTAGGTTGTGGTCAGACAGGGGAGGTGGGGGTTAGTGAGATTAGTGAGGGAACAGAGATGGGTGAAGATAAGGTCCAGCGTGTGACCATCTTTGTGTGTGGCCGCATAGGACCATTGAGTGAGGCCGAGGGAAGCCATGAGCGATAGAAGTTTAGAGGCAGCCGGGGTGGAAGTGTCAATGGGGATGTTGAAATCACCCATGATGACGGTGGAATGTCAGCAGAGAGGAAATGGAGTAGCCAGGTGGTGAAGTGGTCGAGAAAGGTGGAGATGGCTAGTTCCGGGGGGCGGTATAAGACAGCCAGTTGGAGGTTGGAGGGGGAATAGATGCGGACGGAGTGCACCTCGAACGAGGGAATAGCAGCAGAGGGTGGAAGTTGAATAGGGGTAAAGGAGCAGGTATCAGACAGGAGTAAGCCAACTCCTCCACTACGTTTGTTGCTGGGGCGAGGGGTGTGAGAGAGATGGAATCCGCTATAGGAAAGCGCAGCTGGAGAGGCTGTGTCAGGGAGTGAGCCAGGTTTCAGTGATGGCAAGGAAGGAGAGTTTGTTGGTGATAAAGAGGTCGTGGATAAATGACAGTTTATTGCAGACGGAGCGTGCATTCCATAGTGCTCCGGGTAGGGGGACCGGGGGAGGGGTGTGTGGATGGATAGGTATGAGGTTGTCATGGTTGCAAAAACGTGTGGAGGATCGTGGCAGGGAGTTAGAAATGAGTGTGGGGATGTGTTAGGGAGGGCCAGGATTTGGGGATATATAGCCAGCGATGAGGAGTAGCAGACAGAGCGAAGGTGAGAGCAGGATAGGACATGATGAGGCCGTGTGTGTCTGGTAAAAAGGATTGTATGTGGAGGAACAATTCTGAGGGAAAGGTGAGATGGCTGGGGAGAATGGAGGGGGAAATTACTAATTCCTTACTAGGTGGGGGATCACAGGGGTAGGAAGAAAGAAAGGAGGATGGGGGTGAAAGTGAAAAGAAACAGAAACATAGTGGTTTTAAATTATGTTACCTTGCAGCCAAATTCCAGTCAAATTCTAGTCTAATTCACAGTAGTGTAATTAGAAATCTGTAATTTGAAAAATGGGATTTGAAATATGTGGAGCAGACCCATTGCACTGAATATATCTGCAGCTAAGGGCAATCAGGTGTGATTGGAAAGTGGGCTGTGACTGCCCATTCCAGATGTACAGAGTTAAGGAAAGGTCATAAAAGGGGGGAGGGGTTACACAGACCACTCAGATGTGTGGTAAAGATAAGAAGAATGGAGTACAATTATGTATACAGGAAGATGGGTGAGCAAATCATACCATAAAACAAAGCAATACACATGGTAAAATGATTTCTATTTGGGATCTGGTCAGTTAAGCTTTGGAAAATAAGCGAGATTCCTCTCAAGTGTGATAATTAATAACAAGAGGGATAGCTAACAAAATTACATTACAATATGATACATGTTTTTAACACTAAGTTAAACTGCTGCTTAAATAGGGTCCATAAATTAGGAGTCTTATTTAAACTGTTTTCTAAAGCAGTTTACAGCATATGAGTAACTTTATGAGGGACAGGGAATTACTCAGTTTCTCAATTAGTGAGACTTTTCAGGTTCAGAGTTCAAAGCCACCAGATCTCCCAGCAGCTGCAAGGCCCGGAAACCTCATATGAAACTTTGAGGGACATTTTAACCGCTTAACTGCCGAGGTATTTTCATTTTTTTTTGTTTTTGTTTTTCGCTCCCTTTCCTCCCAGTGCCATACCTTTTTTATTTTTCTTTCAATCAGGCCATGTTAGGGCTTGTTTTTTGCGGAGCAAGTTGTACTTTTGAACAACACCATTGGTTTTACCATATCGTGTACAAGAAAACAGGAAAAAATTCCAAGTGTGGTGAAATTACAAAAAGTGCAATCCTACACTGACCTGCAATTATGATTCTACATGTCATTACATGTTCATAGACATCTAACATGTCTAGGTTCTTTTTTATGTAAGTAGTGAAAAAAAATTCAAACTTTGTTAAAAAAAACTTGCGCCATTTTCCGATTTTCCGATACCCTTTTCATAATCTCAGGTGGGTGAAGGCTTATTTTTTGCGTGCTGAGCTGACGTTTTTAATGATACCATTTTGCTGCAGAGTGCAGATACGATCTTTGGATCGCCGGTAACTGCATTTTAATGCAAAGTAGTGGCGACCAAAAAACGTAATTCTGGCATTTTGACTTTTTTTCTCTCTACGCTGTTTAGCGATCAGGTTAATCCTTTTTTTATTGATAGATCAGGCAATTCTGAACGCGGCAATACCAAATATGTGTATATTTGATTTTTTTAATTGTTTTATTTTAAATGGGGCGAAAAGGGGTGATTTGAATTTTTATATTTTTTTAACTTTTTTAACTTTTGGTATGCTTCAATAGTCTCCATGGGAGACTGGAAGCTGCCATAACCTGATCGGCTCTGCGACATAGCGGCAATGATCACATCGCCTGTATGTAGTAGATTTACTGACTTGCTTTCAGCGCTGACCACAAGGCAGCACTCTTAGCAATCCATCACTGACAATCATAGAGGTCTCTAGGAGACCTCTGGTTGTCATGCCAACCCACCAGTGACCTGTTATCATGCGACGGGGGTCACTGCTGGGCAGATTTCAGGCGTGATTGCTGGAAGCGCATATTAAATGCCACTGTCAGCGTTTGACAGCAGCATTTAACTGGTTAATAGCCGCGGGTGGATAACAATTCCACCCGCAGTTGGATCACTATTCCACCCGGCTGTTCCAGGCACATGTCATCTATTCAAAACAGCTGACATGTCCCAGGAAAGATGTGGGCTCACCACCGGAGCCCACATCAAAGGGAGAGAGTCCAACATCAGCGTACTATTATGCCTCATGTCCGAAAGGGGTTAAGGTTTCTGGTTTACAGCTGCTGGAACACCTGAAGGCTCTATACTAAGGTTACCTTGGATGTGTGTTTTACTGTACTTGTTGATAATAAAACAAACAAAAAAAAGGAGTGGGGTCCCTGTAATTTTCATACACATCTGAAGGAAAGCCGACGACTGGAGGCAGATGTTAACCCCTTCACTCCCGGAGCTTTTTTCAATTTTTTGTTTTCGTTTTTCACTCCCCTTCTTTCCAGAGCCATAACTTTTTTATTTTTTCATCAATATGGCCATATGAGGGCTTATTTTTTGCAGGACGAGTTGTACTTTTGAAAGACACCATTATTTTTACCATGTCATGTATTTAAAAACGGGAAAAAAAATTCCAAGTGCCGTGAAATTGCAAAAAAAGTGCAATCCCACACTTGTTCTTTGCTTGACTTTTTTGCTAGGTTCACTAAATGCAAAAACTGACCTGCCACTATGATTCTCCAGACCATTACGAGTTCATAGACACCAAACATGTTTAGGTTCTCTTTTATCTAAGGGGTGAAAAAAAGTTCCAAAATTTGCTAAAAAAATTGCGCCATTTTCCGAGACCCGTAGAGTCTCCATTTTTCGTGATCTGGGGTCAGGTGAGGGCTTATTTTTTGCGCACCGAGCTGAAGTTTTAAATGATACTATTTTTGTGCAAATATGTTCTTTTGATCGCCCGTTATTGCGTTTTAATGCAATGACGCGGTGAACAAAAAACTTAATTCTGGTGTTTTTAATTTTTTTCTCGCTACACCGTGTAGCGATCGGGTTAATCCTTTTTTTTAGTGATAGATCGGGCGATTCTGAACACGGTGATACCTAATATGTGTATGTGATTGTTCTTTTATTGTTTTATTTTGATTGTGGCAAAAGGGGGGTGATTTGAACTTTTAGGTTTTTTTTTTTTTTTATTTTTAAACACTTTTTTTTACTTTTGGCATGCTTCAATAGCCTCCATGGGAGGCTTGAAGCATACACAACTCTATCGGCTCTGCTACATATGGGTGATGAGCCCATATGTAGCAGATTTACTGCATTGCTTTGAGCGCCGACCACCGGGCGGCGCTTACAGCAATGTTCCGGCAACAACCATAGAGGTCTCTATGAGACCTCTGGTTGTCAAGGCAACGCATCGCCGACCCCGATCATGTGATGGGGGTCGGCGATGCGCTCACTTCCGGGCCGTCGACCGGAAGCGCAAGTTAAATGCCTTTAACTAGTTAATAGGCGTGGGAGGATGGGATTCCGCTCGCGCCTATTGCGGGCCCATGTCTCGGCTTTGAGGTGGGCTCACCGCCAGAGCCCACCTCAAACAGGGGATCCTTACCGATGACGTACTATCACGTCATCAGTAAGGAAGGGATTAATATTCTGCGAAAGAGATGCAATTCATAATGTTTCCCAAGCTATTTATATCAGCTCACGGCTGTATACTTAGTTTATCCTGATTATTAAAATAGAGGGACCCCACAAAAAAATTACATATGATCCCCCTATATTTAATGACCAGCAAAGACTAGTCAAACAGATGTTAATAGCCTAGTTACGGGCAATGGATAGTGGCTCCTCCCAGACTAAAAATATCAACTCTCAGCTGCCCAAAAATGGTGCATCTATAAGATGCACCAAATCTGTCACTTAGCCTGGCTCTTTCCACTTGCTCTGGTGCGGTGGCAAGTGGGGTGATAGTTGGGGGGTTGATGTCCCCTTTTTATTGTCAGATGATATCAAGCCCAGAGGTTAGTAATGGAGAGGCATCTATAAGACACCTCAATTACTAACTCTATAGTCAAATTGTATAAGTAAACATTGCATAAATTAAACCATACTCACGTCATTGCCCAGTCCACAGAAGCCAATGTCTCCTGTAACAAAATTAAAATAATAAACATTAATATTTCTCACCTTTCTGCAGAGAAGATAATAATCCATTTGTCCAGCTACATCTAGATGGCAGGCTGCATTGTTTCATGATGCAAGCATACAGCCTGCTATGCAGCAGAGACACTGAGCAGCATGTGCTACCATTGCTCAGTGTCTCGTGGTGAACTCCTATGACCTGACTGATGTCACCGTGAGCATGAGAAAGTTCTCAAGCTTGTGGTGCTATCAAAAAGGTCATGGGAGTTCACAGCCATTGAAGTCAGTTCAGCTCAATGATATCAGCGCGAGTGCCGTTACAACTTTTCCTACGGCGATCGCTCTAACGTCAGTGAGTTCATTGGCTTTGAACTCCCAGGACCTTTCTAATGGCAAGTCATATGAATTCATTACGAGACGCTGAGCAGCGGTAGCACATGCAGCATGCAACAGTGCAGCCTGCCATCTACATGTAGCAGAGCTAGACCCATCACGGGACAAATGGATTATTATCTTCTCGGCAGACAGGTAAGGAATATTGTGGTTTATTATTTTAATTCTGCTACAGGAGACATTGGCTTCTGTCAACTGTGCGATGACATGAGTATGGCTTAATTTAGATTCATTAAACGAGTCTGCATGATTCTTTTAATGAAAGGACATTATTCTGAGTGTGTTTATTTACAATATAACTATATCATTAGTAATGCATAGGTGTCTTTTAGATGCCTCTCCATTACTAAGCCATGGGCTTGATGTCACCGGGCAATATAAAGGTGATATCAACCCCACAAATATGAACCCCACTTGCAGCCGCCTCAGGGAAAGTGGGAAGAGGCAGAGAAAGTGGGAAGAGGTGGGAAAGTGCCTCATTTGGCACATCTAACAGATGTGCCTTTTCTGGGGCAGCTGAGGGCTGCTATTTTTAGGCTAGGGGGCAATATCTATGGCCCCTTACAAGCTTGAGAATACCATCCCCCAGCAGTCTGCTTTATTCTCGTTGATTGTCAAAAGTAAGGGGATCCTATGCCATTTTTAAAATTATTGTTGATAACCAGCCTTGCTAATGCTGACAGATGAGGATTGCAGCCTGCAGCTTTTCAGTATTTATAGCGCAGGTGTTAGGCATCGGGTGATGGTAGGATCCGAACCTGGATCTGAGGAGTCTGTGGTCTTCCATCCAGGTACAGCCGAGGCAGATGCTGCGCAGCTTCACCATCGATCTCAATGCCTAGCTAATACCAAAGCGGCACAGGTTGGTACTAGAGTCTTTGTTCATAGTAGCCTTAAACCTAGGTTACAGAACAGGAAAAGGCTGTTATAAGCCTAAGTCCAGAAATGCCTGCACTGAGCATGTCCGTGACATGGCGAACCGTGATTGGTGGTTAATGTCAGCTGATCCTCTGACCTGGCATCGCCTGATTGATCATGAATGACATCATCGGTGATGCAATTGACGAGATGGCTGGGGGCGGAGCCTAGCACTTATATATCTTGTCTGTCCGCGGCGCGGTCAGATCATACTAAAATAAGGAGTGCCCATGTGTGGACGTACCAGAATCTGGGCTCCACGTGCTCTCTAGCTTGCTCTCCGGGACCTGCTGATGCCAGAGTTCGCTCGGCTAATTAGAACAGGTCCTTCAGGCAGGATTAGCTTATGCCAGGCAGGTAGCCAATGTGGCGCAGTCTTGCTACAACAAGAGGGTAGCAATACACCCTGAGCAGACTGCGGGGCGCATAACCTGGGCATCGCCAGCCAGCTGAACAGAGACTTGCTCAGTCCGGTCGCACACTGGCTGGCAGCACGTGGACATCACCGCCAGCTGATCAGTCAGTTGCTCAGTTCGGTCTCACACCGACTGACAACACGTACGCCTGGCGGGAGTCGCATGCACTACCTAGTCGTCTGGCAAGTGACTTCTGTGTCAACAGGGCTACGTCTACGCCAGCCTACAGCACATCTCCTGTGAAGTTAACGTAGATATGCAAATATCTCCTTTTGTGAAGTAACACAGGCGAGATCTAATTTTATTCTTTAGTTGTCAGTTGTTACCTTTATACCCAAGGGGTGTTCGGCAGCAGTGACTCTAACTGCATCGCGGACCCCGGGTTCGGTTGCAATCCATTATCCAATAAAGTTGTTGCAACCGAGCTCATAACAGAAGGTGGTGGCTGAGGAATACTCCCATCAGCCACTGCCTGCTCTCACTGTTAACAGTTGAATATAACTCTTAACATTGTCTCCTGCTAGCGCTAATCGCAGAGCAAGAAGGGGACAGTGATGTTACTGTCTTCTTAAGCACCCGGCACTGTGGAACAGCGCAAACAGTATCGCTGATTTCCAGGTTCCAGGTTCCGGTACTTGTCACACTGATGACACAGGGATGTCATCCCTGTGTCATCAGTGTGCATGTGTGTGGAACGTTTTTTTGCCCGTGCTGCTACCGGAAAGACTGACGTCTGAAAGAGCTCTTAGTGAAATCGATTATTTACAGAACTTTGGCTGACTTTTGCCAGTTTTTAGGAAAAAAACTTGGGCATGCAAATGTGCCAAATTTGAGATTGGCAAACATTTTCCAAACAAGTTTGCTCATCTCTAATAAGGTGAGCGTGTCATTCATGGGGCCTATGATTTGGGAAGCATGACTCTCATGTCAGGTTTTCTTTAAAAGTTGGACTTTAGCTATGGAAAAGTGTGAATCAGTTTGGTCAAGTAGTGTAATTTTTTGTGGTTCCTTTGGGCCTTACGATTGAATCCCGGCAAAATGGGATTTGGGAGTATGCACTGATAAGGCCATTGGCAGTAATGATGCATACAGAGTCACACTGTGCTCTTTTGTACATAATTTTTCAGCTATAAATGCCTAGTTGAGGCTGACAGCAAGTGCAGTAAACTACATCTTGGTGCCCACCTCCAGTAGGCATGTATGGCCAAAAAAGATTTACAAAAGAGCACACTTTGATTCCATCTGCAACATTACTGTTTATGGCCCTCTTGGCACATCATCTCAAATCACATTTTGTAGGAGTTTGGATATTAACCTCTATTGAGCCACTGAACGTAGGGTAAAACACTATGTGGACATAGCCTTAGGTTAAATAGTGTTGGATATACTATACTATATCATACCATACTATACTATATTATACCACCGTATATTTTTTTCTTACATGATTATATTTTAAATAATAAAAATATGCTTTTAAAAAAAAGTAAATGTACATAGGTAGATTGAACAATTTAATGGCTATTTCTTTGTTCATCGCTATTTTGTTTCTAATATTAGGTTTACTAATCTTAAGAAAATGTTGGAATTATACATATATGCATTTTGTTTTTACTGCATTATTGTACACATCAAGAATTGTTCACTTCAAGAATATTACTAATATAACTAATGATATAGAAGGGTTAATGGTTTGCCTTTAAACGCCTTTAATTCTTTAGTTGATTTTTGCCTTTGATTGCTAGAATTTATTCCCATGAGACAGCAGTCTGTCAGTCTCCGCTTTAAAGGTCAACTATGCTTCTTATCATATATGGTCTAAATAGTCTGCTTCAACATGTTCTGGGTATATGGTAAATAAAGTATGACCCTGAGGTGACGGTGGGGGCTACATGAGCTGCAAAGAATCATATTTGCTGTAAATGGTATAAATTACTGCCTTGTGTTTCATTATATCAGATAAAGTGACATGTTCTCAAAATATGTGTGAAGTCTGCTTTGTCTCCAAGCGCTTGTCAGAAGGGCGTAAACTCCTAATTCGGCCTCACTGGTGATCTGGCACATCTGACTTTGGGTCAGAACGCAAACTGCTGACACTAACAACTAATTACTTATGAAAGTTTATACTGAAGCACCACTCCAGAGTTTTTTTTATTTACTGCTGGAGTGGTGCCCTTCATCTAAGTTCTCTGCAACTAGTGTTATAGTTACCTGCTGCCATCGTCATATTTTATCAGCGTAGCTCCGATTGTCTACTGCGGTTTGTGACTCTCACGATTGCTCCAGAATTTGTTTGGCAAGCTGGAAGTCACAACTCAGTATAACTCTATGCCATAATGGGACTCCAAAAGATTTAAATTGAGAACTTGTTACCGCTACCTCTGACTTCTGATCAGTCAGAAATTGCATTCCCAAGATGGCAGATCAGAACCGGAGAGGCACTATGAAGAGATGAAGACAATAGCCAGTGAGTATAATACTAGGGCCAAGGAACTTACATTAGTGGCATCACTGCTGCTCTAAAATTAAAAAAAAATGAAATGGTGCTTTAAGACATTGAAATTTGGGCTAACTAGGACATTAGTAACAATGACATATACTACTGATATGTAGCTAATATGATCAACACAAAATTCCATAAGTGTATCATTATTATTGCAAAACAGATTGCATTTTGTAGTACCACAAAGACTGGTAAGACAATTGTAAGCCTTCAAACTTATCTCTGCTATTTAAAATCATTGTACTTGGTTTAATCCCACTTGTCACTTCTGTGCAACTATGTTGATTTTAGCTCCATCTTTCTGACAGCTGTATCCTGTGGAAATCCTGGAACTCCAGCCAATGGCATGATTATTTTCAGTGATGGGATACATTTCTCCAGTTCTGTCATCTATGCCTGCTGGGAAGGTTACAAAACATCAGGGTTAACTACTCGACATTGTACTGCCAATGGAACCTGGACTGGAAGTGCTCCAGATTGCTCAGGTCAATAACCAAATGACTGTCACAGCAGATTAAAAAAGTGCCAGATGCTTTTTCTATTTCTGCATGGAATGACTATTGATTTTACTTCTCTCTTTCTTCAGTCAGATTTGTTCCATAAAACTTATTTCAACCTTTGAAAAAAGATAGAAACCGTCTCTATCTATCTATCTATCTATCTATCTATCTATCTATCTATCTATCTATTATCTATCTATCTATCTATCTATTATCTATCTATCAATATATTTTTTAGTTTGAATCTATTCTTTTTTACTAAACCCTTCCACTGACAGAATATTGACCTTCAAGTTGATGAAGTTTTTCTGTGTATAATCCATAAGTAAAGCTACAAACAGGGCTTACTGATTTTCAATGCTAATCTGGATGTTTATTACATTTCCTAATAAAATAGAACACGTATAATGACAATAAGAACCAGCAAATTATTAGTTTGCACTGTACATGTACCAGTTGCTAAAACATGTAATTAAATTAGCATTTTCTTTCTTCATATTAGTGATTACATGTGAAGATCCAGGTCCCATCGCTAATGGTATTCAACTAGGAAAAGATTTCACATTTAACAAGACAGTCACCTACCACTGCAGCCCGGGGTATTTGAGAGATCCACCCTCTGCTGGTCCAATGAAGTGTGGAAAAGACGGCACCTGGAACCAGACAAAACATACATGCAAAGGTCTGTAAATCATAGGAGCGTCTTTCTATGTAATATGTAAATATGTTTGTTATTATGTTCTTATGATAAAGACAATATTTATAAAGTAATATTATAACATATGGTTTAATTCTGTTATGGTAGATGATAATTTACACCTTTAATAGAAATGCATTGATCAATATTTTCAAAAGATCAGAGGCTACTATAATTCACAGGCCATACGGCCATACTAGATTATAACCACAATAGCATGGCAGTCATTTTTTCATATTTTTTTATATTTCAGAAAAAATAAACCATTAAACTGTGACTATGCTGAATATTTCTATATCTGTGCATATCATTTATCTTTACTACAATAACAATGTATTTAAACCCCTTCAACACCTTTGACGTATATTTACGTCAAAGGTCGTGTCCCTGCACTTGATGTGGGCTTGAGAGTCCACATTTTTCCCTGCGCATGATGACTACCCTCGGCTGTTAACCAGTTAAATCCTGCTGTCAATTACTGACAGTGGGATTTAACACATGTCATTCTTCCTGCCCATTGGCGCCCCTATCATGTGATCGCGGGGTGCAAATGGGTTGTCATGACAACCCGGGCTCTGTTGATAAACCCCAGTGTCTGTCATCATGATCCTCCTGTGAACGTTCATGGCCGGCATTCATAGGAGATAATGATTTCTGCTATACATAGCAGTGCTTATGCTTATACACTGCTATGTATAGCACAAGCGATCAGACGATTGCAACTTCATGTCTCTAAGGGGACTATTACACACAGTAAAAAGTGAGAAAAAGTTTCAAAAATATGAAAAAAATAAAAAAGTACAAAAGATCAAATCAGTCCCCTTTTGCCCCATTAAAAACAAAGCAATTTAGTAAATACACATATTTGGCATAGCTGTGTTTGTAAAAGTGTGATCTATCAAAATATAAAATAAATTATTCCTGTCGGTAAACAGTGTAAAGAAAAAAAAACAAAACATCATATCTATCTTATAATGGTATCAATAAAAGCTTCTGCTCAGGGTGGAAAAATTAAGTCCTCACACAATCAAAGATCCGGAAAAATAAAAACACTACAGATCTTGGAAAATGGAGACAGAAAGGAATTTTTTTCTTGCAAATTTCCGAATTTTTTTCTCTACTCAAATAAAATATATATATACAGTACAGACCAAAAGTTTGGACACACCTTCTCATTCAACGATATTTCTGTATTTTCATGACTGTGAAAATTGTAAAATCACACTGAAGGCATCAAAACTATGAAGTAACACATGTGGAATTATACATTACACTTTACAAAAAAGTGTGAAACAGCTGAAAATATGTCTCATATTCTAGGTTCTTCAAAGTAGCCACCTTTTGCTTTGATGACTGCTTTGCACGCAGAAAAGGTGAACGGATGGACTCTACATGCCTGGTTCCCACCGTGAAGATGGAGGAGGTGGTGTGATGGTGTGATGGTGCTTTGCTGGTGAACACTGTTGGGGATTTATTCAAAATTGAAGGCATACTGAACCAGCATGGCTACCACAGCATCTTGCAGCAGCATGCTATTCCATCCGGTTTGCATTTAGTTGGACCATCATTTATTTTTCAACAGGGCAATAACCCCAAACACACCTCCAGGCTGTGTAAGGGCTAATTGACCAAGAAGGAGAGTGTTGGGGTGCTACGCCAGATGACCTGGCCTCCACAGTCACCAGACCTGAACCCAATCGAGATGGTTTGGGGTGAGCTGGACCGCTCACAGCTTCAATTTTGAATAATCCCCAACAGTGTCACCAGCAAAGCACCCCCACACCATCACACCACCTCCTCCATGCTTCACGGTGGGAACTATGCATGCAGAGTCTATCCTTTCACCTTTTCTGCGTGCAAAGCAGTAATCAAAGCAAAAGGTGGCTACTTTGAAGAACCTAGAATATAAGACATATTTTCAGTTGTTTCACACTTTTTTGTAAAGTGTAATGTATAACTCCACATGTGTTAATTCATAGTTTTGATGCCTTTAGTGTGATTCTACAATTTTCATAGTCATGAAAATGCAGAAGAATCTTTGAATGAGAAGGTGTGTCCAAACTTTTGGTCTGTACTGTATATGTTTGGTATCTGCGTACTCGTACTGACCGAAGGAATTATATTAGCAAGTCAGTTTTACCATATAGTGAATTTTGTAAATTAAAAACTAAAAAATTAATTCTAGAATTGCACTTTTGTGCAATTTCAATGCACTTGGAATTATTTTCCCACTTTCCATCACATGATAAAATGAATGGTGTCATTCAAAGTACAACTTGTCCCACAAAAGACAAGCTCTCATACAGCTATGGGGATGGAAAATGAAAAAGTTATGTCTCTTGGAATAAGGGGAGAAAAAAAACAAAAGAACAAAAACAGAAAATCGCAAGGTAATGAAAGGTTAAGCTTTTTTGTAGAGTGCTAAGACAATCCTATTTAAAAATGTTCTTAAGTTGCTAGAGTTGACCAAAAATATTAAATAGTCTTTAGCTGTCTAAACAGACCTCCTCCTATGAGCCAGCATCTCTGGCATCACTTCTGATTACTAGGCATAGCGGATGTCAAGTTTGCATCATCAGAGGGGATGCTGGAAAATGTGAGGAGGATTGTAGAGCCCTGCTCTGGCAGCCACAGACTAGAGTTGTGTCTTCTTGATCTGGGTACTGCAAATTTTTACTCAACTCTATAAGCTGCGCATAGGAAGCCTCCTTTTTTCCATCTAAACCACTAAACCAAAAAACTGGGAAAATACAATGCCTTGCGAAAGTATTCACCCCCCTGGAACTTTTCAACCTTTTCCCACATATCATGCTTCAAACATAAAGATACCAAATGTTAATTTTTGGTGTAGTATCAACAGCAAGTGGGACACAATTGTGAAGCTGAACAAAATCTATTGGTTATTTAAAATTTTTGTGGAAATACAAAAACTGGAAAGTGGGGCGTGCAATATTATTCAGCCCCTTTAACTTATTACTTTCCATTGTAGATTTTGCTTTATGCTTTATCTCCGTCCCAATCTCAGGTCTTTTGCAGACTCCAACAGGTTTTATTCAGGAATGGTCCTGTATTTGCCTCCATCCATCTTCCCATCAATATTAACCATCTTCCCTGTCCATGCTGAAGAAAAGCAGGCTCCAACCATGATGCTACCACCACCATGTTTGACAGTGGTGATGGTGTGTTCAGGGTGATGAGCTGTGTTGCCTTTACGCCAAACATATCGTTTGGCATTATTGCCAAAAAGTTCAATTTTGGTTTCATCTGACCAGAGCATCTTCTTATATATAGTGTATGACTGATTGTTATCCTATGGACAGACTGTCCCACCTCAGCGGTAGATCTCTGCAGTTCATCCACAGTGATGATGGGCCTCTTGGCCTCATCTCTGATAAGTCTTCTCCTTGTTGGAGATGAAAGTTTAGAGGGACGGCAGGGTCTTGGTAGATTTGCAGTGGTATTATACTCCTTCCATTTCAATATGATCGCTTGCACAATGCTTCTTGGGATGTTTAAAGTTTTGGAAATCATTTTGAATCCAAATCCGGCTTTTAACTTCTCCACAACAGTATCATGGACCTGCCTGTTGTGTTCCTTGGTCTTCATGATGCTCTCTGTGCTTCAAACAGAACCCTGAGACTTTCACAGAGCAGGTGCATTTATATGGAGACTTGATTACTCACAGGTGAATTATATTTTATCATCATTAGACATTTAGGACAACTGTTGTGAATACTCTGGAGGTGACTTCTGAGCTGGGGCTCCCTCCGGTGGTTGCTGAGGGTAATGAACTGATTGCTGAATGGCCTTCAGCTGGCTCTGAATGGTCTGATATACGTGACCTGAACTCCCTTCAGCCTTGCCGGTAATCAATTGTTCTTCCTGGTCTTGCTTGGAGCTCAGCTTGCATTCCTGCTCTCATTCAGATAAGTGATTTACTGTTTTTTTTCCTCTGGTTGGAATTTTCCTCGCTGGTTTGCTGCTTAGCAGTAGACTTCAGCCTGGTCCCCTTTTTGGGGCCTGGCGCTGCAATTGTGCTCAGTTTGTGTTTGCACTTTTGCTCTGTTCCTATGTCACTTTTTATTTGCTGAATTGCTATGTGTTACACCACAAATCTGATTTAGGTGGTAGAGATTGTGTGATCTCAGGATTTTGTTAATCAGAAGTGTTGGTATTTTTGTCAGGGTTTTTATTGGGGTGCAGTCAGAATTCTTTCCTATACTTTTCTATCTAGACAGATTGGGCCCCAGCGTTTGCTCATTCTATTTTCTGTCTGTGTTAGTATTTTCATCTGGTATAACCGCCATTACATGTTTGGGGGATTCCTATTTCTTTGGGGATTCTGCTACGGGGCAGATAGCATTCATCTTTCTGCTTTTAGGTGTAGCTATCTCTCCGGCTGTGACGAGGCGTCTAGGATCACCGTAGGTACGCTCCACGGCTACTTCTAGTGTTGCAGTTAGCCTGCAATCCAATAGTTTCCAGCCTCTCTGGTGTATTGCTTCTTTGGCTATTTTTTGCAATTTGTCCTCAGCTTCCGAAACATAACAGTATTACCGGCCAAACTGAAAATTATATGGTACTCAACAGAAGGGAAAAATAGTAAAAGGAAAAGAAAAAAGGGAGTTGTCAGAATTTTTTTTTTCTCTGTTGCATTTTTTCCCTCTTTTTCTCTGGGTGCTGAGGAGGATTTTTTTTCCTCAATGGAGTTTGCACAGCTGTCTGGCCGTGTGGAGCAGCTTGCTATTGAGGTTCAGAGTATTGCTACCTATCTTGCTTGGTTGCCGGTTATGGAACCTAGGATTCCCATACCAGACTTATTTTTGGGGATCAGTCTAAATTTCTGAATTTTTTTGCCTTAAAGCCTAAGTCCTCAGGGAAAGCAGCACAGAAGGTTCAAATTGTCATCTCTCTCCTGCGCGGCGACCCTCAGGATTGGGCTTTTTCCCTGACACCTGGGGATCCTGTTTTGAATGATGTTGATGTATTTTTTTAGGCTCTGGGGTTATTATACGATGAACCTAATGTCACTGATCAAGCTGAAAAGACCTTGTTGGCATTAAATCAGGGTCGTGAAGACGCTGTGCTGTACTGTCAGAAATTTCAAAGTGAGCAGTCCTGACCAAATGGAATGATGTTGCTTTGGCAGCCCTTTTTCGGAAGAGTCTGTCAGAAAATGTAAAGAACGTTATGGTGGGATTCCCTGTTCCCTCTGGACTCAATGATTCTATGTCTTTGGCTGTTCAAATTGACGGACATTTGCGTGAGCGCAGAGGTATGCGTGAGATAGTGTTGCCTTGTGAGCCAGCTCCTGAGCCCATGCAGTGTGATGGAGTGACTTCTAGGGCTCAGCGTCATGAGTTTCGAAAGCGCAATGGTTTATGTTTCTACTGTGGTGACGCTTCTCATGCTATTTCCGTCTGCCCTAAGTGGGGAAGACGTTTTGCGCGCTCAGTTGTCTTGGGTAGTGTTCAGACTAAATTTCTGTTGACTGTTACCCTGATTTGCTCCCTGTCCACATTTTCTGCTCAGGATTTTGCTGATTCAGGAGCAGATATTAACCTGATGGATTTTGACTTTGCCAAACGTTGTGGGTTTCCCATGAAACCCCTGCGGAAGTCTATTCCTTTGCTGGACATTGATTCTACCCCTTTGGCGGAGAATAAACCCCAGTTTTCTACTCAGGTGATAATGAGGGTGAACCAGATCATCAGGAGAGTTTCATATTTCTGGGGTTGCATAATCTGCATGACATTATTGTACTGGGTTTCCCTTGGTTACAGACTCATAATCCTGTTTTGGATTGGAAATCTGTCTGTGAACAGTTGGGGCTGCCAATGTGTTAATACTGACACTCCTGTTTTTTTCTGCCTCTCCCCAGTCTCAGGATGTCCCTGACTTTTTGACTGATTTTTCGGATGTGTTTAGTGAGAGTAAGTCTGCATCCTTACCTCCTCGCAGGAGCTATGACTGCACTATTGAGTTAGTGCCTGGTGGTAAATTTCCTAAAGGTCGCCTTTTTAACTTATCTGTACCAGAACACGATGCTATGCGATATTATATAAAGGAGTCTTTGGAGAAGGGTCATATCAGACCATCCTCTTCACCCTTGGGCGCCGGTTTTTTCTTTGTGGCCAAAAAGGATGGTTCATTGAGGCTGTGTATTGATTATCGCCTCCTGAATAAAATCACTATTAAATATCAATATCCGTTACCCTTGATTTCTGACCTATTTACCAGAGTGGAAAGTGCTAGTTGGTTTACCAAGCTTGACCTCAGAGGGGCGTATAACCTTATTCGCATTAAGCACGGGGATGAATGGAAGATGGCGTTTAATACCCCAGAGGGGCATTTTGAGTACCTAGTGATGCCCTTTGGGCTCACTAATGCCCCTTCCGTCTTCCAATCCTTCATGAATGATATTTTCAGGGATTTTGTGGATAAATTTCTGATTGTTTATTTGGATGATATCTTGATTTTTTCCAACGACTGGGACTCTCATGTGAAACATGTTCGGACTGTGTTCCATATTTTGAGAGAGAATGCACTGTATGTGAAGGGATCAAAGTGTCTTTTTGGCGTACAGAAGGTCTCATTTCTGGGATTCATTTTGTCTCCGTCTTATTTGTCTTATTCAAATGGACCCAGTCAAGGTTCAGGCCATCTGTGATTGGGTTCAACCTACTTCATTGAAGGCTCTTCAGAGATTTTTGGGTTTTGCCAGTTTTTATCGTAAATTTATTGGTAATTTCTCCGGTATTGTTAAACCATTGACTGATTTGACCAAAAAGGGTTCCGATGTGGTGAATTGGCCTCCTGAGGCAGTTTCTTTGTTTCAGGAACTTAAGGAGAGAATCATTTCTGCTCCTGTTCTATGGCAGCCTGATGTTTCTCTGCCATTTCAGAAGGAGGTTGATGCCTCTGAGATTGGGGCAGGTGCCGTTTTGTCCCAAAGGGATCCAGAGACCTCTAAGAGTAACCCTTGTGCCTTTTTCTCTCGAAAATTTTCTCCAACTGAACGTAATTATGACGTGGGTAATCGGGAGTTATTGGCCATGAAGTGGGCCTTTGAAGAGTGGAGACATTGGCTGGAATGAGCCAAACATCAGGTGGTGGTCCTCACAGACCATAAGATCCTGGTTTATCACGAATCAGCCAAGCGACTTAATCCTAGAAATGCCTGGTGGGCCTTGTTTTTCACACAATTTAATTTTGTGGTTTCCTTTTTTCCAGGCACTAAGAATGTTAAGGCAGATGCCCTTTCGATGAGTTTCTTTGCGGATTCTCCTGAGTTATCTGATCCTGCTGTTATTTTGAAAGAGGGTTTAGTTCTTTCCGCCATCTCGCCCAATTTGAGACTGGCTCTAGAAGAGTGTCAGGAGGATAAACCTTAACGCTGCCCTGTTGGGAAATTGTTTGTCCCAGACCAGTGGAAGAAGAGTGTGATGTCTGAGATTCATTGTTCCACATTGGCTGTTCATCCTGGGATTTTTGGTACCAGAGACCTGGTGAGTCGGTCCTTTTGGTGGCCTACTTTGTCTCGTGACGTCAGGGACTTTGTGCAGTCCTGTGGTACTTGCTCTCGTTTCAAGCCTTGCTCTCATTCTAGTGGTTTGTTAATGCCATTACCTGTACCCAAGAGGCCATGGACCCATATTTCTATGGATTTTATTTCCGACCTCCCTGTCTGTCAGAGAATGACTGTTATCTGGGTAATCTGTGATAGGTTTTCCAAGATGATACATCTTGTGCCATTACCTAAGTTGCCTTCCTCCTCCGATTTGGTGCCTTTGTTCTTTCAGCACGTGGTTCGGTTACATGGCATTCCGGAGAACATTGTGTCTGACAGAGGAGTCCAGTTTGTTTCCAGATTTTGGAGGACATTTTGTTCTAAACTTGGTGTTCAGTTATCTTTCTCCTCTGCATTTCATCCTCAGACCAATGGACAAACCGTGAGAACAAACCAGACCTTGGAGACTTATTTGAGATGTTTTGTGTCTGCTGATCAAGATGACTGGGTCTATTTTTTGCCTTTGGCTAAGTTTGCTCTTAATAATAGGGCTAGCTCTGCCACCTTGATGTCTCCATTTTTCTGCAATTCTGGGTTTCACCCTCGATTTTCTTCAGGACAGGCGGAGGCTTCTGTCTGTCCGGGGGTTGACTCTATTGTGGAGCGTATGCAGCAGATTTGGGACCAGGTAGTAAAGAGGTTGTCTCTCTCTCAAGAGAAGGCCCAGCTGTTTGCCAACCGGCATAGGACTGATGGTCCTCGTTTTAAAGTAGGGGACTTGGTTTGGTTGTCCTCAAGAAATATCCCAATGAAGGTTGCATCTCCAAAATTTAAGCCAAGGTTCATTGGACCTTATAAGATCATGGAAATATTAATCCGTTTCCTTCCGTTTGCTTCTTCCAGGGACATTTAAGATCCATAACGTGTTCCATAAGTCCTTATTGAAGAGGTTTGTCGAGCTAGTGGTTCCTATGGCTGCGCCTCCCAACCCTGTTTTGGTGGAGAGCAATTTGGAGTATGTGGTTGAAAAAAATTTAGATTCTCATTTTGCTAGACGGAAACTCCAATATTTGGTTAAGTGGAGAGGTTATGGTCAGGAGGACAATTCTTGGGTGTTTGCTTTGGACATCCATGCTGGGAGACTGATCTGTGCCTATCATCGAGCTCATCCTGATCGTCCTGATTGCGCAGGTGAGGGTTCGGTGACCCATCCTCAAGGGGGGTACTGTTGTGAATACTCTGGAGGCGACTTCTGAGCTGGGGCTCCCTCCGGTGGTGCCTGAGGGTAGTGAACTGATTGCTGAATGGCCTTCAGCTGGCCCTGAATGGTCTCATATAAGTGACCTGAACTCCCTTCAGCCTTGCCGGTAATCAATTGTTCTTCCTGGTCTTGCTTGGAGCTCAGCTTGCATTCCTGCTCTCATTCAGATAAGTGATTTACTGTTTTTTTTTCCTCTGGTTGGAATTTTCCTTGCTGGTTTGCTGCTTAGCAGTAGACTTCAGCCTGGTCCCCTTTTGGGGCCTGGCGCTGCATTTGTGCTTTGTGTTTGCACTATTGCACTGTTCCTATGTCACTTTTTATTTGCTGAATTGCTGTGTGTTACACCAGAGATTTTATTTAGGTGGTAGAGCTCGTGTGATCTCAGGTTTTTTGTTAATCAGAAGTGTTGGTATTTTTGTCAGGGTTTTTTTTGGGTTGCAGTCAGAATTCTTTCCTATACTTTTCTATCTTGACAGATTGGGCCCCAGCGTTTGCTCATTCTATTTTCTGTCTGTGTTAGTATTTTCTTCTGGTCTAACCGCCATTATATGTTTGGGGGCTTCCTATTTCTTTGGGGATTCTGCTACGGGGCAGATAGCATTCATCTTTCTGCTTTTAGGTGTAGCTATCTCTCCGGCTGTGACGAGGCGTCTAGGATCACCGTAGGTACGCTCCACGGCTACTTCTAGTGTTGCGGTTAGTTCAGGGTCCTGCAATCCAATAGTTTTCAGCCTCTCTGGTGTATTGCTTCTTTGGCTATTTCTTGCAATTTCTCCTCAGCTACCGAAACATAAGACAACATAGGATCATTCAGAGATCCACAATGAACTTCTGGAGTGAGTTTGCTGCACTGAAAGTATAGGGGCCAAGTAATATTGCACGCCTCACTTTTCAGTTTTCGTATTTCCACAAAAATTTAAAATAACCAATAAATTTCATTCTACTTCACAACTGTGTCCCACTTGTTGATTCTTCACCAAAAATTTACATTTGGTATCTTTATGTTTGAAGCATTATATGTGGGAAAGGTTGAAAAGTTCCAGGGGGCTGAATACTTTCTCAAGGCACTGTATGTAGGTTTCTAGTCAGAGATTTAATGAACTGCTTTAGATTGTAAATTGATAAATGGCATTGGTGAAGTTTGTTGACAATTGCTTTTCTTTTCTCCAAAACCAGCAATACATTGTGGGCAGCCACCACATGTACCATATGGCAAGTTGGAGGGATCTGACTTCAGCTGGGGATCCAGTGTGAGTTACATGTGCGTGGAGGGTTACCAACTATCTAGTCCTACTGTTCTTTCGTGTGAAGGAAGGGGAAGTTGGAGAGGAGAAATCCCTCAGTGTTTGCGTAAGTCAAGAACTGTTTCAATTAAAACATACTTTCTTATTAGTATTTCAATTTATGGCTCAATAAAGAACATAACTAAGCAATGAATCAAAACATTTAATCATACAGTCAGAATAATGTAGATATGTAGAAAGGTTGGACAGGTTGGTTAGTTAGTTGAACAGACATTACTGATGATTATCACAGATGCCAATTGTACTTAAATTTTTCAGTTTTACTGCTATATTTTAAAAGCTTTACCCTGTAAAACTATTGTGTTTTATTATATTTATTACAATTTCTTGAGACTAGAGCATAAAATATAGACAACATTTCAATTGCAAATGAAAATATATATCCTACTCAAAAGAATTAATGGAACATTAACAGTAAGGCCATAAAGTGCAGTGTTGATGCAATTATAGACAAGCATGCATATATAAGCATAACAGTATGTTTCATCATTCATATCGATCATCAGGGAACAGCCTCCCCTTGGTAAGTTCATATGGGAGCTGGTTAATGGTGTCTTGCTCCGGTCCAAAATGAAGAAATTCCCAACTTTCATGAAATCTTCTTTGTGGCAAGAGAGGGGAGGCAGTTGACTGACCCTTATGTTACTCAGACCTACATTACAATTGTGAACCTGTGAGAAATTTTGAATAAGTGAATCTGAGACCATCAAGTAGCTTCATAGACAGGCCAGGTGCTCAATGATGTACACATCCATGTCTGGTAGACGATCCATTAGGACGCCACCTGCTATCTCAGGAAGAGCCAGACGTTGTCCGGAGTGAATACAGGGGCTCTATGATTTGCTGTGATGAAATTTATCCACAAATTCCTTAAAGAGTTCCTTTACCCTGTTAATAAGTGAAAAAAATAAAGTAACCACTTAAACAACACAGTGTAACTCCAAGTCAATAACACTTCTATGAAATCAACCTGGCCAGTTATGAAACCATGCAAATTGTTAATTATACCTCCTGCTGTTGTTCAAATTTAACAGAAAACAGGTAGAAATGATAGGCAAAAAGCAAGACAACCCCTATAAAGAATTGGTTATGCAGGGAGTGACCACAGACCAATTCTCTGTTCTCATCCTTTCTGGCTGTTTTTGTGGTCACTTTGCATTTTGTCATTTCTTTCAGCCCTAGAGGTACTGTACTGTACAGTAGCATGAGACTGTGTCTACAACCCACAGAAGTTGCTCAGGTAGTGCAGCTCATCCAGGATGGTAGATCAGTGCGAGCTGTAGTAAGAAGGATAGCTGTGTCTATCAACACAATTTCCAGAATATGGAGCAGATACCAGGAGACAGGCCAGTACACCGAGAGATGTGGAGGGGGCCATAGAATGGCAACAACCAAGCATCATGACCGCTGCCTCCTCCTTTGTGCAAGGAGGAGCAGGAGAAGCAGTGCCAGAGCTCTTTAAAATGACCCCCAGCAAGCCCCTAACATCCACATGTCAGCTCAAACTGTCAGAAACAGACTTCATGAGGGTGGTATGAGGGCCCGACATCCACAAGTGGGTGTTGTGCTTTAAGTCCAACACCGTGCTGGGCGATTGGCATTTGCTAGAGAACAACAGGAGTGTCAGATTCAACATTGGTGCCCTGTGCTCTTAATGGATGAGAGCATGTTCACATTGAGCACATCTGACAGAGGTGACAGAGTCTGGAGATGCCACGAAGAACGTTCTGCTGCATGTAACATCACCCACCATAACTGTTTTGGCCGTGCGCCAGTAATGTTGTGGGGAAGAATTTCTTTGGAGGGCCACATACCATGTGAAGCCTGAGGTACCCTGACTGCCATTAGGTACTGGGATGAGATCCTCAGATGCATTCTGAGACCATATGCGTGTGCAGTGGGTTACTTCTGAAGGATGACAATGCTACGTCTCATGTGACTCAAGAATGTCAGCAGTTCCTGCATGATGAAGGCATTGAAGCTATGTACTGGCCTTCCAGTTCCCCAGACCTGAATCCAATTGAGGACATCTGTTACATGATGTCTCGTTCCATCCACCAATGCCACGTTGCACCACAGACTGTCCAGGAGTTGACTGATGCTTTAATCCAGGTCTGGGAGGAGATGCCTTAGGAGAACATCTGCCTCATCAGTAGCATGCCCAGGTGTTGTAGGGAGGTCATACAGACACGTGGAGGCCACACACTACTGAGCATTATTTCCTTGTCTTGTGGCATTTCCACTGAAGATGGATCAGCCTGTAATTTGATTTTACACTTTGATTTTGAGTATCATTCCTAATCCAGTCCTCCATGGGATATTCCTTTTGATTTACATTGATCATTTTTATGTTTTATTGTTCCCAATCTCAACGCATTCCACTGAGTAATGAATAAAGATTTGCAACTGGAATATTTCATTCAGTGATATCTAGAATGTGGCATTTTAGTGTTCCCTTCATTTTTTTGAACAGTGTATGTATGTGCATATGTATATTTATATATCTATATATATATATATATATATACAGATATATATATATATATATCTGTATATATATATACAGATATATATATATATACGTACAGTACAGACTAAAAGTTTGGACACACCTTCTCATTCAAAGATTTTTCTGTATTTTCATGACTGGAAATTGTAGAATCACACTGAAGGCATCAAAACTATGAAGTAACACATGTGGAATTATACATTACAGTTTACAAAAAAGTGTGAAACAACTGAAAATATGTCTTATATTCTAGGTTCTTCAAAGTAGCCTCTTTTTGCTTTGATTACTGCTTTGCGCGCAGAAAAGGTGTACTGATGGACTCTACATGCCTGGTTCCTACCGTGAAGCATGGAGGAGGCGGTGTGATGGTGTGGGGGTGCTTTGCTGGTGACTCTGTTGGGGATTTATTCAAAATTGAAGGCATACTGAACCAGCATGGCTACTACAGCATCTTGCAGCAGCATGCTATTCCATCCGGTTTGTGTTTAGTTGGACAATCATTTATTTTTCAACAGGACAATGACCCCAAACACACCTCCAGGCTGTGTAAGGGCTATTTGACCAAGAAGGAGAGTGATGGGGTGCTACGCCAGATGATCTCGTCTCCACAGTCACCAGACCTGAACCCAATCGAGATGGTTTGGGGTGAGCTGGACCGCTCACCGCTTCAATTTTGAATAAATTCCCAACAGTGTCACCAGCAAAGCACCCCCACACCATCACACCACCTCCTCCATGCTTCACGGTGGGAACCAGACGTGTAGAGTCCATCCGTTCACCTTTTCTGCGTGCAAAGCAGTAATCAAAGCAAAAGATGGCTACTTTGAAGAACCTAGAATATAAGACATATTTTCAGTTGTTTCACACTTTTTTGTAAAGTGTAATGTATAATTCCACATGTGTTAATTCATAGTTTTGATGCCTTCAGTGTGATTCTACAATTTTCATAGCCATGAAAATACAGAAAAATCTTTGAATGAGAAGGTGTGTCCAAACTTTTGGTCTGTACTGTATATATTTATATATTTGTGTGTGTGCTCTCCCCCCATCTGACTATTAATGAGGTTATAAATAAAAGGTTAAGGTGTTGCTAACTGTAAGAGCAATAAACTCTATGTATCCAAAAATTATTTATGTATTACTGAAGCTGTCCTGTCTGTTTTAATATGAAGACCAGATTTATGCAATACTTTTTGGCTGTAGTTTTACTGCTCTAATCTACTCTTATTATAATAATATTGTCTAATATATTTCTACTATTATTTTCTTCATTTCAGCTGTGTTTTGTGGAGACCCAGGAGCTCCAGCTGAGGGCAGACTTATTGGTAGAAGTTTTACATATAAATCAGAAGTTTCATACCAATGTCGACCACCATTTATTTTAGTTGGGTCATCTAGAAGAATTTGCCAGAATGATGGGACATGGAGTGGTATTCAACCAACTTGCATTGGTACATATAGTCTCTGCTAAAGTCACTCTGACATTAGTTTTTTGCTATGTAATCTGCTGACAGAATGAAGTAGGGATTCAAACACAGAATTCAGGAATGTGTCACTTATCAAGCTATGTGCTGCTGTTTACTTACAATGAAAGTTTTATCACTAGGAGATTATCATTGCCAGGTCTGACATGCATAAGACTGCTAGTCCAACTCCACTCCTTGTAATGATAGGCATCTCACTGTCAATAGACTATGTACATACAGAGCAGGGTGAGGTTAGCTTTCTCAGCTCTGCTGCATTGCTAAATCAAAAATCTCTGATTGTTTCACAACTGCAGCACCCAATATAATCAAGTGATAAATCGTTGGATTCAGGGTCTCTTTACCTACATCATGCTTTTAGATAAAGTAGCAAAAACCTGCTGAGAAATTTCCTTTAAAACAATACAATTACTGTATGTTTTTATCGTTTTCACATCCCACTTAAATACAGACATTGTTAATCTGTAGAGATTAAATCAATGTAATGAAAAATCTTGATTCAAACAGTTTTTATATTGTTTAATAATATACAGTGTACCTTAAAAATTGTAGACAATCTCTGGGGAAATTTCAAAACTGCATAACTGTTAGGAAAATCAATCTACTGGTGAACGACTACTGACAAATATATAATTAGAAAACTCTAAAATTGCAACCTGTTAATTCAGTTCAGAGGGGCATTCTGTGATTTACACAAGAATTCAAAAGTTAAAAATTTCAATGATTTTGGTGCTCATCTGTTTTGATTTTTGAAAATTTCTACTTTTTTACTTGACTTAACTCGGCCATCTGACAAATTTATATTAAAGCACAAATGAGCCTATCGCTTCTGTCGATTTGCTCTACAGGAACAAATGAGGTATTTAAATATGTTACAAAATTTAAAAGGCCTGTAGCCCTTAATAAATGAGTCAAATTTGACAACAGAATTTTTTTTATTACTTGATAGAAAACCCAGGTCTGAAAGGATACCTATAAATAGGAATTTGTACCTAAAACTAATGGTATGCTTGTATAAGCGCTGTTACCCATAGTAGTAGAGGAATCCATGCTGAAATTATATACAAATTATCTACAAATGCATTAGAGCATGTCAAAGCACTTCCAGTTCTCTAGTCCTCTCTCTTTACTCCATGGTGGATCGCTACCTCCTGCGCTTGATTGACCGGACAGTGTAGAGCTTTCTGCACATGCACTTTTGCAAGATCTCAATGAGAAGGGGCAAATGACAGATGTGGGACTGATCTGTAAATGCAATAGGCTGGAACCCAACATAGGACAGCGGGTCGGGATCTGGAAATGCTTTGACACCCCCCAATTCACTTGCCAGTAACTTGCTCATAGCTTCAACACCAGATGTCTTTGGAACAGCACTGCACATTTCTACAAAGAAAGGATCAATTTAATCAATTTAATCATGGTATCAACATCTATATAGACTTATCTTTAGGTCGACATTCTTCCTGACAGCTTCCCTTTAAAAAAATGTTGTTAACAAATTGGCGGACATAGGTTAACTCAATTTAGACCTATCATTTTTATCTTAAACTAATTACTCATTTGGTTGAAGAAATGATGAGCTATGTATCTTGATTTTTTAACAATACCAACACTTCTTGAAAAAAAGATTTTATCAGAAAATTAGGGTGGCTGAATATTTCATAGGAGTTTCACTAAATATAGTGAATGCAATGGTTATTGTCCTTTATGCTCCCTACATACCTATATGTTTGTCACACTCTATAGGGAATAGTCAGATAATTGTCATATTTTGAAGGATAAAGAAAGTCAAATACGAATGCAGGCAAGCGACCATCATCATAAAAAAGTGGTATATGGAGAAAGGTCAAAATTTTCTGCAAGGAAAAGTGACAAATTATTTTTTATTTTGATGATATCATAGAAGTACATTTCATGTAATTATCATTCCTTTGTCACAACCCTCCCTTATTTTTGTGTCTCATGTTTTATTACATATAGGTAGATGTGCTAAATATTTCCTTGAAATCAAAAATATTTTACATTTAAAGGCAATATTCTGATTTCCACATTTTGGATAAAATAACTTTTTCTAGTGATGTTATAGATTTTTATGATTATATATACTTTAAAATCTTAACTCACTTAAAGGAAATCTGTTGATAAGATCAACACCCCCGAACCAGCATGTATAGGCATGCAGATCTTTGAAATGTAGCTCCATTGAAACTTTTGTATTTTCTATTTATTGCTCAAATCCTGAGAAATTTACCATTTTTTTATATGCAAATGAGACATCTAGTACTTTCCGTGTGACAGAGCACTTTCCAAGCCTCTGCCTTCAGAAGATGTTTCTTCAACTAGAACCAGCTTCTTTAGCTTGATTGAGTGCTCACTGTCTGTGTGACATCATACTTTAGGTAAGGAAATATGACAGAGAACTGTCAATCAAGCTAAAGAGGCTGCTACACAGGGCAAAACCTACTTTAGGCCGGGGTCACACTTGTGAGAAACTAGCACGAGTCTCGCACCTCAATACCCGGCACTGCCGCCGGCACTCAGGACCAGAATGTGCAGCTGCATGTATTTCTATGCAGCTGAACGCTCAGGTTCCGATTGCTGGTGGCAGTGCCGGGTATTGAGGTGCGAGATTTGTGTGAGTTTCTCACAAGTGTGACCCCGGCCTTAGGAGGTAGAGAATCTGGAAGTGCTCTGACACACCCAAAGCACATAAACCTTATTTGCATATTACTTAAAACTCCAAATTCTCAGGAATACAGCAATAGATAGAAGATATAAAAATGTCAATGAATTTACATTTTAAAGAACTGCATGCACATATATGCAGTTTGGTAGGATCGATCTTACTGACAGAGTCCCTTTAATAATTTGTTGAAATGTTGTTTTAACTTGTTTGCCAGTTTTTCTTTTTCAATTTAATTTTGATAAAATGCTTTGAACTGCAGAAGCAAAAAAATCTAAAATGATTGACTGTTTCTATAGAAACCTAGTCTTATATTCAGTTTTTGCACGCATTTCAGATCCAGCTCATAACTCCTGTAGAGACCCTGGTACACCGCATTATGGCATGCAGAACAGTTCCAAGGCTTATGAGGTAATGACACAATTTAATAAGCACTGTTTAAGTGTTGGAAAGTTTAGATAATTAAGGATGGGTTTTCTGCCAATACTCAGATCTCTAAAGTTAGATTATAAATATGTTTTTTAGCATAAAAAAATTATAAAAGTAAAATGATGGCTGTATGTTATTGTGAAACAGGCCGCGCAAAATGTATCCAATTAACACTAGATGTATCATTCATGAAATCTAACAACTGTGCAACATATTTTCAGTGGAATATTTTTACAGTTTATTATTAGTCTGTTAAAAAATATTAAACCTAATCCTTTATAAATGAGGAAAATGATCTAATATCACATATCTGTGATTGGCAAAAGTACTTGAACCTTTGCTTTCCGCATCTAGTGTGACCTCCATTGTGCCACAACCTAAGGTTTCTGGTAATTGTTAATTAGTCTTGAACATTGACAGGAATCTTGCCCTTTTCTCTCTAGATAAAAGCTTCAATTATTATGTTGACGGAATGTTGGTGGGTTTTTTGCCATAGACTGCTCACTATTGGTTCTTCCATAACATTTATGTAGGATTAAGTTCAGAATTTGAACTTAATATTACAAAATGTTAACTGAATTCCACATTAATCATTCTTTTGTAGAAAACATATAATAAAATAAAATAATATAATAAAACATATAATAAAACATATATGTGGCATCACCAAGTTTATAATCTGCCGAGCATGGGGTGGGCGCACCCTTTAAGCCCACTCAATACATCCTCTTTTGACTTGCACCATACATATATGGCGAATGTCATGAATAGAGATGAGTGAGTCGAAAATGTAAAGTTCGGGGCTGGTACTAAAACCCTTTTTCTGTGCAAAACTCTGAACAAAAATTTTTTTAAAAATCCATTTAGTTTTTCCCGTTCGGATGGTGGAGGAGTGGGGGGGACTCTGCAGGAGTATTATTTATTTTTTTTTATTTTATGGGGTACTCGCTTCTTTTGGCGTCCCCTACCCTTATAGACCTTTACAATCCCGTTACACCAAAGTTTTTTCCCCATTGAGTTCTGTGGGGTTCACATCATTTTTGGGGAGAGTTTTGTACCCGAAACCATTTTTGGATAAAGTTGAAACCCCACGAGCGAACATCCCCCGGGTCCCCCTCACTGTTGTAAGAGGATAAAATTTAACATTTTATGGGAGAAAAAAACACTCTAATACAGCTAAAAACCCCTTTCCCTCTTTCAAATAAGGGGGTGGTCCCATTATAAAATTTAAAAAAATTAGCCCGACTTTAAAAATGTAAATGAAAAAAAAACAAAGGCAAAATGACTTTTTTTGGGTTTCAGCCCCCAAAAAAAAGCGTAATAAGTGATCAAAAAATCAATCCATCCCCAAAAAGGAAAAGTAAAAATTAAGCATTGCACAAAAAAAAAGCCATCAAGCCTCGTAAAATTTTGATTTTTTTTCACCCAAAATAAATTTAAAAAGTGGGTGTTGATATTTTTCCCTACTGTGGACAGAATACCATTTTAAAGGGAATTTTTTACCCAAATGTAAACCATAAAAAAAATTTTCTAAAAAAAACAATGTCAGAATTTTCGTTTTTTTTCCTCACTTGGGTTTTTTTTCCCTTTTCCCTGATTTGTGGTGAAATTTAAAAGTGCAATTCAAAAATAAATGTCCTGAAAAAACAAGCCCTTATTGGGGTTTGTGAACAGAAAATTAAAAGAGTTTTTGGTTC
>JARQOD010000005.1:222423136-222579217 GCA_033576555.1 Oophaga sylvatica | reverse complement strand
TCTTTTTTTCGCTCGATTACCATCGTGTAAGTACCTTACCCTGCTTAAATTTTTTTTTCCTGTGTTGATGAGTTGTCTTTTTTGCCGTGTAGCTATGCGTAATATCCTGCTAGCCTGCGAGTAGTTTTTCGCTATCTTCTTTTTTAGTGTTGTCTGATAACCATTAGTTTCACGCGCTTTTAATGCCTTCCCTGCTGCCCATAAAAGTTCCGCCTATCCCTACTATCTCCATTATCCTTACATATTCCAAAACCATTGCTTCACCTGATGTCAAAAACTTCTCATCCATTAACAAATAGGTAGGGAAGCGCCAATTTTGGTCTGGCCCCATCTGAACCATATCTGGCAGGGTCACTGATACGGGCGCGTGGTCAGAATTAGCTCGTTGTGCACATCTGCCTCTTCCACTCCCCTTACTGGGCTCCTTTGAATAGAAAATATATTATCTTTCTGGACCAAGAGTCATGTGGCGCCGAATAGAAGGAAAAATTCACTGCCATCTGGTTCAGGTTCTCCAAAATTCTACCAAAGTTATTCGTGTCTAGAAAAGGGTTATAAACGTGTGTCATGTGATCGCACATTCGTTCGCATCGACCTACAGTTCTTCACGGGTTCGATTCACCGTATTTAAGTCACGACCGGGGGTGGTTTTAATGCCTTTTCCTATCGGCCCGATATGCTTGGACACTGGGAGAAATTCAGGAGCGTCTCCAAACTCCCCCTCACATGTCAGCGCAGGACCGGAAGAGGGAACGTGCTTGTTTTGTTGCTCATAGGTGGAGTTTTATACAGTAAATGATACTGCTGTTTATTTTTTGCGTCCCTAGGGCAAATAAGGCTGCGTAAAGTCACATTTACGACACTCTATAAATAAACACACCCTACCCTACCCGTCACACAAGGAAGGTATTGTTACAGGATAAAGCCTTGCGCAACCAGACATGCTTTTACCCTCTTCAACATTCTACAAGCCAAAATGCATGATTGCAGCCGAAAGCCTTTATTGACGTACAGTATAACATCGACATTACCCATCAGAGGCTCCACTGTCTACAACAGACATAGTATAAAACCTTTGCTATCCGAGCCTTTTTTTCACCTCCATTGCAGCACCCACTTTAAAATTTTGACAATGTTTTTTTTTTTAAATTTTTTTTTTTTTTTTATCGACATTGTGCTCCCTTCATCCTTTGATGATCCAGCTTCATTAATAAAACGTCCGAAATAACATTTTCGTGAGTGAAATAATTGAAAATTGTGTGACTGTCACAGATTTATTGTAATGTGATGATGAGTGACTATTACCCAAAAACCATTGTCTTCACTATGTTATGGTTTAACATGCCTTCCTTGCGCATCATTCCTAAATACAAAAATGGACTTTTATTCCCTAAATTTACATCACTATATTTTTAAAAATAATTTTGGGTGGTGTGTTGTTCCATTTCTTGTTACCATGTGCTTATATGCGTTTATATTTTTTAAAGGGGGTTTATTTTTATCTTGGAATTGAAATTCATCATTTTATTGTCCTAGTAAAACTTCATTTTTTATAGTTTGAAGTACATACATTTGCAATGGCCACGTAACAAGGCAATAACTCAATTTAAAAATTTAAAACCCTTCTTGACCCTGGGTTCAACAACGCCAGTTGCTGATCAGAAGTGTTGGATGCACAGATCAAAACAATCGCTGATGTGTTTGTGGGGTTCAGTAATCCTGCTGTTCCCCTGCTGGGTGTCTGGGAAAAATTTTTGCTGCTAACTCCAAATTTAACTTCAAACATCTCATATTAGGCCTCTGCCTACACTCTCCTTGACCCTGGCTCCAACACCGCCAGTTGTTGCTCGGAAGTTCTGTTAGCACAGTCAACACTTGCTCCTGTGTTACTGGGGTTCACTAATGTCAGCTGTTCCCTTGCTGTGTGTACGGCAAAAAGTCCTGCTGCCTCCCCCCCTGTTCTCTTCTCATCCCTGAATTATTTAAGAAAAATTTTTTTGATATTAAATGGAAATTTAAAATTTAGGGAAATTAATCATAGAAAGAGGTTATACTTTACACTTTATGGGTTAATATGAAGAAGATAATAGTTTATTTAAAAACAATCTGAGTAATGTTAACAAAAAGATGAATAGCAAGAAGTTTAAGAAGAAGATAAAGAAGGTGAAGATGAAAAATAATTTGAGACAAAATGATGCTGCTGAAGATTATGGAAGGAGAAAATTTTGGCAAAAGTTAAAAAGGTGAAGAGCATGGAAGTTTTGAAACATACATATTTTCCAAATAGAAAAAAGGTTAACAACATTGTCAATTTCTTCGTCATCCGAACGTATTTCAAAAAAAAATATATTAATGCTATTCCATTGGATTGGGTTAAACATCTATGCCTTTAATGTCTCCTCAACCTCCCCAATACTTCTACATTACTCTTTGTTGTTTTCCCTTTATGTACAATTAACCTACAAGGCAAGATGGGTTTTTTTAATTCCGATATTTTGTTCCCATAGACTTACATTGGATTTCCGGTATCGGTATCGGGTATTGCCGATATTTTGTGTGTATCGGCGATACCATTCCGATCGATACTTTGGGTATCGGAAAGTATCGCTCAACTCTGCTGAAGAAATTCAATTCTTTAGCTATAGTTATTAGAAAATATTGAAGGAAAGCAACAGATTTTTTATTTTTCTATGCTTTAATTGCTGTGACAATTTGGCAGGAACAACGAAAACTGGCTTCATTAAAATAAAGTCAAGAAAAGATTTTCGAATATAAAGCCAATATTTTTTTTCACACCCCCTAACAGATTAGACGAATATATTGGTTAAAGGGTCATTTATTCTAGCAATTATTTTAATGTTAGCCTTTTTTTGGGTTTATTATAACAATAATTAGTCCTAAAAAAAATAAACAAAGCAAAAAAACAATCATGTTCATCCCCTGAATTTTTTTAAAAAAAATTTTTGGGGAAAAAAAAAAAAAAGGGGAAAAATTTTAAAAAAAAAATTGAAAAAAAATTTAAAAAAAAATTTTAATTTTAAAAAAAAAGGGAAAAAAAAAAAAGGGAAAAAAAAATTTTTTTTTTTTAAAAAAAAAAAAAAAGGGGTTTTTTGGGCAAAAAAAATTTAAAAAAAAAATTTTGAAATTCCATTTTTGGGAAAAAAAATTTTAAATTTCCCCCCCCCCCCCTTTTAAAAAAAAATTTTTTTTTTTTTTTTAAAAAAATTTTTTTAATTTTTTTTCCCAAAAATTTTTTAAAACCTTTTTTTCCCTTTTTCAAAATTTTTCCCCTTCCCCAAAAACTTAGCAGCATCCCCTTTGTCATAAAATTTAAAATTTTTCATTTTAAAACCCTTTCCTTTTTTTTCTTTTTAAAAATTCTTCTTTTTATCTTTTTTTTTTAATAAAAATTAAAAAAAATTCCCGTTTTTTTTTTAAATTTAAAATATTATTCTTTTTTATATTAACCCAAAAAGTGTAAAAATAACCCTTTTTTTCTATAAATTTTTTTTTCCCTAATTTAATTTCATTAATTTTTTTTAAAATTTTTTAAAAAAATTTTTGGGGGTGAGAAGAGAAAGGGGTGAGGAGCGGATTTTTTTTCCCTTTCACACAGCAATGGGAACAGTTTTACTTTTGTGAACCCCAGTAAAACGGGAAAAAAGGGGGGGTTGGGGCTGTGCTAAAGAACTTCCGAGCAAAAAAAGGGGTTTTTTTCCCCCCGGGGCAAGGGGGGGTGTAGGCAGGGGCCCCAATATGAATGTTTAAAGGGGTTTAAAATTTTTAGTTAGCAGCAAAAATTTTTGCCCCCCCCCGCAGGGGAAAAAGAAAGGGGTTACTGAACCCCACAAACACATCAGCGGGTTTTTTTGATCGTGCATCCAAACATTCTGCCCGAAACTGGGGTTTTTTAACCCCCGGCCCCCAAAAGGGTTTTAAATTTAAAAAAATTTAGTTATTCCCCTTTTTCCCCTGGCCTTGCAAATGTATGTACTTCAAACTAAAAAAAATGATTTTTAAATGGAAAAAAAAAATGAGGGAATTTAAAAATTTTCCAAAAAAAAAAAAAAAAACACCTTAAAAAAAAAACGCTTAAAAAACATGGAAAAAAAAGGGAAAACACACCCCCAAAAATTTTTTTTTAAAAAATATAGTGATGAAAATTTTTAGGAATAAAAGTCCTTTTTTTAAATTTAGGAATGATGCGAAGGAACCGCTATGTTAAAAACCCTAACCAGTTTAAGAAAAATTATTTTTTAAAAGTCACCCATCAGCTGGACCCCATCCCAAAAAGATGAGATGACGAAAAATGTACGATAAAAAAAAAAAAAAAAAAATTAAAAAAAAAAAAAATTGCCCCCAAAAATTTTAAATGGGTGCCTGCAAGGGAGGTTAAAAAAAAGGTTTTTGGATGAAAAAGGGATTTTTCTATGTCTGTTGTAGCCCCTGGGCACCCCTTTATGGGTAAGTCGTTTTTTTTCTGTGTCAAAAAGGCTGCGGCTGCAACATGTTTTTGGTTGTAAAATTTTTTAGGGGGGTTAAAAAACATGTTGGTGGCCAAAGGGTTTTTCCTGAAAAATTCCCTTTTCCCTTTTGGGGGGGGGTGGGGGAGGTGTGTTTTATTTTAAATTTTTTTAAAAAAAGGGTTTTCGCACCCTTTTTTTCCCCAGGGACGCAAAAAATAAGACAGCAGTTTTCAAAAAACGTTAAAAACCCCCCCTTTAGCAACAAAACAAGCACGTTCCCTTTTCCGGTTCCTGCCTGACATGTAAAAAAAGGGGGTTTTTGGGAAGCTCTGAATTTTCCAGGTGTCCAAACAAAAAAGGGGGTAGGAGGGGCATTTAAAAACCCCCCCGGGGGGGCTTAAATACGGTTTAAAAGAACCCTGAAGAATGTAGGGCGTGCAACGAAAAAAGCCATAAAAGACACCGTTTATTAAAAACCCCTTTTTGACCGAATAACTTTGTAGAATTTTGGAGGGGCACCCCCAAACCCCTGGCAGTGAAAATTTCCCTTCTATTCGGGCCAATGACTCTTGGCCAGAAAAAGAAAATTTTTGTATCACGGGCTAGTAAGGGGGGGGGAAAGGGATGTCCCAAGAGTATACTGACCACGCCCCCCCTATCAGTGACCCCCCCAATATGGTTCAAAGGGGCCAACCAAAATTGGGGCGCTTCCCCCACCTATTTGTTAATGGAATAAGTTCGACATCAGGTAAGCTTTTGGTTTTTGGGGGGTTTGTAAGGGAAAAGGAAAAAGTAGGGATAGGGGATTTTTAGGCGCGGGGAAGGGGTTAATGCGGAAACTAAAGGTTTCAGACAACCAAAAAAGAAAATGCGCAAACTACTCGCAGGCTAGCGGTTTAGCTAGCTACACGGCAAACCGCCCAATTCATCAAACGGATAAAAAAAAATGTAAGCAGGAAAGGTGACTTACACGTAGGTTATCGACGCCCCGAGAAGCAGTAATAAAAATTATAGAGCATGTATATCTTTTGTAGCAATCGGGGCTTTAGCCGACTAGCAAGGGGGAAAAAAAATTTCATCAAATATTATGGTTAACGATTAAAACCATGGGATCATGAAAAGCCCTTGAAGCAAATCACGATTCTACAAAATTACTAGACTTATATAAGGTGGAACATAGGAAGTGCGGGGGGTCAGTTTTAGAGGAAATCGGTTACCATCCTCACAAACTTCAGTTCTCCTTTAAAAAAAAATTGGGTGAGGAAAGGCAGGGCGATAAGTGACTTTAACCCGGAAACCCCCGGGCCCCTGAGGGTTAAAAACCCAAATTAAAAAATTTTTGATGAGGAATCCCGTCCACATTGGTGGCACCTTCTTCTTATTGGGAGGGGAGGGTTGCCATCCTTTAAAATGGACACAAAAAGGGTCAAAACCCCAAAAACCTTCACTCTGGCGGAAAACCTATGTCCTTCTACTTTTTGACCAGGTAAAAAGCTTTTGCCAGGATAGGAGATTTTTGAGTGCATTCTTCTCCTATGGGCCCAAAAAAGGCCCTTTGTTAACCAAGACCCCCCCAAAAATAACATTAGGAAAGTAAAGCGTTGAAATAAATATGTTGTCTGACAACATCGAGTCCTGTATGCTATCTTAGATGGCGATAAGGCTTTGATAGGGGAGCTAATTGGTTTTTAAAGGCCCCGGACAAAATGCCATGAGAGGCACGTTTAGATTTTTTCCCATGGTGTCTACCCAAACCCACAGGCCAATAACAACACAGGTCACCTTTCGGTACTTTTAAATACAAGGGGAATCCTCGGGAGCCTTTTTCCCCCTTTTCTCTTTTTATACCCCCTTTGGGCCCTTAGTTCCCCCCCCTGGAGGAAACAAGTATATGACGGTTTTAAAGGTGGGGGTCGGCAGATCAAACTCACTTTTTTTGCAGCGTATACTTTTTAAATGGCACATCCCAAGCCTCCAAAGGGTTTTAGAGGATAAAAATTTTTAACTTTTTCTGTGTTTCGTTCAAAGACTAAAGAGTGAATTTTTTCAATTGTTAAAGCCTAATCCGTGAGCTTTGGGGTCTTACTGATGGGGGCAGAAGTAATTAAACATTTTTTTAATATTGTGAATCAAAAAGACGAGATTTGTTTCAATAAACTTAACTAGAACCCTAATTGGCAAGGTTGTACGTAATTTGGAGCGGTGGCATGATTTGCCCCTGCTCTTCTGGGCCGTTGTCACCTTTTAAGATATTATTTTGGGAAAAGGTATTTACCCCCCCTTAGAATTCCAATCCTGTTACTAAGTGTGTTCACGGATAAAAAAAAAATTGACCAGTTTTCTTGAGGAAAAAAGGGGCCCGAAACAATAGAAAAATAGGGGTGCGTAAAAAAAGGGGGGTGGCCCTGCCAAGTTTTGGGGTTTTAACTTTTCGGTTTTTCGGTGGGGAGAATTGGTTTAAAGGGGGGGTTAGCCTACTCAGGAATTGCGGTTGGCTGACAGGGTTGTATTTTGGCTCATGTGTGGCCTGTGATTTTTTAAATCCCTATAGTGATCAGGTTCCGATACATAATTCCTGTAAGGAACCCGACGGGCTGGGGTTTCTAGTTTTTAAACCATGCCTTTTGGGCCACCCCCAAAATTAGTGGGAGTGACAGACCGCGTTTTGAGACGTTGGCATCTAAAAGGATACAACAGTATTCCATCTCATGACCTAAAAAGGTGTAGGGGGGAATCCCCAAAGGGTTAGGAAAAAAATTAATTGCCCTTACTTTATTGAAAAAATTTCAGTGCATTTTTTTACAGAATTTGCGTAATATTATAGAAGAGGTGGAGACAATTGATTTGACAAGGATGGGAGATTATTTCTTCAACCAATGAGTTTTCTGATTTCCCCGATTAACGACCTGGATTGGGCATAGCCGTGTCGGCAGTGATGTGTAGTCACCCCATGGTGTTTTGTGGGGCCCCAAAAACAAGGAGCTTTTAGTTGTTGTGGGGGAAGGATTTGGGTGGAGAAACCCCGGGAACTTGTTTTGATGTGGGCGTGGGCCCCGGAAACGAGTAACAGACCCCGGAAAGTGACCTGGGGCCCCCAGCTGCCGCAGGCTTTTTAACCCCCCCACAAGAAGGGGGAGTCTGTGCCCCGGGTTCTCCAAACTGGAGTGATTTATGTTGTTTTTTTTTTTGTTATATGGACTTTTTTTAAAATCTTTTAAAATCACTGAAATTTAAAAAAAAAGGTGTGTGTTTGCCTCATTACTGGGGGCCCACCCGCCTCCACAGGGTTCCCCCAATTTTGGGGAGAATGCGGGAACGCAGTGAGGTCAGGTGTTTTTATGCATGACGTAAATGTCCTGGTTTTTTGAAAAAGCACCAAACCCCGGTGGTAACTGTCCCCGAGGAACAAAAAAAAAAAAGCATGGAGGCCAGGGGAGAACAAGGCTAAAAAGCAGCAACAGCGGGCCCCAGCAGCGCAGAGGCATACAAGCAGGCTAGTACGGCGCAGGTTCAGCACAGTTTGTGCAAGTATTTAATGACAGCAACAGGAAACCCCAAAAGTTTATGATGCAACCATCACAGCGCCGCAGAAGTAAGAGCTCCCCGGGGGGTGCCTGATGTCGGAAAGCGGTGCGTAAGCGATCCGAAAGATGGGAAATCAGATGCGTTGAGGGTAGTGGAGATGTTTGAAGGGTGGAAAAAGGGGGAGACTCCCCGGGCCGTGGGCCGAGATCGTGGCCCCGTTTTTTTCTTCAGGCCCCCCTAAACCTTAGGGCCTACCCCAAAAGGGGACAGAGGCGGAATGGTAGTATTGCCGCTTGGGGAAAAATGTTTTTTTCCGGGCCCCCGGGACAAAAATGGAATTTTCCCCTTCGACCAGTTTGGCCCCCGTATTATGACTTGTAACCTGTAGAAAAGTGCTTTCAGCCGAGGGTTTTACCCCGCGATTGTGGATCGTAATGATGAAAAATTGGGGGCCCCAACTTGCCCACCCCCCTTAAAATGGGTTGGACGGGGAGCCCCACTGATGGTCTCCAAAGGTAACCTCTTTGAAAGAGGGGGGGTCCCAAGGAGATACGGGGGAAAAGTCCCCGGAACACATTAAAAAATTCCCCAAAACCCCACCCACAGCTCGGGGCGAGACCGGGGGCCCCGGGGGTGGGGAAGAAAGGGGCCCCTAATCTGTTGGCGGTCCCCAAAACCCCGACATGTGAGAGCGATTGCCCCACCGGAGCCCTGGACAACAACTTTGGCTACTATCATCCACTATGCATACAATGTGTGCAGTGGTCATATTCCCTTTTTCCTTGGGGAGGAGGGGAAAAAACCTTCTATAGAAGGTTATTTGGGGAGATGGAAGATTTGCCACGGGAACAGAATTTAAAACTTAAATGTGCAGTGAAATTTTGGTACGGCGACTCCGTGACCCTAGTTGATCTATTTTTTGGGGATAACATTTTGTTTTGTAACTGATCTTCCCTGGATGGCAGTGTTTAGCCCGGGGGGTAATTTTGGTGGTTAAAAATGAAATAAAAAGGAGACTGGAAAAATTGGAAACAGTTTTTTTAAACTAAAAAAAGGCAGGCAAATTGGTGAGACCATGCCTTTTCTTTTTTTAAAAAAGTAACGGTCTATTCTCTGAGGTAGTCGCATGGACGGTCGTTATACCCCACCTGCACATAAGAGCGCCCGATAATCCAGGCCCCCAGGGAAAAACCGCACCCCCAAGCAAAGGGGGAAGCTCGGCCATGATCCAGCTTAGAAAACCCAAACTTAAAGGGGAAAAAGCCTCGGGGTACCTGAGGGGAAAGACATTAGTCTTCCCATTTAAGTAAACGTTCCCTCAGGTGATGGGTGTCTCGGAGGTTTTTAAAAATTGGGGGTGACAAAAATTTTGCCCATTTGTAACATATGTCTCCCCCGGGGGGGCTGCTTGTGCTCCCTTTTTTTCAGGGTGTCTCCCTGCCTCGACGCCAGAGATTTTTGAAAGTGCAGCAGCAGTGCCTCGGTGGAAGGAAAATTTGGGGTTGACCTTTTGTCTTGGTACTCCCGCTTTTACCCCCGGGTTTAACTTTTTTGATGGGTTTTTTAAGTTGTCCCGGGGTAGCGAGGGTCTAGGGGGTGTACACCCTTAAACTGAGTGGTGAGAAGTGGGCGAGGGCGGTCTTTTTTGGGGACGAACATAAATCAACCATGTGCTGCGACCCAACTCCCCAAAAACCTTCCTCGGAAAAAGGCTCATCTCTGCTGCTCTCATGCCCCCCCCGCCTAAACTGCTAAGCGTTGTGTACCCCCCTTTTGGGGGGTTTCTTCCCCTCCTTTTACTCCCCCTTTTCCCCCACAAATGACCTGCCCCCGCCCTTTGTGGGGAACCAGTTGCCTGACTGCCCAAGGTAGGAATTTGTGACTCTCACCCCCCCCCCCTTTCCCCAAAACCCACCTTTTTTGCTTGCAGTGATTTTTGAAGCGGCGATAAGGGGGCAGTCATGTACTAGTGCTTCTCTGCATCCCCATCCGCTTGAGTCACAAAACGCACCAAAAAAAAGGCAGTGCCTTAGGGCCCACTCAGTAGTGGGAAGTGGAACGGGCAAATTCAGTTATTGCCCCCCTGGCAGGAACCCATTATGTGGTGTTGCTCCACAACCGCCCAACATTGTAAGGGGAATTCCACCTGGTGGGTAGTACATATGATGCGATGTTCAGGGGGCAAAAACTGCGGAAGGAGAAATGCGCGATTGGCTATGCTGGAAGTGCAAGTGACGCACTTAGGCGGCCCCTTCTGCAGCAGTTCAGAAGCCCGGATCCCCCCTAAAAAAACTCTCCCCGACCAATTGAGCACGGGGCCAGAAATGGTTGTGGGGGGGTTGCCAGCCCGATTCCCCCCAGATTTGGCCCCTTGTCACACACCCCCAACCTGGTGGAATTCGCTGGCAAAACCACGTCCCCTCCTGTTGAGGCATTCCAGCCTTTTCCTGCGCTGTGGGGCCGTTCCCCCCATGGAAATTAATTTCAGGAGGCTGTTGACGTTTGGCCAGGGGTGGCTCTTTCGGTCGCAACGGTAGCGTTCACGGGTCCATGTGGAGGAGACCGGACGCTCCTGCAGCGATGTTCTGGGGGAAGGGTTTGGAGGGGAGTAAATGTGTACGATGGTTCCGCAATCCTTGGGTTTGGCAGAAAACTCACCCACTCGAAAGATCTGTCCCCGCTCCCCTTTTTACCCAAGGGAGTGGGGAAAAAGGATCCCCCTGGCCTGGGTTTTGGTCCGCATGGGGGGGCAGGGGATTTTTCTCGACGGCGTTTAGTAGGCATGTTTAATTTTTCCCGACATGTTTTTGCAGCCCCGGGGGCGGTTTTCCTGCTGAAAAAAAATTGGCTTGGCACATTGATTGGGGATGCCAAGCCATTAAGTTAGGGAAAGTCAGTCTCCCCAGCCTGTAAAGCATTTCAGGGACAGGATTTTTTAAAAACCCCGCATTCGGGCCCTGTGTCGTGGATGGTTTTTTTTTTGGGGCGTTTTTAAACCCTGCCTTGGTACGTGGCTGTTTTGTGGCCTGGGAGGTAAGTGACAGGGAACTTGCTGTGTGGGGGAAAACACTTTGTCTTGGGACAACAGTGACCGAGGTTCTTCCATGGCGATCCTGTGGGAAGCAAACCCCAGCTGGTGTGAGTGGAGGTAGAGGCTCCAACACGCCCCGAAGAGTAGGTGTTTCTGGGTTTGGGCCCCACACCCCCAGGTTTTTGTAACAAAACATGCTTTGTCCCACAGTTTCCAAAATTTTGGGGGTTTTGGGTTTTACTGATTTTTACCTCTTTTTTTTTTGTTACACAGCTTGTTTTAAACAATACATCTGCAAGTCTGAAAAAAAAGGACCACGCATAAAACCCCGGGACCCCATTTTGTTTTGGGGAAGAGAACGCTCCCAACGGTGCCACTGGGGCTGAGGCAACCTCGCAGCCTCCCCCCTCCTGTTTGTCCGTTGGGCAATCTATCCTCAGAGCTGCCCCCACCACCTTTCCGTCCCCCGCCAGTTGGGCTTGGCCTCTATTCCCCCCCCTCTTCCAAAACCGCTGCTGTTGGGGGGGTTTGGCCGCACCTGCTCAACAAAACGGCACCTGAGTCTCTCATCATCAGATGGTTCTGCGGGGTGTGTCCATCGGCACTGGTCACCGCCCCCTTTTGATTCAGAGAGACAAGCTGTTGCGAAAAACTGCATACTCCTCTTCTTCACATTCCGAATGTGCTTGGCGGGCCCTGTTTGCAAGCCAAAGATTTGAGAACGAAGCAGAGATCAGCTGGCTCCAGTTCGAACTTGATGCGGGAATTTGACAGGCGTGACAGACAGTGGTTCTCAACAGTGTTGGGTTGAGAGGGGTGGAAGCAATTGAAGTCGATGTTGGCTGCCATCCAAAAAAACAAAAGGTTCCAATTTGTTTTCCCGCGCAGGGGGGGACGCCATCCACAAAATGCCTAAAGGAACCCCTAGGGGGGGGAAAACTGGGGGGTGCTGTGTCACTGGGGGGGCAGCACCACAAATCCCACCCCTCTCCCTGCTGAAATCCACGGCCAGACCCCTGCCTTATCCCTGTTTTTTTATCTTTTGGGATTTTTAAAGAAAGTCAGAAAAGTTAAAAGGCTAAGTGTTGTTATCCAGAGAGCAGTGAACTCAGACAACTGTTCATTTTTTGTGAAAGGCCCTTTGTGGACTTCTTTAGTTTTTGAAAACCCAAGGGATTGTTTTCGGATGGAAGCGCGTACACTAATAGTTTTTTTGGGTTTTTGAAATAAAGGAAAACAGCAAAAAATTTTAGAAAAATGCAAGGTGGGAAAATGCACACGTTCAGCAAAACAAAAACCCCCGCAGGGGGTTTAAAAAACAAAAAGGGGTTTTCGGGACTCAGAAAAAAAAAAAAATTTTCCCGATAGAGTGAAAATTCGGGGCCCCAAAAATGGTCACTATCTGTGAAAGGTTTTGTGGATTCTTTGTTTTTTGAAAAACCCTGTTTTGGTTCGGTTTGGGAAACGCGTCCCCACTAATAGTTTTGGGGTTATTTTAAATAGAATGGGGCAGCAAAATTTTTAAAAAAATAAAAGGATGGGGAAATGACCCCGTTCAGCGGGGCTAAAACGGGGAGGGTTTTTTGAACTAACTGGGGGGTGATATGCACTCAGCAAAAAAAAAAAAAAATCACAGTAAAAGTGAAACCGCGTGCCAAAACTGGTAAAAATTTGTGAAAGGCCCTTTTTGGGGTTTTCCCCATAGTGTTTGCAAAATTTTATTGGTTTTCGGATGGAAGGGTTTTAAAAATAATAGTTTTGGGGTTTTTTTAAAAAGAATGGAGCAGCAAAATTTTTTAGAAAAATGAAAGGATGAGGCAGTGACCACGTTCAGCGGGGTTAAAACCCGCATTTTGGTTTTTAAAAAAATAACTGGGGTTTTTAATTTCACTCAGAAAAAAAAAAAATATATCACGGGGTTTTTGTGAACATGCAGGGCACACAACTGGTCATATCTGTGAAAGGTCCTTTGTGTATTCTATGTGTTTGCAACCAATGTATTGGATACGGATGGAAGGCGTCACACAAATATTTTGGGGGTATTTTAAAATGAATGGAGCAGCAACAATCTAAAAAAAAATCACAAGGTGGGCAGTGACACACGTTCAGCAGACTAAAAACCGCAGTGGTTTTAAGGAACTAACTGGTGGTGATCTGCCAGCAAAAATTAAATATATCACAGACTAGAGTGAACCCTGCAGTGCACACAACGGTCATATCTGTAAAAAAGGCTCCTTTGTGGACTTCATAGTGTTTGCAACCAATGTATTGGACGGATGGAAGCGCGTCACACAATTTAAAATTGGGAGTTTTTTAAATAGAATGGAGCAGCAACAATTTCTAGAAAAATCAAAAGGATGAGGCAGTAGACACACGTTCAGCGGGAATATAACCGCAGTGGTTTAAGAACTAACTGGAGGTGTTGCACTCAGCAAAAAATAAATATATCACAGATAGAGTGAAAACTGCAGTGCCCAAATTTGGTCACTATTGTAAAAAGGCTCCTTTGTAGACTTCTATAGTGTTTGCAACCAATGTTTTGGATACGGATGAAGGCGTCACACTAATAGTTTGGAGTTATTTTACATAGAAGGGGGCGGGTCAATTCTTGGGAAAAATCACAAGGGAATGAGGAAAGTGACCACACGTTCAGCAGACAACAACCAGCAGTGGTTTAAAGAACAATGGAGGTGATCTGCACTAAGAAAAAAAAAATATATCACAGCTAGAGTGAAAAACTGCAGTGCACACAATGGTATATCTGTAAAAAGGCTCTTTGGTGGATTCTATAGTGTTTGAAACCAATGTATTGGGTTTAGGTTGAAAACGTCACACTAAATTTTCCAATTGAATGGAGCTGCATAGAATTTACCTAAAGAAAAAAAAAAGAGTCCTGTGAGTGACCCCGTGCAAAAGCCTTACAAACAGCGTTGGATGCAGAGCAAACTGCAGCGTCACCTGCACTCACACACACACCTTGCAGAGCTGTGAAAACACACTGCAAGGCTACAGGAAGCTTTACACAGCAGTTGTTAAACTAGCCTGCTAAAGCACAGTACACAAAATTGCAATCTCTAACTGTCCCTCGAGTCAGCAGAGCAGCGTTCTGTCCCTTATGAATTCACAGCACAGTGACGCTAAAATGGAGGCGGCGCCTTTTATTAGTGCATTCTGACATCATTTCAGCAGCCAATCACAGCCATGCCATTAGTTAACATGACCGCAGCAGTACAGGATGTGCCCACACTTCTTAGGATTCCTCATTGGTGACTAAAATCACATTGCCTCTCAAAGAATTATGGGAACTTCCGATTCCGGTATACGATATATGGAAAATATCGGAACTAAGTATCTAAAGTCGATACAGCGAATATCGGCCGATACCCGATACTTGCGGTATCGGAATGCTCAACTCTACTTGGAAGTCTTAAAATACACATAAAGATGATGATATGGTCAAATACTTTTTAGTCTAATAATTCTGCTCAAATATCTGTCAAAAATTTTAACCTTATGTATAAAAAAGTAAAACAAAAACCAAAATTGCATTTTTAATGTCATACATTTATGTGACTAGATACTCATTCTTTTCTAAATCACTTTGATCTAAAAATGGTGTTGATTGTTAATATATAGCTTACAACTGTCGGCCATAACGTCCGACATATTTACTCCATTTTATATGTTTACTAGGCTCACCATAAACTGTACACCTGGTTCTGTTTCTAATACCACCGAGATAGAAGTTTATGTCTATAAACAAAGTCTCGGTATAAATACCTAAAACATGTTTGTATTCTATTTTTTGATCACTTGGTTCTTTAACATATTTTCACCTTAAAAAAAAAAAAGCTTAAATATATTGCTAAGATGTTTCCTTATTGTCTTTTCCTTACTGCTTGGACATATTCAATCTTGTGTGAAAAGAAGTTTGCAAGATCCACTTATGGTCCTCATTATCATTTAAATAACTCTATCCATTTACTTCATCCATGGGTTGCTGACATATTTCTTGCAATTTTTTTTTCAAGATTGGGAGTTCAGTTTTCTTCAGATGTCGCAAAGGCTACCATATTCAAGGCTCCACTACACGTAATTGTCTTGCTAATTTAACATGGAGCGGATCCCAACCAGAATGTATCCGTAAGTGTTACAAATGATTGCCTTTTTTTCAATTATCTTCTCTGTGCAGGGATATATTTTCAGTACTTATAGCATATTTTGTCTTCAAATAAACCTAAAAAGACATGTAACAGAGGCATATTTACATTAAGATGTGCAAGATTCACATATTCCACAAATTTTACAAATTCCATGTATTGCTGAAGTTTGTAAAAAAACAACCATATGCAAATTATCTCTTCAGAAAGGAAGAGGACTTGAACCCTATAGCACCACCAGGCAATTCATGTAAATTTCTCAGGGAGCATTGCACGGTAGGTTACACTCTGCAGAGAGAAACATTACTTCTTAGGCTGGAGTCACACACACCGACTAAAAAAGCTGACCTTTTAGTCGGTCGATAATCGGATTAAATTTTATGAACATTGATGCGACTAGCATCCGATTTTTTGTAGTTGATGCAATTTAGTCGCATCTGACCGTAGTTGTCACATCCGATTTACATCCGACTTGCGAGAATTTCTGGCAGGCTTGCAAAACTGACATATAATGGATCCAAAAGAATAGTATTTAAATCACAATAGAAAGATAGATATATACACATAGAACACATATTATATATATATATATATTTATATACACATGTCATTGTGACATGTGTAATATATATATATATTTATAGTTCCTAGACTTCTACATACTGTAATAGCCGCTAATTCAATTGCCGGCTTTTGTGAAATCACAGAAGCCGACATGAAATGATACATTGTTTAGACACAGTTAACCATGTCATTTCCTGTATTTTGATATATTGTTTGAACTTACAATTACATAAGTGTATGTGTACAAAATTTCAGACATGTAGGGGTTAATTAAAGGTGTAAATTCGTTGTAAAAAAAAATGCGTGGGCTCCCGCTGAATTTTCTCCACCAGACAGACAAAGCAAGCGAGTGGGGGCAGATAATAATAGCCTAGGGAGGGTAAATTTTTTTTGTGCCCCCCTGGCTACTGACATCTGCCCTCAGACACCCCAGAAAGGGCAAATCTAATTAGAGATTTGACACATTTTTTTTACAACGAATTTACACCTTTAATTAACCCCTACATGTCTGAAATTTTGTACACATACACTTATGTAATTGTAAGTTCAAACCATATATCAAAATACAGGAAATTACATGGTTAACTGTGTCTAAACAATGTATCATTTCATGTCGGCTTCTGTGATTTCACAAAAGCCGGCAATTGAATTAGCGGCTATTACAGTATGTAGAAGTCTAGGAACTATAAATATATTATATATATACACATGTCACAATGACATATATATATATTATATATATATATATATGTATTCTATGTGTGTATATGTATTGATTTTATTCTTTAATAAAGCTGTCAGTGTGATTTTACAGTATAGCCGGGGATGAATTGCCGGCTTTTCTAAAGGACACCGGTGCGATTTAATCGCAAGTCACACGTGCGGTCCGTTTGTAATCAGATTTTTCATCGCTCCTATAGACTTGCATTGGCGATAGTCGACCCACAATCGGTGACAATCGCAGCATGCTGCGATTGCACTCGGACGTTTAAAACGGACCACAAAAAATCTGATGGTGGGAGCTGCTCCATAGATTAACATTGGTCCGACTGCAATGCGATATTTCATCGCATTGCAGTCGTCCGATTTTGTCGCTAGTGTGACGCCAGCCTTAGACCTCAGTCCAGAAACTCTCACCTAGCCAAATCAGTTCTCATACCTTGTAATGGCAAGGGGCAATATCCCGAAACACTGGGTCTGCAAATTGAGATTCTGATTTGGCTTTTATCCTAAGTCTCATTTCAAGGTCCGTTAAAAGGTTGATAGTGACTTGTAGGGTTGCTGCTTCCAGCAGGTGGCACTTTAGAATTCATGTTCTTTTCCTTTCTGAAGAAAGGATTTGCATATTACATTTCTAAGAGGAGCATTGCACTATCTGTACATGGGTATATTGCTGGACTCAATTTGTAAGTAAAGAATTAACAATGTCTATAGCAACTTAGCTTAATTAGAATTCAACAATGATTAGGCTACTCAATAAATTTATTGGCTGCTCACAATGATGTGAGAAGAATGGCTGAGCATTGCATACAATAATACAACATAATAGTGTTGAATTAAACAATTCTCTTGAATTTTCACAGAAAATTAATTTGGAATGTGTTTTATTATGCTCTGGGGTCACTCCAGACCCAAGAGCAGCATAAATAAATGAAAATATTTCTTCTTTGCTCACCTGTCATAACATCATTATGTCTCTTTCCTTTTTTTGTTTACTTTTCTGCCTGTTATGTTCTCTTACTCTAGCTTCACTTTGCGCCAAATGATTATTTTTTTCTCCCACCCCCATTCATAGCATTTTATATTCCCCATTCCATCTCTGATTTGTCTATATTTGAACAAAACAAATTTAAAAAAAATTGTGTTTGGGAGAATCCAAATATTGGGGGCAACTCAAGTTGAATTCAATTCAATTTGAACCAAATCATTCACTTATATAGGTCAGACATGCATATATATTTTTTGTAAAAACACATAAAGGTTATTGGAGTCTTAAAAACATATGTTGTGGAACAGATCTGAATCTTCTACCTATTATAGTAACTTTTTGACAAAAAACAACATACAATGTCTTATTTTTTAAAGAGAACAATTAGACATGGCTTTGGTAGTGCTGTTAAACAGATCAAATTTATATTTTTGGTGAGGAAATCTTCTTTGTTGTTCTTCTTATTCAAAGCTTTCTGGTAATGAGAGTTTGGAGCACAGGGGTGGGACAGTGTACTGCATTACTCCTCATGCCCTGTCCTCTCTGCCTGCCTTAAGTGTTTGAATGACAGGTCACTGCTTTATGACCTGCCCCTTTTTTCAAAATTTATAACAGTGCCGTCATAACTACGTGCAGTATGATGGCACTTTCATTTCCCAACTGGTGTTCAATTGAATGACGCCGGGGTGGCATATGTGCAAATTGAGATCTCGGCTCAATGTTATCTCTTAGGCTGTGTTTCCATGTTCAGGAAACACAGCGCTTTGGACGGAGTGGAAAGTCAGCTCCGCACAAAGCCCCGCCCCCTACTGTACGCGCGCTCATTCCGGATGTGTTCAGGAACACATCCGGAACACATCCGGAATGACCGCAGGGCTACATAGCCCTGTGTTATTTCCCTTGTGGCGATGCAGCGTCGCCGCAAAGGAATAGGACATGCTGCGGTCTAAAAAGACGTGCCGCATGTCCGGAAACGCAGGTCTTCCACCTGCGTGTTTTGCAGCATAGTGGAGACGGGATTTCTTGAAATCCCCCCCACTATGCTGTAACAACTGGACGAGTCGTGTTTGACGCTGCGCCAACGCACAGCGTCAAACACGCAGCAATTCCGGACTGTTTCCTGAACGTGGAAACATACCCTAAAAGACATGTAATACACAGTGGGGAAAATAAGTATTTGATACACTGCTGATTTTTCAAGTTTTCCCACCTACAAAGAATGGAAAGGGTTGTAATTTTTTCATCATGTCTACTTCAGCTGTGAGAGACAGAATCTTAAAAAAATCCAGAAAATAGCATTGTATGATTTTTACATATATAAATTTACATTTTATTGCATTAAATAAATATTTGATGCAATAGAAAAACAGAAATTAATATTTTATACAGAAACATTTGTTTGCAATTACAGAGGTCAGACATTTCCTGTAGTTCTTGCCCAAGTTTGCACACATTTCTTCATACAGATCTCCAGATCTTTCAGGTTTTAGGGCTGTCACTGGCAACATTAAATTTCTGCTCCCTGCAAAAAAATGTTCTATTGAATTCAGGTCTGGAGAACTGGAAATCAAGTCAGACCACTCCAGGAACTTGAAATGCTTCTGACACAGCCACTCCTTAGTTGCCATGGCTGTGTCATATTCATGCCAGAACACCAAGCCATAACCCATCTTAATATGCTATTACTGAGTGAAGAAGGTTGTTGGCCAAAATCTTGCGAAGCATAACCTCAACCATTCTTCTTTCTATACGGTGCACTCCTCCTGTCCCTGTTGCAGAAATACACATACAAAGAATGATATTTTCACACCATGCTTTACAGTGGAACAGTGGAACAGCGTTCCTTAGGTAGTACTCATCCCACTTCTTCCTCCAAATATGGCGAGTGTAGTTAATACCAAAAAGTTCTATTTTGGTCTCATCTGACCACATGGCCTTCTCCCATGTCTCCTGTGGATCATTGGTGAACTTCAAATGGGTCTGGATATGTGCTAGCGTGAGTAGGGGGACTTGCGTGCTCTGCATGATTTTAATTCATGACATTGTAGTGTGTCACTAATGGTAATGTTTGAGACTGCGGTCCCAGCTTTATTCAGGTAATTAACTAGATCCTCCCATGTAATTCTGGACTGATTCCTGACCTTTCTCTGAATCATTCTTACCCCACGAGGCAAGATCTTGCATGGAGCCCCAGATCGAGGAAGATTGACAGTCATCTTGTGTTTCTTACATTTTCTAATAATTATATCAATAGTTCTTGCTTTCTCATCAAGCTGCTTGCCTATTGTTCTGTAATCCATGCCAGCCTTTTTGCAGGTCTACAATTTTGTCCCAGGTGTCCTCAGACAGCTCTTTCGTCTTGGCCATGGTGGAGAGGTTGAAGTGTGGTTGGTTGAGTGTGTGGATGGGTTTCTTTTATACAGAAAATGAGTTCAAACTGGTGCAATTATTATAGGCAATAAGAGTAGAGTAGGAGGGCTTCTTAAAGAAAAACTAACAAGCCTGTGAGAGCTAGAATTCTTGATGGTTGGTAGGTGATGAAACACTTATTTCATGCAATAAAATACAAATTAATTATGTAAAAATCATACAATGTGATTTTCTGGATTTTTTTAAAGATTTTATCTCTCACAATTGAAGTGTACCTACGATAAAAATTACAGACTTCTCCATTCTTTGTGGATGGGAAAGATTACAAAATCAGCAGTGTAACAAATAATTTTTGGTCCATGCAATGTCTCTGGTGCCATTTTATTGAACACCAACCAGGAAATCAATCTTCACATGCATGGCCTATGGCAATTTTAGTGCTGGCACAGAATTTACAACAGTAGGTAGGTCACTGAAGAAGCATAGACCTGTCATCAAAACACCAGTCAGGTGGAGTTGTCAAGGCAAGAGGAAAAGATCTAGTGCATTATCCTACATCTGTCCATTGAAATTTCATTAGAAGAAAAATGAACATGCTAAATAAATTTCATACAACACTGTTAATAACAATCATGAAAAGAAGGAAGATTTGGAAACATTTCAAGAGACCAGAATGCATGGGCACAGAACTTAAACACTTGTTAAAAATTAAAAGAGAAATGTATATTAAATGGAAAGAGTGGGTCATATCTAAAGAAGAATATAAAGCTGTCTGCAGGGAATGCAGGGCAAGCATTAGAAGAACTAACGCCTGTAATTAAGTGAGGCTTGCAATAGAGCCAAAATTAATAAAAAAGGATTTTGGGGGTATGACAAAAGCGAAAGAAAACTCAAAGATGCTATAGGACTTTTACAGGATGAAAACAGTAAAATGGTCAAAAATGATGTTGAGAGGGTCAAACTTTTATATTCCTATTTTGCATCTGTGTTCTCTATAAACAGAGATGATGAGGGAACACTTAACTAATTTAAATAAATTTAAATCTCTTGGTTCAAATGAATTACATCCTAGGGTACTGAGCGAGTTAGCATAGGAAATTGCAGAACCACTAGCCAGAATCTTAGAAAAATCCGGGAGAATAGAAGTCCCGGAAGATTACAGAAGTGCAAATGTTGATTCTATCTTCAAAAAATGAAAGAAGATAGAGCCAGGAAATTACAGGCCAGTGAGCCTTACTTCTATACCAGCAAAGATATTTGAACAGTATATTAAAAAGCATGTATGTAATGACTTGGATAAGAATACAGTAATTAACCAAAGCCAGCATAGATTTGTAGCAAACAAGTCATGCCAGACTAATCTAATTTCCTTTTATATTTGAATCACTGAATGTGTGGACCAAGGTAATGTGGTAGATATAGTATATCTCAAATTCAGCAAAGCATTTTGTTAAAGTATCAAACTATTCTCATTGAAAAAATGACCCACTATGGGATTAAAAAGGCTGCGGTAAGGTGGATTCATAACTGTCTCAGTGATCATACTCAAAGAGTGTTGATATATGGTTCCACATCCAATTGGAAGAGTGTTTCAAGTTGAGTCCCACAAGGCTCTGTACTGGCCCCAGTGTTGTTCAACATTTTTTATAAATGATATAGATAAGGAAATTGAAGGTATACTAATCAAATTTGCTACTATGCAAAGTTAGGAGGGATAGCTAACACTAGAGAAGACAGAGAAATGATTCATAAAGATCTAGATAAGATTAAACAATGGGAAGCAAGAATGGTATTTAATAGGGAGAAATCCAAGATTTTCATCTGGGCATGAAAATGTAAAATTACATCTACAGAATGGGAGGAATAGAACTAAGCAACAGCACATGTGAAAAAGACTCCGGTATACTAATAGATCACAGACTGCACATAAGTCAACAGTGTGATGCAGCTGCAAAAAAGCAACAAACACATTACTAGGATATATTAAAGGGAATCTGTCACCCTAAATTGGCGGGATATTTAAATGATGGCAGTCAGGTCAGATGGGCGGTGTTTTGGGTACTTGCCTTAACATGTTGTTCACCGCTGTCTCCATTATTTCTGGGAATTGTAGTCGTTGTCCTCCATATAACGCGCCTGCGCATTGCAATATGCGGGCAAAGCATACTGCGCATGTGCAATTCAAGATTTCAATGCGCAGGCGCGTTATATGGAGGGCACCGACTACAATTCCTAGAAATAATGGAGACAGAGGCGAACAACATGTTAAGGAAAGTACCCAAAACACCACCCATCTGACCTGACTGCCATCATTTAAATATCCCGCCAATTTAGGGTGATAGATTCCCTTTAAGAGAACATAGAGTCTAGATCACGTGAAGTTATTGTCCCCCTCTATAGACGCTTTGGTCAGGCCTCATCTGGGATACTGTGTCCAGTTCTGGGCACCACAAGGAAAAAAAGACATTGAAAAATTGGAACAGGTTCAGATAAGAGCTACCATTATAATGAGTGGAATACAAAGTATGTGCTATGAAGAACAGTTAAAGGATCAGGGAAAGTTTAGCTTGCAAAAAGGAAGGCTAAGAGGAGACTTAATAGCTGTCTACAAATATTTGAAGGGATGTCACAGTGTAGAGGGCTCATCCGTATTCTCATTTGCACATTCAAACATGAGAAACTATGGAATGAAACTGAGAGGGTAAAGATACATATAAGATTTTAGAAAAAAACTTTTCGACAATGATGATGATCAATGAGTAGAACAGGCTGCCACAAGAGGTGGTGAGTTCTTGAGTTCTCTTTTAATGAAAGTCTTATAAAAGTTGCTGGACTGACATCAGTCTGGGATGGATTAGTGAATCTTGCGTTGAGCAGGGTATGGACATGATGACACTGGAGGTCCTTTCCAACTCTAAGATTCTATGATTCTAGGAACAATTCAGTGGACTTTTTTATCAAAGAGATTAATTTAATCTGTATAAAAGTGCTATTTACTTTAACTTGCAAAATCATGGTGACAGGTTCTCTTTAACTTCTTCATGACCGGAGGTATTTTCGGTTTTGCGTTTTCGTTTTTTGCTCCCTTTCTTTTCAGAGTCATACATTTTTTATTTTTCCGGCAATATGGCTGTGTAAGGGCTTGTTTTTTGTGGCATGAGTTGTACTTTTGAACGACACCATTGGTTTTACCATGTCGTGTACTAGAAAACGGGAAAAAAAATTCCAAGTGCGGTGAATTCGCAAAAAAAGTGCAATTCCACACTTGTTTTTTGTTTAGCTTTTTTACTAAGTTCACTAAATGCTAAAATTGACCTGCCATTATGATTCTCTAGGTCATTATGAGTTTATTGACACCAAATATATCTAGGTTCTTTTCTATCTAAGTGGTGAAAAAAAATTCCTAACTTTCTTAAAAAACAATTGCGCCATTTTCCGACACTCATAGCGACTCCATTTTTCGTGATCTTGGGTTAGGTGAGGGCTTATTTTTTGCGTGCCAAACTGATTTTTTTATCATACCATTTCAGTGCAGATACAATCTTTTGATCGTCAGTTATTGCATTTTAATACAATGTTGCGGCGACCAAAAAAAACACAATTCTGGTGTTTTGACTTTTTTTTCGCTACAACATTTAGCGATCAGGTTCATCTTTTTATATTGATAGATCGGGAAATTCTGAATGCGGCGATACCAAATATGTGTATGTTTGATTTTTTGTTTTATTTTGATTGGGACAAAAGGGGGTGATTTGAACTTTTACATTTTTTTTATTTTTTTATATTTTTAAAACATTTTCTTTTTTACTTTTGGCATGCTTCAATAGTCTCCATGGTAGACTAAAAGCTACCACAACCCGATCGGCTCTGTTACATACAGACGATGATCAGATTGCCTCTATGTAGTATTATTCACTAGCTATGAGCGCCGACCACCGGGAGGCGCTCACAGCAAGCTGGCAGTGACAATCATAGAGGTCTCCAGGAGACCTCTGGTTGTCATGCCAATAAGCTGGTGACCCGAAATCATGTGATGATGGTCACCAATGGGCGGATTTCTCGCCCGATGGCCGGAAGTACGAGTTAAATGCCACTGTCAGCGTTTGACAGTGGCATTTAACGGGTTAATAGCCACAGGTGGATCGCGATTCCACCCGCCACTATTCTGGCACATGTCAGCTGTTCAAAATAGCTGACATTTGCAGGGAAAGATGTGGGCTCACCGCTGGAGCCCACATCAAAGGGAGGGAGTCCAACATTGGAGTACTATTACGCCTGACGTCGGAAAGGAGCTAAATACAAAATACTAATTATGCAAATTGTCTCTTCAGAGAGTAAGAGAGCTAGAACTCTAGTGCCACCTATTGAAAGGTAGCAATGCTACAAGTCAATGTTCACCATTTATCGAGCCTTGTCACATGACTTAGGATAATAGCCAAACCAGAATCTCAATTTGCAGACACTGTGTTTAGGGGTACTGCCCCTCGTCAGTGCAAAGTGGAGATCTGGTTTGGCTGTGTGAGAGGCGTCTGACCGTTATCCAAAAAGTATCGGTTCTCATTGTGGAGATCGACATGCTAAGCATGCCGAGATGAGGAGACTTAAAGCCGCAATGCTCCTCTGGGAAATATGCTAATTATGCAAATTGTCTCCAGAGAGGAAGAGAGCTAGAACTCTAGTGCCACCTATTGGAAGGTAGCAATCCTACAAGTCAATGTTGACCCTTTAAACAAGCCTTGTCACATGACTTAGGATAATAGCTAAACCAGAATCTCAATTTGCAGACTCTGTGTTTCGGGTACTGCCCCTCATCACTGCAAAGCGGAGATCTGGTTTGGCTGTGTGAGAGGCATCCGACCGTTATCCAAGAAGTATCGTTTCTACTTGTGGAGATCGACATGCTCGGACATTGCTGGAGAAAACTGTGATTCCAAAAATGTATCATTCTGAATAGGTTTAACTCAACTAGAGATAGGGAACCCAGACAGCAAAGTTTGGTGTCCGTACCGAACACCTACTGTTCGGGCAAGGACACTGAACACGGACTTCACCAGGAAGTCTGTGTTACTGTTTGGGTTCATCCCCCCGAACCACCAGGTGTTTTTCGCGTGTCATGTGCATGACAGCGCGATTAGCACTGCTTTTGATCGGCGGTAAAATCATTACCGCCGGTCTGACAGGTGCGGTTCCCACACTGTCAAACAACAGAGTGAGCCCATGCTGTGATTGGAGTTAAAAAGTTTACCTCTGGTCACTGGCTTCAGCTGATGGGACTACTGCCAATGCCTACAGCCTCTAATAACAGCAAGAGCAGGTGTCAGCTGATGAGAGCATTCTCCAGCTGGCACCTGCACTCTAAATAATGCCCAGGCACCAGTTGAGGAATACTCTCATTAACTCGCACATGATCTTGCTGTTATTAGAGGCAGCAGGCATAAGCCATAGTCCCATCAGCCAATGCCAGTGAACAGAGGTAAACTTTTAACCTCCAATCACAGCTGCATGCTCACTCTGTCGTTTGACAGCGTGGGAACCATGGCTGTCTGACCGGTGGAGATGATTTTACAGCCGATCAGAAGCAGTGTTTGCCACACTGTCATGCACATGACAGCGTGGCAAACACTAGATGTTCGGGCCCCCATTCAAGAGAATGGGGCCCTGCTTCGGGTTTAAGACCGCCCATCTCTACTCTCAACATCTTAAGACACCTTATATCTCAAATGTCTTAATTTTAAATTACTGATTGTTAAAATTGTTAGTAGACAATGCAGCCGACTAATTTATTTTATCTAAATTCATATACAAATTAAAACACAACAAATTAAATTGCAAGAATGAAAACTCTGGAACTTTTTTGGATCCCCATGTCCCCTTTAAGCAAACATCTTTTAAAGAGGATATTGAACCATAGTCAACTTCAAGTTCCAACAATTGGCAATTCTATTTGCGAATTATTGACGTCATTTCACAGACTGCTGTGTTCTGCTTCAGAGCCAGCTTTATACTTTCCCTACCTACCTATAATGAAAATCTACATTCTAGGTGATTAAGAAGTTAAAAATGATTATATACATGACCTGTCCATGCATTATCTCATCCATCATCCACTTTACTCAAATTTCTTTTCAATTTAACACTAGAACTACTGATGGAGTCATTTTGACTCCTTTCGTTTTTTATTTCTCTTCTGTGACTACATTTTTCAGAATTCCGGCTTGAAACTCGGTGACTTTTCCTCAAATATGATGTGAAAAAAGATTTTGTGAGAATAAATAATTTTGGTGAAAAATTTGCGCGTTTTTTTCAAAATTTACCAAGAACTACTGAAGGGAGTCATTTTGACTCCCTACTATATTTTGAGGTCCTTTTGTCACTACACTTGCCTGGTAGGCGTGACAGCCAAAATATTCTTCGAGAAGCACCTGGCCCTACAGGATACGCCAGAAGAAATATCATTATCGATAGTCCTTTGAGCGCATGGCGTTTATTTTTTGATTCATATATATTGACACATATAAAGAACTGTACGCTTGCAGAAGCATGCAGGAACAATAATTTACAGTTTACTCTATTTGATGAGGAGCTAGATGCATTCATTGCGATATTCTATGCTCGTGGAATATCTGGCACGAACCGTCACTCGATTAGCAGTATTTGGTGTAATGACTGGGGAATACCGTTTTGCAAAGCGTCAATGTCTAGGGACCGCTTTGTTGAAATTATGAGGTTTCTCAGATTTGATGAGAAATCTACTCGATCGGAGAGACTGCAAACGGACAAGTTTGCTCTATTTTCTACTGTGTGGGACAGGTTTATTGAAAATTGTATTGCGTGTTACAAACCTGGCCCATACATAACGGTGGATGAGCAACTTTTCCCAAGCAAAACTAGGTGTCCATTCACGCAGTACATGCCTTCCAAACCAGATAAATATGGCCACAAATATTGGCTAGCTGTTGATAAGGAGAGCAAATATCTGGCAAATGGCTTCCCTTATCTAGGCAAAGATGACACACGCCGTGCTGAGGACCGTTTAGCTGACCATGTGGTAATGAAGTTATTGGACCCGTTTTTGAAAAAAGGTCGCAATGTTACAACCGATAATTATTTTACTTCAGTAAAATTAGCTAAACAGCTAAAAAGCAAAGGAACAACCATCGTGGGAACACTGAACAAGATAAGGCGAGAAGTGCCTAAAGAAATAAAATCCATGAAAGAGGAATTGTACAACACTAAAGTGTTTAGAAATGAAGACAATTTTACACTTACAGTATATCAAGGAAAGCCCAACAAAAATGTTGTCATTTTGAGTTCCGTCCATCCAGATGTTGTTGTTGCGTCTGATTCCGCTAAAAAAACTCCAGAAACGGTAAAGTTTTACAATGAAACAAAATATGGAGTAGATGTAGTGGATCAGATGGCACGAAAATATACCACACGAACATGCACAAGGAGATGGCCTGTTCATGCATTTGAAAATGCCTTAGACTTTGCGGGTATAAATGCATGGATAATATTCAATGAGATAACTCACCAAAAAATGTCACGCAAGGCATTTTTGCAAACGCTTGTGAGAGAGTTGAATGGTCCTTATGTCACAGATAGGGAAAAGGGTTCCACGTCCCAAGTTTCTACATGCTCAGAAGTGATGGTTCAAACAAAATTTTGCCAGATCAAAGAAAAAATAGATCTGTCGGCAATTGTAAGACTTGTGGTAAGTCTTTGTGTGGGCAATGTACTGCCATAAATCAAAGGCAATGCCTAAAATGCGAAACACCAAATGTTTAGAAGGTGAATTCTGCGCCATATTTTCATTTTTATGCTCCTCCACCTACATTTTCTCTGCTTTTTGTTCTTCAGTTGTTGTTTTATGTGTGCACTTGAATAAAAAAAAAGTTTGAAAAACGTCTATTATAATTATTGTTATTTTCTGTAGAAAAATAAGAAAAGCAGAAAAAAAACAATCAAAAGCATTACTGTTGGATCTCACAATAATAATACATTACAAAAAATATAATTATTAATAAATAACCACAAATGAAACTCTAAAAATAAACGAAAACAAGCAAGGAGTCAAAATGACTCCTTTCAGTAGTTCTAGGCGGGGTCACGAGTCCAGTAGTCCTAGTGTTAAACAATTAATTTCCTGCTTTTCAATTTATTACTTGCAAAATAATGCACGTAAGTTATATGTAGATTTATAAGTACATTTTAAAATAAAATTCCTAGATGTCTTATTGCTGCGCAATTTTTCTGTACTGCATAAGGGCATCATACAGTTCATTACAATTCATATAAGCTGTCTGAATATTGTAATGTAGGTCTATTTTCATTCATATGATGCAACCTTTACCATTAGCTCAGTAGCCTGAGGCAGAAACCTCTATGATGCATTTGTGGCTAACTTACAGGAGTTCCAGGATCATGAAAAATTTCTAGAAGTTTTATTGTGAATAAAATGTGTTAATAAAACTTTAGATATCCTTTTATGGTATTTTTTTTTCGGCACACATACGTGAGTTAACCATAACTTTTACACTATAGATTGTGTGATGATCTGGCATTGCTATTCATCTCTAAATTTCTGAACAATTCTCAAAAAACAGGTATTTTTCTGCTATTCTTACTGAATAGCAGAAAAAAGCATCATCTGTAATTGTGTTACCCTTAAGATTTTTACTGTGCATGCACTAGCATACACAGTGCAAACAAATTAAAGTGCCACTTGTCGTCACTAACAGTAAATTAGAAGGAGGATAAGCAGTTATTGTGTCCGCCAATCAGTGGTGTCTAATTCTGTTCCGTGCTTATCACTCTGCCCTATCCTTCTGTGAAATTCCACAAGACACTTCTTCTGTGCTCACTTTCTGATTTTAAGTCGAGGCACTATGGAGCTGTTCATACGCTATTTAATGGACAAATATAAGGAGAGCCCAATGGGGATCAAACAAAGTGATGTGAAAAACACTCTTATGAAATAAAAAATAACAAAAAAGAGAAATGAAAGCCACCTCAGTTCTTTAACCCCTTAGTGACAGAGCCATTTTGCAGCTTAATGACAGGGCCAATTTTTACAATTCTGACCACTGTCAATATATGAGGTTATAACTCTGGAACGCTTTAACGAATCCCACTGATTCTGAGATTATTTTTTTGTGACATATTGTACTTCACGTTAGTGGTAAAATTTCTTTGATATGACTTGTGTTTATTTATGAAAAAAACAGGAAATATGGCGAAAATTTTGAAAATTTAACAATTTTCAAACTTTAAATTTTTATGCCCTTAAATCAGAGAGATATGTCACACAAATTTCTTAATAAATAACATTTCCCACATGTCTACTTTACATCAGCACAATTTTGGGACCAAATTTATTTTTTGTTACGAAGTTATAAGGGTTAAAAGTTGACCAGCGATTTCTCATTTTTACAACACCATTTTTATTTTAGGGACCACATCACATTTGAAGTCACTTTGAGGGGTCTATACGATAGAAAATCCCCAAAAGTGACACCATTCTAAAAACGGCACCCCTCAAGGTGCTAAAAACCACATTCAAGAAGTTTATTAACCCTTTACGTGCTTCACAGGAACTGAAGCAATGTGGAAGGAAAAAATTAACATTTAACTTTTTTTGCAAAAACTTTACTTCGGAACCTATTTTTTTTATTTTCACAACTGTTAAAAGAAAAAAATGAACCACAAAATTTATTGTGCAATTTCTCCTGAATAAGCCGATACCCCATATGTGGGGGTAAACCACTTTTTGGGCGCACGGCAGAGGTCGCAAGGGAAGGAGCGACATTTGACTTTTTCAACGCAGAATTGGCTGGACGCCATGTCGCGTTTGTAGAGGCCCTGATGTGTCTAAACAGTGGAAACCCCCCACAAGTGACCCCATTTTGGAAATTAGACCCCCTAAGGAACTTATCTAGATGTGTGGTGAGCACTTTGAACCTCCAAGTGCTTCACAGAAGTTTATAACATAGAACCGTGAAAATAAAAAATCATATTTTTTCCACAAAAACGATCTGTTCACCCCAATTTTTATTTTCCCAAGGGTAACAAGACCCCAAAAGTTTTTGTGCAATTTGTCCTGAGTACGCTGATACCCCATATGTGGGGGTAAACCACTGTTTGGGTGCATGGCAGAGCTTGGAAGGGAAGGAGCGCCGTTTTACTTTTTCAACTCAGAATTGGCTGGACGCCATGTCGCGTTTGTAGAGGCCCTAATGTGTCAAAACAGTGGAAACCCCCCACAAGTGACCCCATTTTGGAAACTAGACCCCCTATGGAACTTATATAAATGTGTAGTGAGCACTTTGAACCCCCAAGTGCTTCACAGAAGTTTATAACTCCGGGCATTAAAATAAAAAGTCATATTTTTTCCACAAACCTGATAGTTTAGTCCCCAATTTTTTATTTTCCCAAGGGTAACAGGAGAAATTAGACCACAAAAGTTGTTGTCCAATTTGTCCTGAGTACGCTGATACCCCATATGTGGGGTGGGACCACTGTTTGGGCGCACGTCATGGCTTGGAAGGGAAGGAGCGCCGTTTGACTTTTTCAAACCAGAATTGGCTGGAATTGAAATTGGACGCCATGTCGCGTTTGGAGAGCCCCTGATACGCCTAAACAGTCTAAACCGCCCACAAATCACACAATTTTGGAAACTAGACCCCTTAGGGAACTTATCTAGATGTGTGGTGAGCACTTTGAACCACCAAGTGCTTCACAGAAATTAATAAACCTAGAGCCGTGAAAATAAAAAAATCATTTTTTTCCTCAAAAATGATTCTTTAGCCCGCTATTTTTTATTTTCTCAAGGGTAACAGGAGAAATTGGACCCAAAAAGTTGTGCAACTTTTCCTGTGTACGCTGATACCCCATATGTGGGGTGAAACCACTGTTTGGGCGCATGGGAGTGCTTGGAAGGGAAGGAGCGCCATTTTGTAATGCAGACTTTGATGGAATGTTCTGCGGGCGTCATGTTGTGTTTGCAGAGCCCTTGATGTACCTAAACAGTAGAAACCCCCTGGAAGTGACACCATTTTGGAAACTAGACCCCCCAAGGAGCTTATCTAGATGTGTGGTGAGCACTTTGAACCCCCAAGAGCTTCACAGAAATTTATAAACGCAGAGCAGTGAAAATGAAAAATCATTTTTTTTCTCAAAAATGATTTTTTTAGCCAGCTATTTTTTATTTTCCCAAGGGTAACAGGAGAAATTAGAACCGCAAAATGGGTGTGCAATTTTTCCTGAGTACGCTGATACCCCATATGTTGGGGTAAACCACTGTTTGGGCGCACGGCAGGGCTCGGAAGGGAGGGAGCGCCATTTGACTTTTTGAAAGCCACGTCGTGTTTGGAGACCCCCTGATGTGTCTAAACAGTGGAAACCCCCACAAGTGACCCCATTTTGGAAACTAGACCCCTTAAGGAACTTATCTAGATGTGTGGTGAGCACTTTGAACCCCCAAGTGTTTCACAGAAATTTATAAACGCAGAGCTGTGAAAATAAAAAATCATTTTTTTTCTTAAAAATGATTTTTTTAGCCAGCTATTTTTTATTTTCCCAAGGGTAACAGGAGAAATTAGAACCCCAAAATTGGTGTGCAATTTGTCCTGAGTATGCTGATACTCCATATGTTGGGGTAAACCACTGTTTGGGCGCACGGCAGGGCTCGGAAGGGAGGTAGCGCCATTTGACTTTTTGAACGCCACGTCGTGTTTGGAGACCCCCTGATGTGCCTAAATAGTGGAAATCCCTCAATTCTAGCTCCAACCCTAATCCCAACACACCCCTAACCCTAATCCCAACCCTAATCCTAACCTAAATCCCAACCCTAATTCCAACCCTAATTGTAACCCTAACCTTAATTGTAACCCTAACTCTAATTATAACCCTAACCCTAATTTTAACCCTAACCCTAATTGTAACCCAAACCCTAATTCTAGCCCTAATTATAACCCTAACCCTAAGGCTAGGTTCATTTTGTGTTTTACCAGCCCGTTCAACACATAGCGTTGACGGGCTGGTAACGGTATAGCATAACGCGATCGCGTTATGCTATACCCGCTAGCGCAGAGGAATCAGCAGATGATTCATCTGCGCTAGCGGTGACGGAGCCCAAACACTGCAGCCCGCGTCCGAGGCTCCGTCACTGAATGATGGCACGTCGCAAACGCATGCCGCTTTATGGCATGCAGTCGCGATGCGCCCTCAAATGGGGGTGAATGGCAGCGTTAACGGACTGCGTTACACCGCGTTATACCGCGGTGTAACGCAGTCCGTCTAACAGACTGCCATAACGCAGTATGAACCCGGCTTAACCCTAACGCTAATTATAACCCTAACCCTAATGCTAACCCTAACCCTAATTATAACCCTAACCCTAATTATAACCCTAACCCTAACAGAAAAATGAAAATAAATATAATTTCTATTTTTTATTATATGTCCCTAACTAAGGGGATGATAAATGGGGGGGTTATGTACTGTTTTTTTTATTTTGATCACTGTGATAGTTTATCACAGTGATCAAAATGCACTTTCTGGAGAATGAATGAAAAAAAAATTTAATCTGCCGCCAAGCAGATCGGCGGGCGCACTGCGCATGCGCCCGCCATTTTTTTTTTCCAGGGAGAAGACTGGGAGGATCGGAGGCCAGGGGGACCTGCCAGAGGACACGGCAGGTACAGGGGGGGTTCAGGGGGACATGGGGACCCTCATTTTCTCCCCTCTGATGTGCGATCACATCAGAGGGGAGAGAAATCATTTTTTTTTTTTTTGCGATCGCGTCTATGCTTGCATAGCAGCGATCGCAACACCGGGATCGGTGAATACCGACCCTGATCATGTTCTCTGGGGTCTCGGCTACCCCGGTAGCCGAGACCCCAGAGAATATTTGCCCATCCCCCCCAGCACATAGCGCCACATAGCAGCGGGCGCACTGAGCATGCGCCCGCCATTTTCTTCATCGCGCCGGCACCGGGGGACACCGGAGGGCCCTGGGGCCACATGCAGGGGATCGGGGGCCACATGGGGGTCCTGGGGACCCTTTTTCTCTGTCCTCTGATGTCCGATGACATCAGAGGACAGAGAAATTAAATGGCACAACTTTTTTTTGTTGTTGCGGTCGCCGTTATAGGGTTAATAACGGCGATCGCAACATCGGTGTCGGTAAAAACCGACCCGATTCATGTTCTCTGGGTCTCGTCTACCCCTGGTAGCCGAGACCCCGGAGAAAATGCGCCTCTGGGGGGCGCTATTCACTTTTTCCACAGCGCTGTTAATTAACGGCGCTGTGGTTTAAGTACCCTTAATGACCGCCGTTAAAAGGCGTATCGGCGGTCGTTAAGGGGTTAAGAGTGATGGAACACTTACCAAAATATTATAAAATGTAATTTTTATTAAATATATTACCGTAATATACATGAAATTCCAAAAATACTATAAGCAAGGTAGATGTAAAAATATAACACAGGTACATTTTTTTTTGCATGAGCCAAAATAACAAATTTAAATCCTTAAAATGTAAACACCTAGTGGTAGCTAAGTCTGTGCAATAACAAATAATAGTGCAATCTCTATGTATGTTTGAAAATAATGTCTGTTCTGGAGTCTGATCAAGTATATGTACATTGGTCTCTCATCCCAATCTTCAGGTTTATGGTCATCGGGATCTTTATTCTCACTGGGTGGGTTTACGGGGGAATTCATATAATTGAATAGGTTGCCTCTCTTTACAACATTTTTGTCCACCAGGATTTCAAAAGAGTTGTCTGGATTCAAAACTAAGGTATAAAGATGTGACTTCTTATTTGTGAAAAAGAACTTTAAGTAAGCGTCTGGCTTCTTTGTGTGCTTCTCTTCTTACTCTCCAGTCTTGTAAATAAGACGAGGGAGACACAAGCAAAATTGGGTCTTATCCAGCGATAAGTTAGCACTTTTAATTAAAAAACTGCTCACCAGGCAATAGGTGGTCAAAGCACATGTAGACAGATAGGCTGCCGCACAACCACAGGTCGGTCACTGACCAAACAATACAGTACATTGGAGATAGGATGTGGATTTTTTGTCCGTGCTGCCCAAATAATAAATTTCCAAGATGTAGTAGAGTTCAATAGTGGTTTAATCGACGCGTTTCATGGTGAAAAACACCCCTTGCTCTGGAAATACCACATATAGCTTACCTAAGGTATATGTGGTATTTCCAGAGGAAGGGGTGTTTTTCACCCTGAAACGCGTCGATTAAACCACTATTGAACTTCTACTACGTCTTGGAAATGTATTATTTGGGCAGCGTGGACAAAAATTCCACATCCTATCTCCAGTGTACTCTCCAGTGTTGGGATTTTTGTGATGGAAAATAAAGTGCAGCTTGTAATCCTTGCCACACTTGTTGGGACCAAACATGATGGTGTAAGGCTTCTTATCCTGGAACTGATCCCGGCTGTGATTGGAGGTTTTGGACAGCAGTTTAACATAGGCTCCTCCACACTCTATTTCACTCTGAAAATTTACTTCATACTGCACAATCAAGGGCTTCTTATCAAAGATGAATGGCTTTTTAGACTTGATGGCAATCACATGATGAATGGAGCGTGATGTCAGCACAAGTTCTTTGTCCCTGGGGAGCTTTGTCTCTTTTATCTCGGGCACTTCCCGCTTGCCATCATATTAGGCAATCTCATTATTTGTGTAATCCTTCTTGGCCTTGGAAAGAACTCACCCCTCCAATGTTTCCTTGTCAAATTACTCAAAATATAAGATGCTCTCATATAGTGTGTGTAACATGGAACAAACATAACCTATGTTAAAATACCAATACCCAAAGTTTGATAATGCAAGATATAAGAATACTCAAAAAATATAGTACATATTACTACATGATATAGTGTTTATGGCATGCATAAAATCAGAACAATTTTTAAAGTGACAGTAACCAAAATCTAATTGATAATTCAAGCATTTGGAGGTGCCTGATGAAGGTGCCTCAGAATGTGCAAGGACAGGTGCAGAGCAGGAGGCATCTGCACCAGTGTCATGGGCAGGGAATTGGGATGAACCCAGAACAGTGGAAGAGGCAATGGTGTTGCCTGCTGGCACTAATTGTGGACCTAGGCTTTTGGCCTTCTGAATCAGGTGTTTAGATGACATGTGCCTGATCATGTCAGTGGTGGTTAGTATCTTAGTGGTTAAGCCCTTGATGATGGCACAGGTTGCAAATGACTCTCTCTAAAAAAGTCCCAGACTGGGGAACACCTAACACATTGATGGAGAAATTCACAAGTGTAGGTGTTCTGTGAAACAGATTCACGCCTTCTCTATCTGGTCACCCCACTCCTCTTCCTGACTGTTTCGGTGCTGCCAATCCCTCCCCCTCAGAGCTTCTGGCCTCGCTCTGCATGCCAGATTTCCAGGGTGGGAAAGTGACTTTCTCATCCACTACCTCGTTTTCCTCCACTGCACCCTAGTCCTCATTACTTGGTGACTCAACAACAATCTGACTTATTGGCAAAGAACCGTGTCTCATCATCTACCTCCTTAGTCAAAATTTATTTCTCTCACCATCATATTGTTGTGACCATGACTGCCTTAAGCTTTGTGCATCACTAAACAGCATGTCCTCCAGTCCTTTTTGGAACATGGAGGGAGAGGTCACAAACAAAAAATTATGATGTAAAGGGCTCCTCGGAGTGTCCTAGTTTGGGATCACTGGTCTCCTGGGACTCAACATGGTGGGAGGAAGGAGGATTAGGGTGAGGATTAAATGATCCAGAATCTTGGGTGGTGAGACTGGACCATGTGGAAGACTGGGTGGTGCTGGAAAACATGCTGTAAGCATTATCTGCTATCCAACTAACCACTGGTCTAGCTTCTGAAATGGTGTTCCATGCCTATCTGCAAAAGTGGTACAGGAAGTTATGTGTCATGTATGGGTGTGTTGCTTGTGTTTGTTCAACAGCCGCAGTCTCAAATGCCCCACATCCTCGTCACCTACATATGCACCATCATCAGCACTTCCACTTCCCCATCGGTTACCACACGTATCACACTGTTTCCAATTGCTAGGTCTCTGGAAACCAAGTTTCCTTGATCTATTGAAACAAATTTTTTTAATAAAAGCAAACATTTTGTCACCTATTACAGGCCAAGTGGTTGTTAAAAATTTCAATCCACCATAATTTTATACAAAGCATGTTAAACTGTATGAGTAACCTTCAAGAAGAACCTGAAGACCCACCTGTTCCGACAAGCCTACAGCCTACAATGATCCTCAGTCTACTGAACCATCGCACGACCAGCTCTACCCTTTCCTAGTGTATCCTCACCCATCCCTGTAGACTGTGAGCCCTCGCGGGCAGGGTCCTCTCTCCATCTGTACTTGTGTCCCTTGTCTAGCACACGTTTATTGTACCTGTCTATATTTTCCCTTTTCATATGTAAAGCGCCATGGAATAAATGGCGCTATATAAATGTGTAATAATAAAAATAATGAGTAGCAATAGTCAATTTTTGGAACAAAAAAATTTGTGAAAAAAGAAAATGTCACCTGTAGCAAGCCAAGTGGTTTTTAAAACTATTAAACCACCATAATTTTACACAAAGCACGTTAAACTGTGTGTATGACAATACACAACTAAACATTTAGCCATAAAAGGATTTCCAAGTAGTATCATTTCTCCATGTGGAGATTGACATGCTAAGCTTGCTGAGATTAGGAGCCTTAAAGCTGCAATGCTCCTCTGGGAAATATGTAAATTGTCTCTTCAGAGAGGAAGAGGACTAGTACTCTAGCGCCACCTATTGGAAGTAGCAATCCTAAAAGTCAATGTCGACCCTTTAACGAGCCTTGTCACATGACTTAGGATAAAAGCCAAACCAGAATCTCAATTTATTGACACTTTGAGGGACTGCCCCCATCAGTCCAAAGTGTGAGATCTGGTTGGGCTGTGTAAGAGGCGTCTGACCGATATCCAAGAAGTATTGTTTTCCTTGCAGAGATTGACATGCTAAGCATGCCGAGATGAGGAGACTTAAAGCCGCAATACTCCTCTGGGAAATATGCAAATTGTCTCTTAAGAGAGGAAGAGGACTAGAACTCTAATGCCACCTAAGTCATGTGACAAGGCTCGTCAAAGGGTCAATGTTGACTTTTAGGATTGCTACTTCCAATAGGTGGCACTAGAGTACTAGTCCTCTTCCTCTCTGAAGAGACAATTTGCATATTTCCCAGAGAAGAATTGCGGCTTTAAGTCTCCTCATCTCGGCATGCTTAGCATGTCAATCTCTGCAAGGAGAAACGATACTTCTTGGATATCGGTCAGACGCCTCTCACACAGCCAAACCAGATCTCACACTTTGCACTGATGAAGGGCAGTTCCCTGAAGCACAGTGTCTGCAAATTCAGATTCTGGTTTGACTTTTATCCTAAGTTATGCGACAAGGCTCATTAAAGGGTTGACATTGACTTTTAGGATTGCTACTTCCAATAGGTGGCATTAGAGTTCTAGTCCTCTTCCTCTCTGAACAGGCAAAAAAGGAGAAATTCATAAGGCATAGCAATATAAATACACAAGAAAGAAGATTTTTGAATAATGACTGTATCAGAGGTGTATCTAGGCTTTCTGGCACCCGGGGCAAGAATTCGGTTCGATGCCCCCCCAAGCACACATGCTATTTGCACACTTAGTCATTTACTGACGAGCTGCTCTCCCTAATGCTCTCAATGTTCAGTGAAAAACTGAGAGAAGCAGGAAGAGAAGCTCGTTGTCACAGGACCATAAGTATGAAAATCGCATATGAGTGAAGAGTCCATGTGATGACTACTGGAACCTGCAGAGCTGAATCCTGACATTGCAGGCTTCTGAATTCTCACAACTAATGCAATGCACACTTTTAAGATTCTCCCTTACCGGTGGCAAGAGTAAACGGTCATGTCAGCACAAGTATGTGATTTATATACTTCTGGCCACATTTTGACTAGATGTGCCAGGCCTCACTCTGTTCATTTTTACTGAGTGAGGCCACACATGTCTAGTCAGCATGTAACCACATGTATGTAAATCATCGGCACGAGAGAATCCTAACAGCGTGCAGCGTGCACTGTGAGAATTTAGAAGTCTACAGTCACAGAATAACTGCAGACACAGCACAAACCTGGAGAACCCCTTTAATGCTCCTAACATAAATAAAAACATGGGAATAAATCAGTTTCACAAATAACATTTACATCCAGGTACCTTATAGATGACGTCGTCTCTGAAGTCGTTACCCTTCTTTTCTTCTCTTGTCCAGACTCCATGATGAGTTTTCTCATCCACAGCTCATCTCTTCAGACCTCCATCTTCTCTGGTCTTCTGCACCAACTCTCCACACAACGCCCTTAAAGACAGAAGTGTCATTATAATGCTCCTAAATAAAAAATATCTGCAATATACTGTCGCCTCACACTATTCCTCTCCTTCCTCATACTGTCTCCTCTCACTTCCCCGTTCACCATACTGTCTCCTCATATATTCACCCCTCACTCTCTATTCTGTCTGCTCACGCATACCCGTCACTACCCATACTGTATCTGCACATATCCCATCACCCTCACTCCCCATACTGTGTCCACATACATTCACCCGTTCGCTCCCCATACTGTCTGCACCCATCCACCCACTCACCATACTGTGTCTGCACCCACCCCATACTGTTTCCTCTTACATGCCCTCATACATACTCTTCAGTGTCCTCAAATCTCTCCACACACATTAAATCCCCTCATCCCCACTTCAAATCCCCCCACACATTAAATGCCCGATCCCCACTCCAAATCTCCCCACACATTAAATCCCTCATCCCCATGCCAAATCCCCCACACACATTAAGAACCTCCCATCCCCACTCCAAATCCCCCACACACATTAAGTACCCCATCCCCACTCCAAATCCCCCACACACATTAAGTGCCTCCATCCCCACTACAAATCCCCCACACACATTAAGTATCCCCATACCCACTCCAAACCCCCCACATAAAGTACCCCCATGCCCTCTCCAAATCCCCCCACACATAAAGTACCCCCCCTCCTCCTCTCCAAATCCCCTATTAGGTACCCCCCATCCCCACTCCAAATCCCCCCACATAAAGTATCACCCCCCACATATTATGTCCCCCTGTTAATCTCCGGTAGTTTCTTTAGCTCCACAGTGTAGCACACTTACCACCAGTGTTCCCCCTTCTGGGTGCCACTAGCTAGTGACATCAGCAGCATGATCACATGACCTGATCATGCTGCTGGTGTCGCTCTGACCCAGCGGTCAGAGCTTCAATTGTACTGGCGTCTGTACAGACACCAGTACAATTGATGCCTGGGAGTTGGCACGCACAGCTTCTCTGCGCCGTTCCCTGACGAAGCTGCCTCCAGGGTAGCGATACGCGTCGGACCGGACAGGGCAGATCATATGAATCACCACTGGTAAATATGACCCCTCTTGCCTCACTCTGCATATTGGTGATATTTCTGATATCAGGCTCTGGGTTGCCCTTATGGGGCTTGGATTTCTTTGTTTTCACACACCTCACATATTGCGGCATGCATGAGAAAGTTGGGCTGTTAGTTATTGAATTTATTTAATTTGCATTTGTGACATAGATATATATACAGTGCCTACAAGTAGTATTCAACCCCCTGCAGATTTAGCTGGTTGACACATGCGGAATTAACTTGGCATTGTGACATTTGTACTGTAGATCAGCCTGGAAGTGGGAAATGCACTGCTGCAAAAATTTTTGTTTTAATTTTTTTTTTTTTTTTTTAAAAACGTTAAAAGTTAATTCAGAGTGTCATTTATTATTCAACCCCTCAAACCACAAGAATTCTGTTTGGTCCCCCTAAAGTATTAAGAAGTAGTTCAGGCACCAAGAATAATGAGCTTCACATGTGTTGATTAATGATCTCTTTTGCCAGCCTTTTCTGACTATTTAAGACCCTCCCCAAACTTGTGAACAGCACTCATACATGGTCAACATGGGAAAGACAAAGGAGCATTCCAAGGCCATAAGAGACAAGATCGTGGAGGGTCACAAGGCTGGCAAGGGGTACAAAACCCTTTCCAAGGAGTTGGCCCTACCTGTCTCCACTGTTGGGAGAATCATCCGTAAGTGGAAGGCTTATGGAACTACTGTTAGCCTTCCACGGCCTGGACAGCCTTTGAACGTTTCCTCCCGTGCCGAGGCCAGGCTTGTCCGAAGAGTCAAGGCTAACCCAAGAACAACAAGGAAGGAGCTCCGGGAAGATCTCATGGCAGTGGGGACATTGGTTTCAGTCAATACCATAAGTAATGTACTCCACCGCAATGGTCTCCGTTCCAGACGAGCCCGTAAGGTACCTTTACTTTCAAAGCGTCATGTCAAGGCTCGTCTACAGTTTGCTCATGATCACTTGGAGGACTCTGAGACAGACTGATTCAAGGTTCTATGGTCTGATGAGACCAAGATCGAGATCTTTGGTGCCAACCACACACGTGACGTTTGGAGACTGGATGGCATTGCATACGACCCCAAGAATACCATCCCTACAGTCAAGCATGGTGGTGCAGCATCATGCTGTGGGGCTGTTTCTCAGCCAAGGGGCCTGGCCATCTGGTCCGCATCCATGGGAGGATGGATAGCACGGCCTACCTGGAGATTTTGGCCAAGAACCTCCGCTCCTCCATCAAGGATCTTAAGATGGGTCGTAATTTCATCTTCCAACAAGACAACGACCCAAAGCACACAGCCAAGAAAACCAAGGCCTGGTTCAAGAGAGAAAAAGTCAAGGTGCTGGAGTGGCCTAGTCAGTCTCCTGACCTTAACCCAATTGAAAACTTGTGGAAGGAGCTCAAGATTAAAGTCCACATGAGACACCCAAAGAACCTAGATAACTTGGAGAAGATCTGCATGGAGGAGTGGGCCAAGATAACTCCACAGACCTGTGCCGGCCTGATCAGGTCTTATAAAAGACGATTATTAGCTGTAATTGCAAACAAGGGTTATTCCACGAAATATTAAACATAGGGGTTGTATAATAATTGACCCACACTTTTGTTTAAAATTTATTAAAATTCAACTGAGCAACATAACTTTTTGTTTTGTAAGATTTATGCTTCTGTTAATAAATCCTACTCTTGTTTGCAGTTTGAAGGCTCTAACTTATTTGCATCTTATCAAACCAGCTAAATCTGCAGGGGGTTGAATACTACTTGTAGGCACTGTATATATATATATATATATATATATATATATATATATTCACCTTTTTGGATATATGCAACTGATATTTTTGATATGACACTATACTTAATTATTAATCAGCATATATCTTGGGGTACTTAATGTCTTTTTTGTCCCAAATTTCCCCTGCAAGTGCCTATTGGAGGTTTATTAACCGGTGGCGTTATTTATTTATTCATGTATCTATATCTACTTGTATTGTTATACATTAACATTATATGTAGAATTGTTTCTCTTTCATATGACTGCTCATTCATGTCCATGTTTTTTGTGCACATAATTTTAATGGTGTTTTAATTGTGTATTGTCTGTTTGCCTGGCTTTTTTGTTTCAATAAAGCCCTTTTCTATTTTGGTATAAGCTGTGTGTGCGCTATTTACTTGCGTTCCTTTCCTTGTTTCTCCATAGTTCACACTTCACGCATGAGCTGCACCTGGCCTTTGCTTTGATTCCTTATATATTTTTGTGGTGCCCAACTTTAGTCCAACATCACATGACCTGATCACGCTGCTGGTGTCGCTCTGACCCAGCAGTCAGAGCTTTAATTGTGCGGGCGTCTGAATGCAGCCGGGGGCATCAGAATGCAGCCGCGGGGGTGGAGACACTGCAGACTGCCGCATTAGGTGGCCCAACTGCGCCCCCCTGCCGGCTGCACCCGGGGCACATGCCCCAGCTGCCTCCCCCTGGATACGCCTCTGGACTATATATAAAAATATTTTTATTTAGCATACAGATTGTTAAAAACATCTATAAATACATTAAAAAACAGTGAGAAACACAGAAAAAACAATTGGTGGGTATAGCTGGATAATAGTATATACACAATGGTAAACATGTATGTAGGGTAATTACTAAAGTGACCCAATCAGAAAATTTATAAGCACGAGATGAATTCAAGATGTTTTTTAATGTATTTATAGATGTTTTTAACACTATGTATGTGAAATAAAAATTATTTTTTTATATATAGTCTATGTACAAAGTTCTTCCTTCTTGGTGTTTTTGTATAGATGACAATAGTCAATTCTTGTAACAAAAACATTTTGGGAACTGTATCAGGCCAAGCGGTTTTTACAAATTTTAAACCACATTAAACTGTATGGATGACAATAGTCAATTTTTTGAACAAATTTTTTTAACGATCTGTAGCAGAACAAGCGGTTTTTAAAAATTTTAAAGTTTCCTAAAACTGTGTACACAGACCTGGACAACTACTCTCTCCCTCCAATAATAAATGTTCCTGAGCTCTGCAATGGTGTCAGTGTGAAAAGTGTGGAGGCACTAGTCCCTTTATAACCTCTGATGAGGTAATGCGGCCAGCCAATCATAGTAATGCAACTACCAAAATGGCTTTGGCATTGCAGTGACTGGCAGGCAATCCCCGCATGTTTATTATGTTTATTGGCTGTGTAATAGGTGCCAAAAATGCGGGGCTGTGAATCAAGCATTCAATCCGAGCGCCAGACAAATGCTTGATGAGTGCCGAGCATATCTGAGCACCCAGATACTTGAGTCTTATCAAAGTATCATTGAGCATGTTCGCTCATCACTAGCAAAGAACCATAGTTCGGGTGGGAGAATTTATCTACAAAGACAACTATTACTCATATACTTCAAAAATCTGGCCATTATGGAAGATTGTCAGAAAGAAAGCCATTTTTAAAACAAAGCCATAAGAAGCCCCGTTTGCAGTTTGCAAAAAGCCATGAAGGGGACACAACTAGCATGCAGAAGAAAGAGCTCTGGTCAGATGAGACCAAAGTAGAACTTTTTGGGATCAATGCAAAATGATATGTGTGGTGGAAAATTAGCACTACACATCAACCTGAAAACATTATCCCCGCCGTTAGTGTGGTGGCAGAATCATGCTGTGGGGGTGCTTTTCTTCATTAGGGACAGGGAAGCTGGTCAGAGTTCATGGGAAGATGGATGGAGCTAAACACAGGGCAATCCAGGAAGAAGACTTGTTAGAGGCTGCAAAAAATGTGAGACTGGGGTATAGGTTCACCTATCAGGAGGACAACAATTTTAACGATACTGCCAGAGCAACAATGGAATGATTTAGATCAAGCATATTCATGTGTTTGAACGACCCAGTCACAGTTCAGACCTAAATCCCATTGAGAATCTGTGGCAAGACTTGAAATATGCTGTTCACAGACGCTCTCCATCCAATGTCACTAAGCTAGAGCTAGTTTGCAAAGAAGACTCTAAAAATGTCTGCCATTATATGTGCAAAGCTGATAAGAGACATACCCCAATAGACTTGCAGCAGTAATTGCAGTGAAAGGTGGTCTTACAAAGTATTTACATAGGAGGGTTGAATACAAATTGACAATATTTAGATTTCTATTTGTAAAATATTTAGAAAACTATGCATAATTTCCTTTACACTCCACAAATATGTGTTATTTTTTTGATATATCACATTGATTCCCAGTATAGTACATTTAAGTTTATGGGTGTAACATGAAACAAGTGAAGTAGGTCATGGGGTATGAATATAAATAGCCATCAAAACAAACACAAAGATACATTGGAGGGTGAGCCAGCAGGGAAACCCTATGGTAGACAGACACCAATGACTATGGAAAACAGTATATGCAAAGGATAAATATGTATATGTTACACAGATGATTACCAGAAAAAAATGTGATGTCAAGCATATATATTAACAGATAAATTTGGATTGAAGTATCATAAGAAAATGATTTCCTATAAATTAAATCACTATTTGCACAAGTGCAAATAGTGCATTTGATAGTAATGACGTAATGAGTCTCAGCCACCAAATACAGCCCGATGCAGCAGAAATACTACCAAACTGTCTGATTAGTTTTTTACAGTAGAAAGGCAGGTTCACATGAATGCATAAAAAATCCATTCAGCGTTTCATCCAGACAGATGAGCAATGTTTTCTCACTTGTCATCCATGTGCAATCCGTATATAATCCATATTTTTGCTGCTATTAATCATTTACAGGACCATTTACAGTTTCCTATGTTATAGGATTGCAATGTATTCATAAAAATTGGATGCTATACTGTGACTCCATATGACATCCAATTTTTTTCTTGAATAGGTAAATCTCAGCTGGTTTATGGAAAAAAACGAGTGCATGTTTCGATTTTGTTTTTCACATACAGATTCATTCAGTGATAAAAATACAAGTACAATCAAATTTTCACAAACTGACAGAATATAGAGGGTGGAGAAACTTTTTTTTCTCTCCTCCTCCAAGAAAAACTGCTGCCACTCATGAAACTGTGACCAGTGTCTGATAAAAAAAATTTTCAGATGGAGAGAAAACGATTGTGTGCACTTGCCCTAAATATCAGAGTAGCCTTCTGTAGCAAATATATCTAAATCGAGTTTTTATTTTTATTAAAAAGCTTTTTTAACTGAAAGCAGTGATTGGCTACTATTGTCAATTTTTTTTCCAGTTCTATATTTATGCATGATACTCAACAAATTTTATCTCCAATTCTGAGCTTAAAATAATTTAGTAATAATGGCTAGCTCGTGGGAGCAGTATGGTCAATCTGGGAGCATCAGCTCCCATTTCTGAAGGTTTAAAACTAATTGCCTGGCACCTGACTCTTAGTAAGGGTATGTTTCCACGTTCAGTATTTGCTGCGGATTGGACGCAATCAACACATGCGGAATCTCCGAGTACAAAAGCCAGCAGCGCATTGGGCGGAGCGGGTATCCTCTGCGTTCAAAGCGCTACCAATACGTTACGTGGAAACATACCCTTATAGTTTTAAGGGTACATTGCAGTGCTTTTTTTTTAAAGTACTTTATGTGGGCTGTTATTCGTTGTTTGTTGGAATTATGTTGAGAGTAAGATTAACAGTATAAGAGAACTGTATTGTATTGGGTATTGTTACTTTCTATACCACTTATGCTGCAATAAATAAATGTGCTATTGTCACCATTGCATAGCTTAGCAATTGCATTAAACCAGTGGTTATTTGTAAAGTTTATGATTGTACACTAATAACTGGCACTAATAGAAGATATTGAGCTGAGCAGCACTTATTAAAGGGTTAGCCCTGCTTGCAATGATGTGTAACAACATATATTTAAAACATGTAAAGACTTTATAATGCTTCGATATCTAATATTAACAAGCGTTTTCTATTCTCAGCGCATGCATGTCGACAACCAGAAACACCCATCCATGCTGATGTGAAAGCAATAGATCTACCTACGCTGGGATATACCTTAATATATATTTGCCAGCCTGGGTATTTTCTATCTGGTGGCTCTGAGCACAGAACATGTAAAAGTGACATGAAGTGGACAGGAAAACCTCCTATTTGTAAAAGTAAGTCCAAACCCGCACGATACAAAAAAAAAATTATACATATATGTAATTATTTTAACTATAAGTTTTTCTTGTTCCATTGTTCAAATAGCATTTGCCTACTTTCTTCATGATAAAAAGTGCAACATTTTACTGTCATTTTTCCATTCTTTATATAATAGAGAAAATAAAAAAGGAAATTCCTAATGTTATTTTTCAATTTTTTTAATTCACGACCATGAAGAATCACTAAAATTCATTTTAAATTGTATTAACTTTTTCTGCAGTAATTATTTTTATATATTGGACAAATGTTTGCTTTTTATTATTATTAAAATAAAGATTATTATTATTATTATTATTATTGTTATTAATTTTGTTCTATTTATTTATTTTTAATTATTTCACACAGTGCACTCTATAAAATTTAATGCAAACTCTTGGAGTGCATTTCAATGTTTGAATGTTATTTATTGCTGATTCTAGTATGCCAGGTTCAGTTACATGTCAAGTTTAGCCTCCCACCTGAATGGTAGAGCTGAGATGCCAGCAGCTCCTCTTCCCATTGGCACTCGGTGAACACATTATTTGTAGGGCTAAAGGTGGAGGAAGCCCTTTCTCTACTGTATATACAGTTAGGTCCATAAATATTTGGACAGAGACAACATTTATCTAATTTTGGTTCCAGACATTACCACAATGAATTTGAAACAAAACAAATCAGATGCAGTTGAAGTTCAGACTTTCAGCTTTCATTTGAAGGTATCCACATTAAAATTGGATGAAGGGTTTAGGAGTTTCAGCTCCTTAACATGTGCCACCCTGTTTTTAAAGGGACCAAAAGTAATTGGACAAATGACTCCAAGGCTATTTCATGGACAGGTGTGGGCAATCCCTTTGTTATGTCATTCTCAATTAAGCAGATGAAAGGTCCGGAGTTGATTTGAGGTGTGGTGTTTGCATTTGGAAGGTTTTGCTGTGAAGGAAACATGTGGTCACAGGAGCTCTCCATGCAGGTGAAACAAGCCATCCTTAAGCTGCAAGAACAGAAAAAAAAAACATCCAAGAAATTGCTACAACATTAGAAGTGGCAAAATCTACAATTTGGTACATCCTGAGAAAGAAAGAAAGCACTGGTGAACTCATCAATCCAAAAAGACCTGGGAGCCCACGGAAGACAACAGTGGTGGATGATCGCCGCATACTTTCTTTGGTGAAGAAGAACCAGTTCACAACATCAACTGAAGTCCAGAACACTCTCAGTGAAGTAGGTGTATCTGTCTCTAAGTCAACAGTAAAGAGAAGACTCCATGAAAGTAAATACAAAGGGTTCACATCTAGATGCAAACCATTCATCAATTCCAAAAATAGACAGGCCAGAGTTAAATTTGCTGAAAAACACCTTCAGAAGCCAGCTCAGTTCGGAAAAGTATTCTATGGACAGATGAGACAAAGATCAACCTGTACCAGAATGATGGGAAGCCAAAAGTTTGGAGAAGAAAGGGAAAGGCACATGATCCAAGGCACACCACATCCTCTGTAAAACATGGTGGAGGCAACGTGATGGCATGGCCATGCATGGCTTTCAATGGCACTGGGTCACTTGTGTTTATTGATGACATAACAGCAGACAAGAGTAGCCGGATGAATTCTGAAGTGTACCGGGATATACTTTCAGCCCAGATTCAGCCAAATGCTGCAAACTTGCTTCATAGTACAGATGGATAATGACCCCAAGCATACAGCCAAAGCTACACAGGAGTTCATGAGTGCAAAAAAGTGGAAATTCTTCAATGCCAGTCATCACAGATTGACCCAATTGAGCATGCATTCCTTGCTCAATCAGATTAAGAGGGAAAGACCCACAAACAAGCAAGACCTGAAGGCTGCGGCTGTAAAGGCCTGGCAAAGCATTAAGAAGGAGGAAACCCAGCGTTTGGTGATGTCCATGGGTTCCAGACTTAAGGCAGTGATTACCTCCAAAGGATTCGCCACAAAATTTTGAAAATAAAAATATTTTGTTTGGGTTATGTTTATTTGTCCAATTACTTTTGACCTCCTAAAATGTGGGTGTTTGTAAAGAAATGTGTACAATTCCTACATTTTCTAACACATATTTTTGTTCAACCCTTCAAATTAAACATTACAATCTGCACTTGAATTCTGTTGTAGAGGTTTCATTTCAAATCCAATGTGGTGGCATGCAGAGCCCAACTCGCGAAAATTGTGTCACTGTCCAAATATTTCTGGCCCTGACTGTATTGCATTCTCTGTGCATACAGAAATCAAGAAAGCAGAAATACTAAAAAAATAATTTTTCCTTTTTCGTGTGGAGCTTAGCTGTGTTTCTATCAGCCAGCTCTCCATTCCTGCTTACACACGATCTCCGTGAAGTTGCTAACTTCGCAATGAATTTCTAAACGCCCAATCTTTAAAGTCATTTGTCTGATCCACGAAAGGTAAGTTATAATTCAATCACTGCAATAACGAATAGTGACTACAGAGGTAAAAGATTTACTCTTCTTCAATGTTCAGTTTTCAATCCCCAAAATTTCAAACTACCACCTCCAAGATAATGCTAGCTTCTTTATCGAATCCTATGTAACTGATCCATGGTCAAATTCAGATTGATGCCCATGAAGGATCATACATGTATTGAAATAAGTATTAAGCCAAATAACATTAAGTCTGCATTCACACACAGTGATCATGCTGCAACTAAAAAACACAATTTCCATGCGCCGTTGCTGTCTTGTCACTATTTACTTGCACAATTCCTTAATCTTGCTCTTTCATCTGTGAGACTGCATGGTCGATCATATTTTCCACTTGGTTTTTCAAGAAAACAGTTACTTCCATGCAATATTAAATGATTATGCAGGAACACTAGAGAGACATCATGCGATTTTCAGCCACAGCCGCATGTGAAAGCAGCCTCAGTGGCTATAAAAACAATTACATAAGAATAGGTTGATGATGGAGGGTTCACTAAAATTGTTTCTCTTCTGACGTGAAAGGATAATGAGGATTTTTCTTTTGCTATGCTGTATGTCATTGATTAAATTATGTACTAGGCATAATGATGTCTGTCTGGTTCATGTACTTTTCAAACTGCAAATAAGGGCTCATGTCCAAACCATTTTTCTCAATTCTTGACAAGGCACATTTTTGTGTTTTATCAAACATACACTTTAAACAACTTTAAAAATCTTTCAGTTTCAGATATTTAAAAAAAATTGTCTTTTTTGCATGGGGTTTTATTTTTCTGTAGTTGATATAGTCCCTTTTTTTGCTGCTATAGGGGGAAAATATATAGAAAAAAATAATACATGTCTTCATAGGCTTTATTTAACAACCACAATGGGCCACTATAGACATTTTTAACTGTGGTCCCCTTTCCAAATAAATTTTTCCTACGTATTGGACATTTTTTTTTATGGTAACAGGACTAGAAACAGCAATTTTTACAAGTGGTGTCTTTTTATTGTTTTGTTTTATTAATTTTTGATCACGCTTTTGAATTTTCTTTTTGTTTTATTTTGTACACTGTACCTTTTATAATGTCTTCTAAGATAGTTTCGGTTATATGAAAACATTATTATATTTATATTATCGCCAATTTCCACTGCAACTGGAGCTGGTATTTTAGCCACAGTTACAGGAGAAAATCAGTCTCTCCTCTGCAGAGCTAAGTTTCCTAGGACCTAGTTACTTCTTCGCCTTCTCGACACACAGCGATCAAATGATCTCTGGGTCCAGAGGAGGAAGTATCATCAATGCTTCCTAATCTAGACTGTATACACAGCACTTGTTCAACTCTGTATGCGTGCAGCATTTGAAATCAAATCATGTATACCTACTCTGCAAATAGGCTAGCTGTGTCTTCACAATGTGTGCTGCAGCTCTATTATTGCAATGCTATTTTAGAACATCAATGCAAAATAGAATGGGTACCACCCGGATGTTTCTAGCCTCTTGGTGGTCATGAAATAGCTAACATACACTAAATGGGTTTCATTAGATTATTTTATTCACTATGCTTATATATTTGTATTTTGCAGGTAAAGGACTCAGGGAATTAAATTCAACTATCATAAAAACTCCAGGTTTGTTGAAAAAAATACTATATATTTTTATTAGAATGGTACACAAATTATGTAGCATTAAATAGATTAGATAGAAGATAGATAGATAGATAGATAGATAGACAAATAAGAAATAAATATGAGTCATGTATTTATTCTTAAACATTGATTAATTTAAAATAAGTTATCCTAAAACTGAACATGAATTCCATTGCATTCACTAAAATTGCTTTAAACTGTCCATTGTAAATAATTATTTTTATTAAGCACTAGGCATGAAACCTTTCAGAAATTAGGAAATGTTGCAGTCCGCTTAATGTTTATCACGCGCTTACTGTTATCTTCTTTAATGGGGGTGAATGGTGCAGTCATGGTTATATTTCATGCCTTTCCAAGCAAAGAAAGTTTATAGTATATTTTGTCATAGTGTCACTTTTAAAATAGGTGTTAGATATAGGCAGTCAGACTCTTATTATTAAATTCTCTCTGTAAGAAGGTAAAGCTACACTACAAATGCATCAAGAAAGATAAAATGATAATTACACTTTTAATAAAAGTGAAGTTACACTTGATACATTATGTATTATTGCCATTAAAGTAAAATAATGTGTTCTCTTAAATTTTGACAAAAAATAATTAATAGGCACTTAATAGATTTTTATCACTTTCAGTAGCGTACATTAATTCAAGTTGCTAATATAGCAATGCATTGACTAGTTCTGGAAAAAAGGTCAGGTAACCAATTATTGTGTGTTTATTTTCAGTTCCTGCTGATGTTTTTTCTGTGAATTCCATATGGAAAGGGTTTTATGAGTATCTTGGAAAGCAACATTCGGCGACCTTAACTGTTGACTGGTTCAATAATACAAGCAGTAAAGTGAATGGAACATTTTTAGATACTAACAATAGTGAATTAAAGTTATCAGGTAAGTTAAAATATAAGGAGCATAATTATAGGTGTTTTATAAACCTAAGAAATGATAATTGAAAAAATGTTAAATTAAACATATTTTATGTACCAACAACACTTTCCAATTCTAAAGAGAAACATTGTCAAAAAATGTATTGATAGACTTTCTAGTTACTAATTTTCTTCATAGAAGGGTATTCAAACATCTGGTAAACCTTTATCAACACACTCTTTGAACTATTTTGTTGTAGATATAGTATATCTTGAATTCAGCAAAGCATTTGACAAAGTATCTCACACAATCCTTATTGAAAAAATGACTAAGTATGGAATGGACAAGGCAACAGTTAGGTGGATTCATAACTGGCTTAGTGATCGGACTCAAAGAGTGGTCGTAAATGGCTGCACATCCAGTTGGAAGAATGTCTCAAGTGGGGTACCACAAGGCTCTGTTTTGGGCCCTGTATTGTTCAACATCTTTATCAATGATTTAGATGAAGGAATTGTGGGTAAACTGATTAAATTTGCTGATGACACAAAGCTAGGAGGGGTAGCTAATACTAGAGAAGAGAGAGGATTCAAAAAGATATAAATAAACTGGAGCAGTGGGCAGCAACTAACAGAATGGTTTTTAACAGGGAAAAATGCAAAATACTACATCTGGGCAATAAAAATGAAAAAAACATATACAAAATGGGAGGAATAGGGCTAAGTAACAGCACATGTGAAAAAGACGTGGGTATACTAATTGATCACAGACTGAACATGAGTCAACAGTGTGATGCAGCAGCAAAAAAGGCAAATACTATTCTAGGATGTATCAACAGAAGCATACAGTCTAGATCACGTGAGGTCATTATTGCCCTCTACTCCTCTTTGGTCAAACCTCATCTGGAATACTGTGTCCAGGTTTGGGCACCACATTTTAAAAAAGACATCAACAAACTGGAGCAAGTTCAGAGAAGAGCCACCAGAATGGTGACCGGTCTGCAAACCTTATCCTATGAGGAACGGTTGCACGATTTGGGAATGTTTAGCTTGCAAAAAAGAAGACTGATAGGAGACTTAATAGCTGTCTACAAATATCTCAAGGGCTGTCACATTGTAGAAGGATCATCTTTATTCTCATTTGCACAAGTAAAGACTAGAAGCAATGGGATGAAACTAAATAAGAGGAGACACAGATTAGATATTAGAAAAAACTTTTTGACAGTTAGGATGATCAATGAGTGGAACAGGCTGCCACGAAAGGTGGTGAGTTCTCCTTCAATGGAAGTCTTCAAACAGAGGCTGGACAGATATCTGTCTGGGATGATTTAGAGAATCCTGCTTTGAGCAGGGGGTTGGATCAGATGGCCCAGGAGGTCCCTTCCAACTCTACCATTCTATGATTCTATGATTCTATTTTCATTGAGTTTTAAATTTAACCAAAAATTCTGGTATAGAGCTATGGGCGTGATCGTAATATGTACAAAGCTTGCAGTCACAACCTCAACCTCTGCATGTGCTTGGACACACTCTTGGAACTGTTTCCAATGAGTTTTAAACATCAGTAACACCAAGGCTCCCCCATACAACCATGGACATAATTATTGTGGCTGCAGTCACACCTAGACCCTGGAGCCTTGGGAGAGATAGGCTAAAGATTTAGTTGGCCCAAATGAGAAGACATGTACTATGAAAAACCCTTGAAAAATGGGGCATTGCTACAGACTCTGCATTGGAGTCCACAGGTTTCAAGTTATGTTTCACTTATTCCTATGCTCTTTTCATTATTCATGTTTCTTGATTGGCCTACTAGAGTACAATACTATTTGCCATCATAATTAACCTTAAAGGGGTTGTCCAATGAAAATAAGCTGTCATTAGCAAGTGGATATATGATCTGGGACCAGCACCAATGGTCAGAATGGGGATCTTTAATCTCCTTTAAAATGGAGCAACAGTGCAGATGCTTAACTGCTGTTCCATTTATTCTTTATCAATCTACCAAGCACTGCACTCATATTATTCCAATTGCCCCATAGAGAATGCCACAGAATTTTGTTGTGGGGCTAAAAGTTCCCAATTGGGGATAAAAATTCCCCGATTTGCCAGAGGTGGACCTCTCAACAATCAGCAAGTTATTACCTATTTTGTGGACAGGTAATTATTTTTATTATTATAATTGTTTATTTTTTAGAGCACCATTGATTCTATGGAGCTGTACATGTGAAAAAGGCTTTACATGCAAATTATAAATATAAAATTACAATGATCTAAATAACATTGACAGATTGGTACAGAGGAGGAGAGGACCAGGGTCTCTTGGACTAACATTCTACAGGGGTAAGAGACAGTAGGTTAGGGTGTTGCATCAGCAGGGTCATTGCATGCTGGAAGTTTTCTTGAAGAGATGGGTTTTCAAGTTTTGCCTGAAAGTTTTGAATGTTGAGGACAATCAGACAAGTTGGGGTGATAATTTGTTTTAACTGGACAACCCCTTTAACCTTTATCATTGAGTTTTGTCTATAATACAGGAACTGTCGGACCTCTAAATATGTAGATTATGTTTATCATGTTTGCTACAATCTAACATTTTTGGGCATCCTTTTCTCCCATTGGGAAACACTAAATTAGCATGAATACATGTTATAGTAATGCTATTGTATTTAGTGTCCAATACATTTTTTAAAAAAATAAGGAATGTGTCAAACCTTCATCATCTCAACAAAATGCTTTGCATTTTTTTAACTAGCAGCAGCTATTCCATGCAAACATCTTACCTTTTCCAGTCTCGTATGCATTAATATATAGGGACAGCTAGATTTATTGTAGCAAAGTATAAAAGAATTCTTTAAATATATTAGTTCACTTGCATGTTATGTTTTCTTCAGGTGTGTATAAAAAAGAAGAAGCTCACTTACTTTTGAAAGTTTTCCAAATTAAGGTCCTTCAGATGTTTTAATAAGAAAGTTTCAAAATGAGAACTGGGCAATGGATGGTTATGTAAGTATTCAATTACAGATACAAGTATTGTGTATTTATATGAGTTCTAAAGAAAACTATCTGCTTACACTTACACACACATACTATAAATTATCACCTGGAAAATGGTGCAGTTGTAGAAATACATCAAATATGCATCAAATTATAAAAAAAAGTGTATTTTTTCTTTATCGACGATTTACAACCAAAATGTTGGAAATGTTGCAAAAGTCAATAAAAAGTTCACATCATTTTTTTATATTTAAGAAAGCACAAAAAAAACATAACCACAACTATGTAAACAACATCTAGTACATCAAAGCAAAAAAACATTAATACTGATATAATATTGTGTTTCTGCAAAATAGGGAGTCTTTAGAAAAGAAGTGGCTTAAAAACTCCTACTCCTACACCTATGTTTGCATTTTTAAAATAATATTACCATTCCATCTAGTGACAGATTCTTGGTTGACTGAAGATATATTTTACCTGTTTTAAATTGAGTTGTTGGGTACTCAGTGACTCATATGTTTCAAATTACTCCACAGATAAACTAACAGAGATTCAGCTTTTCCTAGTTTTTATTTCAAGTAGTCAAAGTAATTAAGAAAGTTTCCTAACAGTATATAGAGTTGCATTATTCTTTTCTTTCCAATCTACAAGTAATATCATTTACTGTTTTATAGGTATCATCTGGAAAAGAAAAGAGTGTTTTTAACTACCAAGGCGATATACAATCAAAAAATTTTGGAAAGTTTATTTTTCAAAGACAAAGTAAGAATTTATTTTCTTGCTTAAATGTCCATGAATTAGCGTCAACCTAAAGGTTCTACACAACCCACCCACAAAACTATAACACTAAAAAATGATAATTTGCTTGGTTTTGAGTAAATGCAAGGAAAATGTGGTCAAAAGGATAATAATATGAATGATCCACACAGACCTTTGCACTGGATACAATTGGATGTTTATTACCTACACATGATTGAATATTTTGAAATAACAATTTTCCAGGTTCAGTACTCATCACAAGTACTCTAATTTCCTTGAAAAGATATTTATAACATTTTATGGCTTCCTAGGATTGTATCTGGGACCTTTCAATTTGGATAACACACACAAAACCTTAGGAATTTCAAAGTGACCTCCAAATTTAAAATGATGGTAACTCAGTAGTAAGTAAAGGTACATTAATAACACAGAGCATTGACAGATCATTCATATTTTTTAAATGGAAAAATACAGTCTAACAATTATCCCCTTTAGTCATTTGTGATCAGACAGATTGCTCCATATAGAACACAGACTTAAATCAGCAGTGTCGCTGTTAGAGGTAACATTCTGCTGTGGCCAAGACAAGCGATGTTCTATATACTTCATAATGCCCTTTGCTTTCTCCTCATTACTATGCTTGCTGTAGAACAGGAAGACCAATTTAAGCCTGAAGTTAGTAATACCATTGTCCAGATAGCTGGTGCCTGTGGTGGTGATTGTGCTTTCATGTCTCCTGGAAATTATATCCCCCTTTCTAAAAGTGACATAATTAGAAGTGTCCAAAAAGCCAGCTACTGAAACAGGACACTATAATAGTATGGCATGTATGAATACAAAATTTTACTAGTAAAACAGATGTGCAAAAATAGTTTGTGACAAGCACAGTTTGTGAGATAAGCTGTCACAGTTAAATGTCTGGACTTGGAAGAATTTTCTTTTGTATATATAAAAAATCAACTATTTCACCTTTAAAAAAACAAATACAAAGTAAATGCAATACAATAACCCAGTACAGTCACTTGTGACAAGCATGCACACCCTCTGACACTTATTTCAGATTTTTTTCTTGAATAACTGTTGTGCTAGCTTGCTTCTGCTTTCGAGTGCATTTAAAAAGAAGAAAATGTAATTGTAATTTAAATTCTGTAGGACAGATATTAGCTGTAACATACCACTGAATAAACATATTGACTCTGACACTGATGCTGGCATATGATCTATCTATCCATACCCCTATCACTTCAATATCTACATTATTCACAAATTAATATTCTAATTTTACTCAATGCTACAGTTTTTAAAAAAAAATATTTCTGTCTGGAGCATTTATCCAATGATTTAGAGCTTTCTCTTCATTTCTCTATTTCTGAGCTGCAAGCTAAGACAAATTCTCACCATCCTAAATTCATGCTAAAATGGTTACTGCATTTCAAAGACAATGCAAGTAATCTTGCTCAACTTATGTATTTATTGTGCACTGTATCACAACAAATCTCTAACTCTTAAAGCACATAAGTACAATTCATCAGTTTGAACCAGAATTCTGACATTAAACTGTTTGAAATGTCTTTGTACAATACAGAATTGAACAAACATGTAGCAACTTTTGGAATTTTTGGCACACCTCTAAGAACTAGTTGAATCAAAACTAGTTTACAAACATAAGCCTTGATAAATCAGCCATTCCTTCCTGGACTATTAAGTGATTTCCTGCCGAAAGATCATTAAGAATTTTTTAAGGTTTCAAGATTTACTATGCATTGAAATTTCCATTGTTAGGGTCTGCGGAACGCACCTAATAGATATAATAGAAAGGTGCGTTCGCAGCCCGGGTCCACCGTGCAGGCGAAGCCCGCTGCTAATAAGATGGCGAAAGTAGCTAACTCTGTTATCCCGCAGAGTCGCTAAAAATAAACGCCGTAGCGCGTTGTGGCAGTAAATGCGAACTCTGTTAATCCCAGAGCCGCTAACGGGATGCCACAGCGCTATATGGCGATAGGTGCGAACTCACTTAGCTTTAGTGAGCCGCAAAGTAAACACGCTAGGGCGCTGTCTAGCGTCAAAAGCGAACCCTGTTACGTCACAGAGCCGCTGAGAGAAAAGTACCGTGTCCTGTCAAGCTCTCAGGTACACGGTTAATTGCTAGCGAGCATAATACGTGGTCATGCGCTAATGTCCTCGCGGGAGTCACCCGCAATCTATGGCGTCTGAACGCCAGACCCTGAATACGGCAATCAAACTCCTCACCGGTTATGCCGGTAATCTAGGGCATCTAGGACACCGACCCTGACCAACTAGCACACCAAACTCCTCACCGATTAAGTCGGTATTCTAGTGGCTTATTTCAGCCGGGTCCCTAACCACACACACGCATGACCATACTGGCGCATAGCATACAATGGTTGATATTAGCACATGGCGGCCCAGCCATGCTACCCTTTTATAGCAACAGCTACAGGACCTTCCAGGAACAAGGACCAATGAGAAGCTGTTACAAACACACGTAGCTACATGACCTTCCTGGCGGACCAATAGGAGCCGCTGCAGCACCTGAACACGTGACCCCTGATCTCCAATGAGAAATCTCACTCTGGGCATGCTCAGATGGGAAAACGCAGGACTTTGTCTCAAAGACGGCTGCTCCAGCACTGGCTACAATAGCAGATCCAGGAAAGGCAGCAGCAAGTCACTGCCCAGTAGTGGAGTGGGCAAGACGCCTGGACCGACGTCTCTGCTGAGCAGGCTCCACTGCGGCCGGAGATGAATGGGAGACCGCAGCGGGACGGGTTCGAGACTCCCCTTGTGCAGCAGCGGGAAATTGAACCCTAACATTACCCCCCTCCTAGGGCCCCCCCTTCTCTGGGCCTCGCTGCGCTCAAAGGCAGCGACGAGCTGTGGAGCGTGAACATGCTCGGCAGGCTCCCAGGATCTATCCTCAGGCCCATAACCCCTCCAATCCACCAAATAAAATTTTTTGCCTCGTACCACCTTGCACCCAACAATGGCGTTCACCTCATGATCGTCGGTAGATGAACCCGACGTCCCGGCAGATGACTCGGAAAACCGGAAAATGGCCACGGGTTTCAAGAGGGACACGTGAAAGGTGTCAGTGATACCAAGGCGAGGCGGAAGGGCTAGGCGGTAAACTACCGGGTTCACCTGCTCAAGAACTTTAAAGGGGCCCAAAAAGCGAGGTGCCAACTTGGTGGACTCTATCTGTAGCCTGATGTTTCGGGCAGAAAGCCACACTAGGTCACCCGGAGCAAACGTAGGAGTGGGGCGCCGATGGGCATCGGCCGAAGACCTCATCCTCTCTTTGGAGGCCTGAATGGCATCCTGAGTGCGGTCCCAAATGTCCCGTGCCTCCACAGCCCAGTCTGCCACCCTGGAATCGGCGGAAGACACGGGCATAGGCACTGGTACCCGCGGATGCTGACCGTAGTTCAGGAGGAATGGGGTCTGTCCGGTGGAATCAGCCACAGTATTGTTTAATGCAAACTCAGCCCATGGTAGCAAGGATGCCCAGTCATCCTGCCTGGCTGAGACAAAATGTCGTAGATAGGTGACCAAGGTCTGGTTGGCCCTCTCTACCAACCCATTCGTCTCAGGATGGTACGCTGAAGAGAGATTTAACTCAATGCTGAGTAGACGTCAAAGCTCTCTCCAGAACCGAGACGCAAACTGGAGACCTCGGTCACTGACAATTTTGTCCGGCATGCCGTGTAGACGGAAGACATGCCTAACGAACAACGCTGCCAGAGCCCGTGCAGAAGGTAACCGTGGTAGCGGCACCAGATGCACCATTTTGGAGAAATGGTCGGTGATTACCCAAATGATGGTGCAACCCCGAGACTTGGGTAAGCCCACCACAAAGTCCATCCCAACCATCTCCCAGGGCCTGTCTGCCACCGGCAAAGGGTAAAGTAACCCAGCTGGCCGTTGTCGTGGAGACTTATTCTTGGCGCAGGAGACACACGCCCGAACATAGTCCCCAACATCACGGACCATATGCGGCCACCAATAAGTCCTCGCCAGCAATTCAGATGTCCTCTTTGCCCCAAAGTGTCCACCAACCCTGGACGAATGTGCCCAAGAGAGTACCTCCGGTCGTAAATTGGTAGGTACAAAAGTCTTGCCCGGGGGCACAGACTCTAGTGAAACCGGGGCCACTGTTCTCAGGCTCTCTGTGGGGACAATAAGCCGAGGCTCCTCCACCTCCTCCTCAGAGGACACCACAGAGCGAGAGAGAGCGTCGGCACGAATGTTCTTCTCTCCCGAGAGGAAATGGAGGGTGAAATTAAACCGGGAGAAGAACAAGGACCATCTGGCCTGGCGAGAATTAAGCCGCTGGGCTGTCTGTAGATACACCAAATTATTGTGGTCGGTGAAAACTTGGAAGGGAAAGCGGGCCCCCTCCAACAGATGTCTCCACTCAGAGAAGGCCAACTTCATGGCTAGCAACTCCCTATCCCCGATGGAATAATTCCTCTCCGCTGATGTGAAGGTCTTAGAGAAGAAGAAGCAAGGATGCTTCCGACCTTGAGCATCCTTTTGGTAGAGGACTGCTCCAGCACCAACGGATGAGGCATCCACCTCCAATAAAAATGGCTTATCAACATCGGGGTGATGTAGGATAGGAGCGCTAGCAAAATGAGACTTAACAGAAGAGAAAGCCGTGGAGACCTCTTCCGACCACAATTTGGGATTTGCTCCCTTCTTGGTGAGGGCTACCAAGGAAGCTACCAAGGTAGAGAAATGCGGAATGAACTGGCGATAGTAATTAATGAACCCCATAAAGCGCTGCACCGCTTTAAGAGAGTGAGGTTCCTGCCAGTCCATCACAGCCTGTAGTTTGACCGGATCCATAGCCAATCCCTGGGTTGAGATGATATAACCAAGGAAAGGTAAAGACTCCAGCTCAAACATACATTTCTCCAACTTAGCATAAAGGGAATTAGCCCGTAAGAGGTCGAAGACTCTGCAGACATCTCTCCGGTGGGAGTCAGTATCTGGAGAGAAGATGAGTATATCATCCAGATAGACTACGACCGAGGTGGAGAGCATATCCCGGAAGATGTCATTGACAAAGTCTTGGAAAACGGCTGGAGCATTACAGAGACCAAAGGGCATCACCAGATATTCGTAATGCCCGTCCCTGGTATTGAAAGCCGTCTTCCATTCGTCCCCCTCACGGATGCGAATCAGGTTATACGCACCGCGCAGATCTAACTTAGTGAATACCTTTGCTCCCCGAAGCCTATCAAATAGCTCCGAAATCAAGGGCAACAGGTACTTGTTTTTAACGGTGATGGCGTTAAGACCCCGGTAATCAATACACGGACGCAATTCTCCATTTTTCTTCTGTACAAAGAAAAATCCCGCCCCAGCCGGTGACACCGACTTCCTAATAAACCCTCTTGCCAGGTTCTCCTGAATATATTGCGACATGGCCTCTGTCTCAGGAAGAGAGAGGGGATAGACCCTTCCCCGAGGAGGTTCTGCGCCAGGCAAGAGGTCGATAGGACAGTCATAGGGGCGATGAGGTGGAAGAGTCTCAGCAGCCTTCTTGGAGAACACATCTGCATATGACCAGTAGCACTTGGGGAGTGGAGTAAGATCTGCGGGTAACTCAGTAGTGGTAACCTGAAGCAACTCCTGACACATCTGCCTCTACATGCATCACTCCAACCCAGTATCCTACCCGAAGTCCACTCTATATGTGGGGAGTGGAAACGGAGCCAAGGTATACCTAGTAGGATCTCGTCTAATCCCTCGGGAAGGACGAGTAGGGAAATAAGTTCCTGATGGGAAGGAGATACCAACAATGCAAGTGGAACAGTCTGGTGTGTAATTTGTGAGGGCAATGTCGACCCATTCACTACCCGGACAGTCACTGATTTGTCAAGAGCCACCAGAGGTATTGCATGACGGCGAGCAAAGTCAGAGGACATGAAGTTCCCCTCTGCTCCTGAGTCCACGCAAAGGTCGGCGGCGATAGTGGAAGTGCCTACAGTGATTGTCCCTTTAAGTGTCAACTTGGAGGAAAATGCTGCTGTCTCTAGTGAACCTCCTCGCAGGACCACTAGACGCGATCGCTTCCCCGATCGCTGTGGACATTTGTTGGCATAATGTCCTGTCTGCTGGCACACTCTACAGACCACGGATACTCGAGTGGTCCGAGACTTAGATCTCACTCGAGAAATCTCCATGGCCTCAGGGGAATCGGGCGCCTGAATGGAAGATTCCAGAGGTCTGGCGAAGGTGGGCGCCAGTCGGAACCTCTGCCTACACTGGGCCCGCTCCAACCTCCGCTCGTTAAAACGAAGGTCGATGCGGGTAGATATGGTAATGAGCTCCTCTAGTGTGGCAGGAATCTCCCTGGTGGACAAGGCGTCCTTCACATGGTCTGCCAGTCCCCTCCAGTACATGGGTATAAGGACTTTATCTGGCCAATCCAGCTCAGAGAGCAGAGTCCGAAATTGGACGGCAAACTGGCTGACCATGGATGAACCCTGGGTGATAGTCAACAGTTGAAGAGCCGTATCGTGGGTGACACGAGGTCCTAAAAAGACCTGTTTAAGAGTGTCCAAGAAGAGAGGAGCACTCTGCACCACACGATCATCGCGCTCCCATAACGGCGTTGCCCACTCCAACGCCCTGTTCGACAAAAGGGATATGATAAAACCCACTTTCGCCCGCTCCGTGGGATAACGTGTAGCCAGAAGCTCTAGATGTATGGAGCACTGACTGACGAAACCCCGACATTGTTTACTGTCACCGGTAAACTTGTCTGGAAGTGGGAGGCGGGAAATAGTCGGAGCAGGGGTGGCAGAGGACAACCTGGCTGCAGCCACGCTAGCAGCCTGAACAGCGACTGCGGTAACATCCACAGCTGAGGTTGTGCGCTCAAGAGCCGCCAACCTTCCCTCCAGCTGCTGGATGTACTGCCTTAGACGCTGGTCATCCGCCATTTTACTAGCCAGACCCTGGCCTAATATTATGTTAGGGTCTGCGGAACGCACCTAATAGATATAATAGAAAGGTGCGTTCGCAGCCCGGGGTCCACCGTGCAGGCGAAGCCCGCTGCTAATAAGATGGCGAAAGTAGCTAACTCTGTTATCCCGCAGAGTCGCTAAAAATAAACGCCGTAGCGCGTTGTGGCAGTAAATGCGAACTCTGTTAATCCCAGAGCCGCTAACGGGATGCCAAAGCGCTATATGGCGATAGGTGCGAACTCACTAGCTTTAGTGAGCCGCAAAGTAAACACGCTAGGGCGCTGTCTAGCGTCAAAAGCGAACCCTGTTACGTCACAGAGCCGCTGAGAAAAAGTACCGTGTCCTGTCAAGCTCTCAGGTACACGGTTAATTGCTAGCGAGCATAATACGTGGTCATGCGCTAATGTCCTCGCGGGAGTCACCCGCAATCTATGGTGTCTGAACGCCAGACCCTGAATACGGCAATCAAACTCCTCACCGGTTATGCCGGTAATCTAGGGCATCTAGGACACCGACCCTGACCAACTAGCACACCAAACTCCTCACCGATTAAGTCGGTATTCTAGTGGCTTATTTCAGCCGGGTCCCTAACCACACACACGCATGACCATACTGGCACATAGCATACAATGGTTGATATTAGCGCATGGCGGCCCAGCCATGCTACCCTTTTATAGCAACAGCTACAGGACCTTCCAGGAACAAGGACCAATGAGAAGCTGTTACAAACACACGTAGCTACATGACCTTCCTGGCGGACCAATAGGAGCCGCTGCAGCACCTGAACACGTGACCCCTGATCTCCAATGAGAGATCTCACTCTGGGCATGCTCAGATGGGAAAACACAGGACTTTGTCTCAAAGACGGCTGCTCCAGCACTGGCTACAATAGCAGATCCAGGAAAGGCAGCAGCAAGTCACTGCCCAGTAGTGAGTGGGCAAGACGCCTGGACCGACGTCTCTGCTGAGCAGGCTCCACTGCGGCCGGAGATGAATGGGAGACCGCAGCGGGACGGGTTCGAGACTCCCCTTGTGCAGCAGCGGGAAATCGAACCCTAACATCCATTACCCTGATACCATGAAACTTACATCCAAAAATAGTAAAAAAAAATTATGCTCATAAAAAATAATAATGCTCATAACAAAATATGTATGTTAGTGCCAGGTATGCACAATTTTTGATCAGTGAAAGATAGTGTAATATTCAGAACAGGACAACTGACACAAACTCCATAGATTTTGAATTAATTTTCCCTGTCATTTTTGTCTATATCATCGAATGGCTAAAAATATCTTATTCCTAATAAAAAAAAAAGGCTTACTAATATGCTAGAGAAGAAAAAGAACAACTGCTGGAATGTATTTCACCAGTGTATCCTTTAATGTACATACAGGAGCTAATTAGCAATAGAACAATGTTGTTACAACTCTAGCGGGAAATCACAGTCTTTCATTATAAGAATAGTAGTTGTAGTTCACTACTAAATATATCCTGTTGTCTTGGTGCAGAAAAAAAACTAAATAATAATCATGGACTCTTCATCAACTCGTTTGTTAAAACTTAGTTGCTAAGTATATTCTAATATTTATAACTAAACTACGACATTCTGGTGCTCAGATTTTATTATCTTGGCTATTTTGTCATTAAACTGATGCCCTTGATTATGGCATATCTGTGTGGCTTCTATTAGTGTGTCACAAACAAAAGACACCTCTAATTTTTGCTTAGCTGTTATCATTTAATTGGTTCCGATTCTCTCTATTCTCAATAGAGGCATCATTATCCAAGAAATAACAGACTATGCCTTTGTTTTAGCAGCACAGAAGGTGAATGCTGGAATAAAGTGTCCAAAATCTCATGGACCAAATACAGAATCTTCATTATATTTTAAGGTTTTTGTCTCTAAATTCATTATACAATTATAAGAAAAACAACACATACTCACTTTCATATCCTTTCTAAATTAACTAAATACAAATATATTTCCACTCAATTTCTAGTATGTTTCTATAAATACAAAAGATGAAAATTGTGAGTCTCCAGTAGATAACAGGTGACTGCTCGGGACTCTCAATTTTTATCTATTTTATGTAATGCCTAGAAAAGTACAAATATATATAATTTTTAAATACAACAATATATTATTGCAAAAGATTTTTATTTGAAATCCTCAATCCTCAAGCTAAGACTTGAGACTTCAAAGTTGCTTTTCAGATCTTTATCTTTTATTTTATGAGAAAAGCATAAAAAAGAAAGGCTAGTACTTCTACTAATAGAGTTTCATTTATAGGATGCTGTAAATATCAATACATCACAATAACTAGCAACCAGCAGAAGAAAGTCAGAGTGCAAAAATACAAAATAAGACAAATAATTTCATACTAGCAATATTTTTCTTAATATGCAAAAATACACAGAAGACAAAACCAAGACGATTAAGAATAGCTAAGTCATGCAAAAAATACATAAAGAGTAGGACTACGACAAATAAAAAAAATTGATTTGAAGTGAATCAAAATCATATAGAATTTTATGAAATTTGCAGGTCTTGGTAAATTCAAACAATTAACAATTTTATTTATTGCCAAATAATTACATGAGCCTATTTTACGAAATGAAGATTTCATGAGCCACATAAGGCTGATATGACCACAGTTTCAATGACGCAGGCTTCCATGTAATTCCTTGCATCTGTCACATCAACTTGCATAGAGCAGCAAATCAGAAGGACAATCATATATTATGACAATTTTGAGAAGGGAGTTGAATTTTATTAATAAATGCACAAACAAAATTGTAGATATTTATCTGTTTGCACACCTGTTTAATTAGTCTATTTTGACAACTATACACACCCAATCTATTCTGTGGCATGCTGCCAAATTTCGAGTTCTGCATGTATACCTATTTGCATACCTAGAATTTCTTGCTTTGCCCTTCTTTGTTATGTGCTTTTTTGGCAAGTGTTGAACAATTGGGGATGAAAAGCTAATTATGGTGCTACTTAAAATATATGATATGAAAATAAGTGGCAATGGCAATGGACAAGGTAGTGTGAAAGAAATTAAAAAGAACCTTGGATAAGAATGTGTGAGCCACTAGCGACAGCAGAAATATCACTACCACTACTGGCATCAGTAATCTGGGCAGAATTACTACCAAATGCAGGTTACAATTTGCCTCTTTTACCTCTGGCAAGCATATTAGTGGGAAGGAAATGAAGCAAATTATATGGTTGGTATGGTATATATGGCGCATCTTCTGAATGAGTCATGTCAGGATGATGTTATCTCTAGTAATTACAACATCAATTTGAGTCAATGTTCTGCACAGTATGGTATGTCAGAGCACAATTGACTAAGAGGGATTATTTTTGGACCATTTTCTTTTACTTAAAAGTCTATCAGTGTTCTGTATTATTCATTAGCTTTTGGTTATTACCGGGTTACTATCTATTCATATGGCGAGGAATAGTGATGGGCGAACTCGTGGATGTTTGGGTCCAGGGGGTTCAGCCGAACATCTAAAAAAAGAATGGTTTGAACTCAAACACGTTCCTGAACCCCATTCAAATGAATGGCGGCCTGAACATCCTTTGTTGCCACACAGCATCTACATGACAGCGCGGAAAACATTCATTCAGATATGTGGTAAGATTATTACTGTCGGTCAGAGAGCTGCGGTTCCCACACAGTCAGATGACAGCATGTGACCCAGCAGCTGTGACAGGTGGTAAAAAGGTTACTGTTGGTCACAGGTGTCGCCTGATAAGAGAGTACTTTTCTCATCAGTGTATGCCAGCGGGTCACATGCTATTTTTTTAAATTATTTAAATAAATAAATAAATTTAAAAGAAGGTGTAGGGTCCCCTCCATTTTTGACAACCAGCCATGCTAAAGTAGACACCTGGGGGCTGGTATTTTCAGACTGGTAAGGGCCAATGGAAATTGGCCCTATATCCTAAAAATAGCAGCCCGCAGCCACCCCAGAAAAGTATAAAAGTATGCGCCTATTCTGGCATTTGTCGAGCTCTTAACACTTGCCCTCGAGTGGTGGCCACTGACATCAAGCCCAGAGGTTAGCAATGAAGAGGCGCCTTAAAATAAACTCTCATTACTCATTATATGTGACCTCTATCGACGCCAACCATCTCACATTGAGACAGGAGCATAATCACGTTCTTGTATCCGGATCTTCATGGGACAGATATGGATTATCTTCCCTTCGGACAGGAGAGGAATATGGTTATTTATTTTCTGTCTTTTACAGGTGACATTGGTATCAAAGGATTATCTTCACATTGGACAAGTGAGGAATATGGTTGTTCATTATTTTTGTTCTTTTACAGGGGGCATGGGCTTCGATGGATTAGGCGTGAAGGTGACATCTGACAGAGTGGGAACCGCAGTTCTCTGACCAACGGTAGCTAACTTACCGCCGATCAGAACCGCCAATGTTTCTCACGCTAATAATGGTAGAAACGTATGCACAGCCCTTAGAGGGTGCAAGAGTAGGTGCCCAAACCACAATATATATTAGAAAACTCTGCACTCAACTTTAGATAATAATGAATATTTATTGTCCAGGATAGTATGCAGGGAGGAACGTTTCGGTCACATGACCTTCATCAGCTACTATAATTAATAATATGATACAGAACAAAAAAAATTTTTTTAAACAGAATTGAACATACACATGTTCTATTATGGTTTCCAGAAATAAGGTATATACATCAGATGCCATATTTAATCGTGGATCAGAGACAAACTAGTATTCTGGGTATATATGAAAGTACTCAGTGCAGACAAAATAAATATAAGATCAGGTGCGTTGATCAATTAGTAATTAGACTTATTAGCACATACCCCTGTGAGGTAACCACCAGCGTCCTATATTCAATTAAATTCTGATAAACTGTATGAAAAGGTGATTTTGTTGAGAAAAAAATGCATTAAATAAAAGTGCCTTGGATGTGACTAACAAGATATAGCATACCCGGTGTCGGCTTGTCATTTCTTATATAGAATAGAGGTAAACCTCGTTGGTGGATAGAAATCTATGGTAAAAGGTAAGTGCCAATATGAAAGAGTTAATAGCCAGTAATTTAAAGTGTAAAAATATGGTTATAAGCACAGACCTGGTAGAGGATGTGATACTGTCCATGGAAATCTCTATGGATTTTATGCGATCTGTACTGGCGCTAATGGCTTTCTGTAGGTGCTCCACCGTCAAGACCATCAAATCAAAAGAACATTTGTTAAGGATATGTTCATATTTTGTACAGAATTCTGGTAAATCACTAAAGAGGGTGGGTCGAAGTGGAACCCTAAGGCCACGTGGTATACGTTGCACCCGTAAATACTCGGTGAGGGTAGCGCAGTGAAGTTCAAGGTTAGTGTGGTGACGTAATTCTTTTTCGAGATCTCTTCCGCGGGTCTCTCTGGGTGGTGCCTTTAGGAACTCACTAGAGAGATTGCTTTGTGCCAGAATACTAGTGGTCTCATCCACGTTGTATGAAAATGTGAGAGAGGAGAAAGACATAACAACTGGAGGGCGTGCTATACGTATGGGAGAACAAATAATGGTAGAAACGTATGCACAGCCCTTAGAGGGTGCAAGAGTAGGTGCCCAAACCACAATATATATTAGAAAACTCTGCACTCAACTTTAGATAATAATGAATATTTATTGTCCAGGATAGTATGCAGGGAGGAACGTTTCGGTCACACGACCTTCATCAGCTACTATAATTAATAATATGATACAGAACAAAAAAATTTTTTTAAACAGAATTGAACATACACATGTTCTATTATGGTTTCCAGAAATAAGGTATATACATCAGATGCCATATTTAATCGTGGATCAGAGACAAACTAGTATTCTGGGTATATATGAAAGTACTCAGTGCAGACAAAATAAATATAAGATCAGGTGCGTTGATCAATTAGTAATTAGACTTATTAGCACATACCCCTGTGAGGTAACCACCAGCGTCCTATATTCAATTAAATTCTGATAAACTGTATGAAAAGGTGATTTTGTTGAGAAAAAAATGCATTAAATAAAGTGCCTTGGATGTGACTAACAAGATATAGCATACCCGGTGTCGGCTTGTCATTTCTTATATAGAATAGAGGTAAACCTCGTTGGTGGATAGAAATCTATGGTAAAAGGTAAGTGCCAATATGAAAGAGTTAATAGCCAGGTTTGTTATTGCGGCGGTTTGCACCCCTATTTTTACTGTCCATCAGTCCGTCTGTGCTAAACAGACTAATTCTTTATCTGTCCATATTCTGGTTTCACCATAGATTTCCATGGACAGTATCACATCCTCTACCAGGTCTGTGCTTATAACCATATTTTTACACTTTAAATTACTGGCTATTAACTCTTTCATATTGGCACTTACCTTTTACCATAGATTTCTATCCACCAACGAGGTTTACCTCTATTCTATATAAGAAATGACAAGCCGACACCGGGTATGCTATATCTTGTTAGTCACATCCAAGGCACTTTTATTTAATGCATTTTTTTCTCAACAAAATCACCTTTTCATACAGTTTATCAGAATTTAATTGAATATAGGACGCTGGTGGTTACCTCACAGGGGTATGTGCTAATAAGTCTAATTACTAATTGATCAACGCACCTGATCTTATATTTATTTTGTCTGCACTGAGTACTTTCATATATACCCAGAATACTAGTTTGTCTCTGATCCACAATTAAATATGGCATCTGATGTATATACCTTATTTCTGGAAACCATAATAGAACATGTGTATGTTCAATTCTGTTTAAAAAAATTTTTTTTGTTCTGTATCATATTATTAATTATAGTAGCTGATGAAGGTCGTGTGACCGAAACGTTCCTCCCTGCATACAGTCATGGCCAAAAGTTTTGAGAATGACACAAATATTATATTTTCACATGATCTGCTGCCTTCTGGTTTTTATGTATGTTTGACAGATGTTTTTATCACAGACAGAAATATAATAATTGCAAACATATGAGTAACAAAAGCTTATATTGACAGTTTGAATGAGTTAATGCAGCAAGTCAATATTTGCAGTGTTGACCCTTCTTCTTCAGGACCTCTGCAATTCTCCCTGGCATGCTCTCAATCAACTTCTGGACCAAATCCTGACTGATAGCAGTCCATTCTTGCACAATCAATGCTTTCATTTTGTCAGAATTTTTAGGTTTTTGTTTGTCCACCCGTCTCTTGATGATTGACCACAAGTTCTCAATGGGATTAAGATCTGGGGAGTTTCCAGGCCATGGACCCAAAATCTCTATGTTTTGTTCCCTGAGCCATTTAGTTATCACCTTTGCTTTATGGCAAGGTGCTCCATCATGCTGGAAAAAGCATTGTTGATAGCCAAACTGCTCTTGGAGGGTTGGGAGAAGTTGCTCTTGGAGGACATTCTGGTACCATTCTTTACTCATGGCTGTGTTTTTAGGCAAGATTGTGAGAGAGCCGATTCCTTGGCTGAGAAGCAACCCCACACATGAATGGTTTCAGGATGCTTAACAGTTGGCATGAGACAAGACTGGTGGTAGCGCTCACCTTGTCTTCTCCGAATGAGGCATTTTCCTGATGTCCCAAACAATCGAAAAGGGGATTCATCAGAGAAAATAACTTTACCCCAGTCCTCAGCAGTCCACTGCCTGTACCTTTTGCAGAATATCAGTCTGTCCATGATGTTTTTTCTGGAGAGAAGTGGCTTCTTTGCTGCCCTCCTTGAGACCAGGCCTTGCTCCAAGAGTCTCCGCCTCACAGTGCGTGCAGATGCATTCACACCTGCCTGCTGCCATTCCTGAGCAAGCTCTGCACTGCTGGTAGCCCGATCCCGCAGCTGAAACACTTTTAAGAGACGGTCCTGGCGCTTGCTGGTCTTTCTTGGGCGCCCTGAAGCCTTTTGGCAACAATGGAACCTCTCTCCTTGAAGTTCTTGATGATGCGATAGATTGTTGACTGAGGTGCAACCTTTCTAGCTGCGATACTCTTCCTGTTAGGCCATTTTTGTGCATTGCAATGATGACTGCACGTGTTTCTTTAGAGATAACCATGGTTAACAGAAGAGAAACAATGATGCCAAGCACCAGCCTCCTTTTAAAGTGTCCAGTGGTGTCATTCTTACTTAATCATGACAGATTGATCTCCAGCCATGTCCTCATCAAAACCCACACCTGTGTTAATGGAGCAATTACTGAAAATAGGTTAGCTGGTCCTTTTAAGGCAGGGCTGCAATGATGTTGAAATGTGTTTTGGGGGATAAAGTTAATTTTCTAGCCAAATATTGACTTTGCAAGTAATTGCTGTTAAGCTGATCACTCTTTATAACATTCTGGAGTATATGCAAATTGCCATTAGAAAAAGTGAAGCAGTAGACTTTGTAAAAATTAATATTTGTGTCATTCTCAAAACTTTTGGCCATGACTGTACTATCCTGGACAATAAATATTCATTATTATCTAAAGTTGAGTGCAGAGTTTTCTAATATATAAATGTTTCTCACGCTGTCACAAAGATGACAGCGTGGGAAACAGCCAATGTTCACGGGGGGCCGAACCCAAACTGTAACACAGACTTCCCAGAGAAGTCTGTGTTCTGGATCCGTGCATAGACACTAGGCGTTCGGTACAAATCCAAACTTTACTGTTCAGGTTCACCTATCTAGTGAGGACAAGTTTACATTACTAAGGCTGTGTTTGGGTTAAAAAGCTTGAAAGCAGTTGTATACAGTCCTAGCACTACTGCAATATGTATCAAATTGATTTGCTGTGGATCACATTTTTAGGAAAAATTTATCAAATACGTTGAATTCAAATTTCAAAAATTTTAATTGCCTCTGTAGATCACCAAAATAAGATGAGAAAACCCTAACTGCTTCCTCTAACCAAGGCAGGCAATAAAATAAGGTGAAAAAAAAAACGCTTGTACTTTTCCCAAAGAATGCCAAATAATGGGGCACAAAATATGCAGTCCTGGAATTGATAAACTAATTAATTGTGGGTGTACAGCTATCAGTATAATTAGTGGGGACAAATGAAATGTGTAAGCAAATGAATAATATGCACTCTATAATGGGCATTTCACACTATGAATGCTTCAAAAGTGACTCTTGATACATTTACAGAGCATGTAAATGTGATAAAAATTCTGCAAAGGAAAACATAAGAGAAATCTAAATCAAATCAATATTTGATGTGACCAACCTATGCCTTTAAAATATTATCAGTTCTTCTCGGATCAATTGTACAAAACTGAGGATTTTGTATGATTATAGTCAGCGCTTTGAGCAACCAATTATAACAAACAGGTGATAATGATCACAATGTTCATATGTAGATTGAAACAGTATTTGACTGAAACATAAACTGCTCTATAAAATATATAAAAAGAGTAAAGAACAGATAACCTCTTCTGCAGAAATTAGGGTGTGGAGGTCAGTTTCATTTCACAGGTCATATATCATGACAAGACTGAGCACAGCAACAAGGCACAAGATAATTATACTGCATCAAAAAGGTATCTCCCAGGGAAATATTTCAAAGCAGACTTGCTTTTCAAAACGTACTGTTCAAGTTCTTTTGAAGAAGCACCAAGAAATGCTGATGAACATAAATTTAGTGGTTGCCCAAAGAAACTAAGTGCAGAAGATGAGAGACCCATCCCTTTTATATTCAAAGATGTATAGCAGTGCTACCAGTTCAGAACTGGCAGCAACAAGTAGAAAACATACTACACCCATCTATTTTTCATAGAAATCTGCTTAGAATTGGTCTTCATGGAAGAATTGCTGCCAAAAAAACAGAAAATTTAGTTAAAATCTACATTAACAGAAAGAAGATCCATATGATTAGTTCTCCAAGATGTTTAGAATAATCTTCCTGCTGAGTTCCTTCAAAAACTGTGTGCAAGTGTGCCTATAAAATGTATTCTGTCTTGAAGGTAGGGTGTTCACTGGAGATGAGCAAGTTTATATGAGTGCATTTAATTTGACAAAAATCTGCATTCTGGAGATGACAACTTTTTTTGTATATTGCTCTGAGCAAATTTTGCTAAATAGTGGCCAGCTGTGGCTGCCATCTTGCTGAACAGTGGTTAACCAGCAAAAAGTTAAAAAGAAAAAAAAAAACTGCACTGCTCACCTCTGTGAGTGCCCCCACTATTTCATGGCTGCTCTGTGATCCTCCATGCCTCTGTCACGTAAGAACTCCAGTCTAGATATGTAGAAGTATTAGAAATGGGGATCATGTTGCTGTAACTAAATTGTTTTCTATTAAAATATAATTAATCAATTAACTATATATAAATAAAATAAATATTGTACAAAGGCTTTTTTTGATTTACCTGGACTCCCTGATGTAAAATGTTTAATATGTTTGTAAAATTAAAATAATGTATATGCATGTAAATGTCAATAAATCATGATCTTCACAATGTAATATATCTTTATCAGCTATTTGTCCAGATAGTATTTTACTGATGCCTTAGATAACAACAACAAAGAAGAACTAAATGCTCTTGGAGTATAATCCTAATATATTTAATTTTATTAGACTTATATTAAAAATGGTGGTTAAAATACAGAGGCTACTAAGCTAAACATGGCGAACAAACAGACGCTCCTGTTGAAGTAGCAACGAAACGTGCATTGGGGCGATGGTGCTTGTACAGACAGACTTTACCACGCTGTAAGTACCCAGTACACTTTGCCTTTCATTTTCTTACCCTTGTAATATTGCTTTACTTTCTTAAGTCATAGTAGACCAAGTGTTGTTATTTCCCACGTGCCACACCATTGTATAGTATTTGCTCTAGGCACTTTGTCTGATTGAATTATTGTAATAGTGTAAGAGGATGAACCAGAGCAGTGTTGTCTGTTCGAGATGCGCTTTGGAGCCGGAACTACTGGGGCTGTCACCATTGTTGCCGGGGGACGACTTGTCTGTACAGGGAGAACCTGAACACCTGACAGAAAGGGGCATGGGGGAGATAAAAGGGACTGAGCGTGGGAACATGAGACACTTGGAGGGAAGGCGACTACAGAGCAGGATGAAAGTTGACTCCCTCTTCACTGCTCCAATTATCACCGCCACTGACACCAGCCCCTCACCCTCCCAGTACGCACTTACTGCATCATCACTGGGTGCTCTCATACTGGCCATATCAGTATTGTGCAGAGCAGTAGACATTTCTCATCTTCCTGAACTTTGTGAGTCTGTGCGAGGCCGTGTTAACCATGCGGCCTGCTCGGCGGTGTGATCCCGGTGTACTTCGTCACTCCAGAGAAACCAGCAGAAGGAACTGAATTCACACATCAACTGACTTAAGACCAACATAACCCGATACTTCGGCACAGTCAGGAGACTGTTCATCTCGTTCCTACACAGCAGAGCCAGAGACTTTGTCCACGGACCACGACGCCGTTGGTACTTGTTCCAACCTCTCCCAAGAAGAACTCCAACCGATAAGTCACTCCTCCCATATTCCCTTCCCTCTTTTGAATAGTGTATATTTGCTTGTTCAAGTTCCGTTTTCAAACCTTGTGCTTTGTTGCCATAGAATCTCCCTGCGTGGAGTATTTCCCAAACTTAAGAGAAATCTGTTAAAGTAAATTATTTTTAACCCCTTCTCTGCCTCCTATTCTTTACTGCATCCGGCGAACCTTTACATCTGCACAAAAAATTATTGCTTTGTTATGCACGTTGCACTTTATCCAGTCTGTTTGTTCCATCTATTTACATTAGCAGCCTCTGTATTTTAACCACTATTTTTAATATAAGTCTAATAAAATGTAATATATTAGGATTATATTCCATGAGCATTTAGTTCTTCTTTGTTGTTCTTATCTGTATTTTGAGTTCTCTATCCAAACAGTCTGACCTGATTCAGGGTAATGTTGTAAAATGATGCTTTAGATACCAAGAAAGTTAAGCAGTTACTATCATTAAACCTATTGACATGTGCTGTAAATCTTTGCACTGTGTTAACCAGCAGATAGAAAAATATTACAATTTGAGAGTCCTCAGTGGTTGATACCTTTTAATGGCTAACTGAAAAGATGGTAATAAATTGCAATTACTCAATCCTACCTACCAGTTGAATTCTAAAGTGCTGTGGAATATGTTGGCGCTATATAAATAAAGATTATTATTATTATTATATTATATTACCAGTGTATATATTAGGATTTGAGTTGGCTTTTCAACTCAAGCAGATCACAATGATGCGTTTTACATGCGGCATTGAACTTCTTTCCCTGCTTTTCGCAAAGTGTATTGCATATTTGTGGTTATATGATGATTGCTCAAACTTGGAAGCAAAGCTGAATCCTGCTCCTGAGGCCACGTTCACAGTTTGAGTATTTGGTCAGTATTTTTCATCAGTATTTGATAACCAAAACCAGGAGTGGAACAATCAGAGGAAAAGTATAATAGAAACAAGTCACCACTTCTGCATTTATCAACACTCTTGGTTTTGGCTTACAAATATTGAGGTAAAATACTGACCAAATACTGAACGTGTGACCGTGGCCTCATACTCTGTATGTTTTAATCTGTTAGCATTCGTCATGCTACAGTCCTTGCCAAAATTTTGCTATAGCCTAGAAAACCCCTTTAATATTCACAGCATTGTAAATAATGAACGGCTTGTCAGTTAACAATATTTTGTTTTATTACAGGTCTGCTTAACGTCAGTGACTCTTCCAATAATTACTATGGCACAAACAGTAGTTCTGTAGCAGCTGCAATCTTGGTACCATTTTTCGCACTTATACTATCAGGATTCGCATTCTACCTTTATAAACACAGGTAAATATTAATGTAAATATACATATAAGAACAAATATATATTTATATATGTATGTATACATGCACACATAGAGTAGTATGTTTGTGTGTCTGTGGATCTTCCAGTTTTAATGATGAGTATCATTTGCATATTACTAAGAAAACTAGTTACAGATGTTTTTGACTTAACTTTTATGTAACTTTCTTAACTAAGAATGCTAAGTCCAGTACTCAGTCCATTAGTACTTTACTTTCAACCATAAACACATTTACATTTATTTGATAGGTAGAAATTGTTATTGATTTATCACACAATATATCATTTGTCAGGTCGTCTGCATTTTGCATTTTCACAAATCTTTATGTTTCCAATTAGTAAGAATCGCCATAATAAAGATTGCCCTCATATCCTGTTTCAAAATTTAGATATGATTATTTCTAAAAAAAAAAAAATAGTTACGGGATTCCATATTAGGTTGATAGGCTTTGTCATATTTTAAAATTGTTGTTGGCCTCCTGTTGAAAATTTTCTGTCAGGATACTGTTTGAGGACCGAAAAATTGTCTCATATTTTTACTGTGCAAAACAGAAATATTGCATCAGAACAATATAAGATAGGCTTTGTATTGCACCACTTGTACAATAAATTCATAAAAAATCTTTTGTATTGTTTTTGAAAAAAACCATAATGTTTCAACAGGATTAAAGACATAGTGTGAACCCAGCCTAACACTGTACCAAGGAGGAGATATTTGAAACATCTTCATTTCAAATAGTTTTTCAAAAATTAAATAGAACTAGAAAAAAAACCTTATATCCATCCCATGAAAAATGCTAATTAATCACCAATTTAATCATTATTTTGTATTTGTACTTACAGATTAAAACCCAGGTCCTATACAACAGAAGCCATGATTTCAATCTCTTGCACTGATGAGGGCACGTAAGCCTGAAACAGCTGTATGTAAGTTGAAATAAATGGCTCTGTACTTAATAAGGACATACCACCTCTCCTGACATGTCTGTATTTTATAAAAAGTGAAAAATAAATATTTAATGTATTACCCTGTAAAATAACAGCGAAGTATACTTTTTTTAACTCTGATGTTCCAATTCTTTGTTATTTCTCCTGAAAAAGTATGAATAAACTGGGTGTTACTACTTTTTAGTCAATTCATTTACTTAATATTTTTTATTTGCTAATATAGCACCATTAATTTCTAGAGTGCTTTGGAGAAATTAACAATAAGGTGTTTCTCCTATTGCTGATTGGACAGTACCAGCAGATGCAGGGTCACAGTCTTTAACATTAGCATAGGTAACACCCAGATGTGAATTTAGTCATACCTTTACAAAAGTAAAAATGAAGGAACAGAATAAAAAAACACTTATATACAGTTATATCATGAGTAATGCAAGTGTCAGACATGTCAGTAGAACCTCCAAGTTCTCTTTTAAGGGATGCCCCATGCTACCCTCTAGTGTTTCAATAAGCATAGTGAACACAATACAGATCTCACTTTCTATAGTAACACTCTTGTTTATGGAAAGTTGTGCATTTTTATTGATAATACAATGTCTATATATTGCACATTCATTTTTCTCTTGATTTCCTTTTATATCACATTACAAAAAATAAATACTGAACATTATTATTTTCCCTTTCTAATGAAATACTTTCTCATATCAGTTATTCCTGGAACATTCCAAGTGCAAACTATATTCTGCACTAGAACTATATCAGGTTGATATGTGCCAGTAATAGGTTCATTATCAGAAATTTTGAACATGTAATTTGTACATATTCCTAATATTCTAAGAAGCCACACATGAATTGTTTTCATGGATTTGCTTTACATGAATAGCTAAAGGAATGTTGCAGATTTTCCTTAATTCCTGCTCTTTTAAATATAAAAAAAATGTCTATTTTACAATTTTTTTTTTCTAAAAATGAAGAGGCTTTTTTTGCGTTCCTGTATTTTTTGCCAGAATTTTATTGCTCATGCTAGAGAGCAGCTGTGGTAAATTTTAATTTGCCTTATTCTGCTAGCCTCCAAGTTGAATTTGTTAGTAAGTGCATTGTTTTTGACATAATGCAGATCTTATTTTAAGCCATAGTGCAAAATATAAATCATGGGCCCCCACATATTATTAACTGTTTGTAAATCTTGTATTTTCTTATTTATCCTCAGAGAACACTGATGCTGATGTTAGCCCTACATCTACATACTCAATAGCGAATCTTCTAGTGAAGATTTTCAAATCTGCCAAGATTCAAATTCATCAGATCACATATATTTTCCAACGAAAACAAGATTTTGGTTGCTTACCGTAAAATCTGTTTGTCGGAGCCTTCATTGGGGACACAGGAAACCATGGGTGTATGCTGCTGCCAATAGGAGGCTGACTCTATGCAGAAAAAAAGTTAGCTCCTCCTCCGCAGTGTACACCCTCCGACAGGAACTAGGGAATTCAGTTAGTGAGAAAGCAGTAGGAGAAGCAATCTATAAAGAAGATAGAAAACACAAACTCAAATTGTAACAGTATAATAAGCAGAGCTGTTCAACCTGGGTGGGTGCTGTGTCCACCAATGAAGGCTCCGACAAACAGATTTTACGGTAAGCAACCAAAATCTTGTTTTCTCTACTGCTTCATTGGGGGACACAGGATACCATGGGAAGTCCCAAAGCAGTACCCAAGGGAAGGGAACAGCAGATAACTAAAAACAGGTTGGAGAACTCACCTCCGTAACCTGCAAGGGATTACTAGCTAAGCCGGTATCAACCAGAACAATACATGGACTCTGGAGAATTTTATAATTTAGGGAGAGCCGACCGTCGCTCTGCCGAGAAGCAGGGCGGAATCGCTATATGTACTGCCAAGAGCGCCTCCTGCCCAGGTAGTGTGTGCCTAAACCCAGAAGAAGGTGCTCTGCTCTGACCTGCAAAACCTACAAAGGTCGACAGGGTTCTGCAGGGCCTCTATACGCCGAGCCCGTGTTCCGAAAGGGAGAGGGGCGGACGTACGTCGCCCTGGCCAGATAGGAATCAAGGACAGAGCCATGGGCAACCTGACATACGAAAAAACAATCCTTCCCTGTGATGACATTGTCGATCCTATATGTCTTGGCCCCTTGAAGTGGGGAGAAGATTGTAGTGTATGGACCCACTTACCCAAGTATGAGACATCACACCATGAAGGTACTAGTGGAAAAGATACGAATCTTGCTGTTGGAAGAAACGTGTTATCACCAAACTCTTCATTGAATACCGGCCTGGAGCAGTGTTCCACACTGGCTGATGCGTATGTAGAGTGAGATCCAATTCTTGTCTAAGGTGGGAGAACCTGATGCTGCCACCCTCGGAAATAAAATCCCGGAGCTGCTCGAGGCTCTTTTCCGGTGTCTGCAAGAAAGAGGAGGTAAGTAACGACATATAGATAGGGAGCTTTGGTATTGAGGTAGTTTGAAGGCCCCTAGGAGAGAACCGAGAAAGTTATCCTATGCTGGGAGTAACGGACTGGAACTAAGGGTAACCTGAGAAACACTGTAACTGACCTACGGATAGTCAGTGCTAGGTCCGAATGATCAGACGGTGATCAACCCGCAAACAGGGTCCAGTGCGTGGTTGAAGAAAAAACTGCGACCATCTGGTACCTGAATTGTATAATAAGACCACGGCACTCTGTGATGGTGGTGCCCAAGTACGGTATCCAACCAAAATATGATATAATAAACTTGGCACTCAACAATAGAAGCAGGTGAACAATGTTTTCAGAAGTTTATATTTTTAAGCGTTTTCGGTCCAAGCCTGGACCTTCATCAGAAAAATTACTTCCATAGAAAATAAGCTGAAATATATACAGAAGGATAAAGGATCAACTCATTAGAAATATAATACAGAGGTATGCACAATAATCATAAACAATTGTCACTGGATACTGCTGTGAACAGTGCGCAATAAGAACGATAATAAGTCGGAGGTGACAAGTGTTGTGTGAGAAGGAGCCAAAGGGTTCCGGTCAAGGTAAAGTTCAGCAGAGTCCAAAAGGCTATAGTTGAACTAAAGAAAGAGAATATATGTACTGTGATAGTGGTTAAGGAATGGTGCTGAAAACATAGAATACTGAATTAAAAAATAATAATAATTGCACACATTATTTCTGCAAAGGATATTAGTGAGGAACAACACAGTGATGAAAAAGAGTTTTGATGCATAAATAACGAAGAAATCCGTAATTGAAGTCAATGTGTTGTAGACTACCTGTTATGGAGATAATGCCAGACAAACTCCTATAGCATAGGAAAGGTTGTAGAGAAAAACCTGTGATACTAAAAAGAGGAGGTACAGTGAAAACATCCAATTATCAATAAGTAGTAACAATAAATAAAAAGCACATTGTCCTAACCATGACATACCTGGATATACAGTTAGGTCCATATATATTTGGACAGAGACAACATTTATTTAATTTTGGTTCTAGACATTACCACAATCAATTTTAATCAAAACAATTCAGATGCAGTTGAAGTTCAGACTTTCCGCTTTCATTTGAGGGTATCCACATTAAAATTGGATGAAGGTTTTAGGAGTTTCAGCTCCTTAACATGTGCCACCCTGTTTTTAAAGGGACCAAAAGTAATTGGACAGATTAAATAATTGTAAATAAAATGATCATTTCTAGTACTTGCTTGAAAACCCTTTGTTGGCAATGACTGCCTGAAGTCTTGAACTCATGGACATCACCAGACGCTGTGTTTCTTCCTTTTTGATGCTCTGCCAGGCCTTCACTGCGGTGGTTTTCAGTTGCTGTTTGTTTGTGGGCCATTCTGTCTGATGTTTAGTCTTTAACAAGTGAAATGCATGCTCAATTGGGTTGAGATCAGGTGACTGACTTGGCCATTCAAGAATATTCCACTTCTTTGCTTTAATAAACTCCTGGGTTGCTTTGGCTTTATGTTTTGGGTCATTGTCCATCTGTAGTATGAAACGACGACCAATCAGTTTGGCTGCATTTGGCTGGATCTGAGCACACAGTATGGCTCTGAATACCTCAGAATTCATTCGGCTGCTTCTGTCCTGTGTCACATCATCAATAAACACTAGTGACCCAGTGCCACTGGCAGCCATGCATGCCCAAGCCATCACACTGCCTCCTCTGTGTTTTACAGATGATGTGGTATGCTTTGGATCATGAGCTGTACCACGCTTTTGCCATACTTTTCTCTTTCCATCATTCTGGTAGAGGTTGATCTTGGTTTCAACTGTCCAAAGAATGTTCTTCCAGAACTGTGCTGGCTCTTTTAGATGTTTTTTAGCAAAGTCCAGCCTAGCTATTTTATTCTTGATGCTTATGAGTGGCTTGCACCATGCAGTGAACCCTCTGTACTTACTTTCATGCAGTCTTCTCTTTATGGTAGATTTGGATATTGATACGCCTACCTCCTGGAGAGTGTTTTTCACTTGGTTGGCTGTTGTGAAGGGGTTTCTCTTCACCATGGAGAGTATTCTGCGATCATCCACCACTGTTGTCTTCCGTGGGCTCCCAGGTCTTTTTGCATTGATGAGTTCACCAGTGCTTTCTTTCTTTCTCAGGATGTACCAAACTGTAGATTTTGCCACTCTTAATGTTGTAGCAATTTCTCGGATGGTTTTTTTTTCTATTTTTGCAGCTTAAGGATGGCTTGTTTCACCTGCATGGAGACCTCCTTTGACCGCATGTTTCCTTCACAGCAAAACCTTCCAAATGCAAACACCACACCTCAAATCAACTCCAGCCCTTTTATCTACTTAATTGAGAATGACATAATGAAGGGATTGCCCACACCTTTCCATGAAATAGCCTTGGAGTCAATTGTCCAATTACTTTTGGTCCCTTTAAAAACAGGGTGGCACATGTTAAGGAGCTGAAACTCCTAAACCCTCCATCCAATTTTAATGTGGATACCCTCAAATGAAAGCTGAAAGTCTGAACTTCAACTGCATCTGAATTGTTTTGTTCAAAATTCATTGTGGTAATGTTTAGAACCAAAATTAGATAAATGTTGTCTCTGTCCAAATATATATGGACCTAACTGTATCATAGACAAAGTGACATATGGCACAGCGTTTAGTCACAGCGTGGTGTGTCACAAGAAAGGACACTGAAATAAGATAATAAAATTGTGCATAATGAATAAAAGAATCCGGTATCAGAGTCAGTATGGAATAAGATATAATGTTACCATTCAATAGTTTGAAACGTGACACCTCAAAGCAGCTTGCTGTCCTAAAATGGCAACTCATAAAGACGCACTTGTAAATAGCAAATTAGCATGGGTATAGTGCTGGAGGGCAAAAATGAGACGAAGTAGAGTTAGGAATAAGACTGCTGTATAAGGAGGGTTCACTAGTGAGAGCATGTTACCTGTGCAAGCAGGCTAAGATAGTGGCACACCAGTAGTGTGTAGGTGAGTTCTGCTGCAGGGTATATCCGGGGTTAATCCCCTTGTTGGAGTTTTTGGAGCTGTAAGAAAGAGGTAAACATAAGGGGTATAAAGTGTGATAGGAGTACGGTCTAAATGAGACCTCGTCTCCTGTGTTTACCTTTAAGCTGTGTCCAGGAGATGCAGGGAACTGCTGCTTGTGAGGACGCTATGCAGCCGGGAGATGCTTCCGGGTATAAGAGTTATGCTGGGTCCAATCGCAGTTACTGAGTGGCAGTCATGTGATTAATGAGGAGGGGAGGAGGGCACTCATTATGTATAACGCTGTTAAGTGGCTTGTGGCCGCTGAAAGTATAAAATGGACCTATTTGGAGTTTATATATATATATATATACAGTGCCTACAAGTAGTATTCAACCCCCTGCAGATTTAGCTGGTTGACACATGCGGATTTAACTTGGCATTGTGACATTTGTACTGTAGATCAGCCTGGAAGTGGGAAATGCACTGCTGCAAAAATTTTGTTTTAATTTAAAAAAAAAAAAAAAAACGTTAAAAGTTAATTCAGAGTGTCATTTATTATTCAACCCTTCAAACCACAAGAATTCTGTTTGGTCCCCCTAAAGTATTAAGAAGTAGTTCAGGCACCAAGAATAATGAGCTTCACATGTGTGGATTAATGATCTCTTTTGCCAGCCTTTTCTGACTATTTAAGACCCCCCCCAAACTTGTGAACAGCACTCATACATGGTCAACATGGGAAAGACAAAGGAGCATTCCAAGGCCATCAGAGACAAGATCGTGGAGGGTCACAAGGCTGGCAAGGGGTACAAAACCCTTTCCAAGGAGTTGGCCCTACCTGTCTCCACTGTTGGGAGCATCTTCCGTAAGTGGAAGGCTTATGGAACTACTGTTAGCCTTCCACGGCCTGGACAGCCTTTGAAAGTTTCCTCCCGTGCCGAGGCCAGGCTTGTCCAAAGAGTCAAGGCTAACCCAAGGACAACAAGGAAGGAGCTCTGGGAAGATCTCATGGCAGTGGGGACATTGGTTTCAGTCAATACCATAAGTAACGTACTCCACCGCAATGGTCTCCGTTCCAGACGAGCCCGTAAGGTACCTTTACTTTCAAAGCGTCATGTCAAGGCTCGTCTACAGTTTGCTCATGATCACTTGGAGGACTCTGAGACAGACTGGTTCAAGGTTCTATGGTCTTATGATACCAAGATCGAGATCTTTGGTGCCAACCACACACGTGACGTTTGGAGACTGGATGGCACTGCATACGACCCCAAGAATACCATCCCTACAGTCAAGCATGGTGGTGGCAGCATCATGCTGTGGGGCTGTTTCTCAGCCAAGGGGCCTGGCCATCTGGTCCGCATCCATGGGAGGATGGCTAGCACGGCCTACCTGGAGATTTTGGCCAAGAACCTCCGCTCCTCCATCAAGGATCTTAAGATGGGTCGTAATTTCATCTTCCAACAAGACAACGACCCAAAGCACACAGTCAAGAAAACCAAGGCCTGGTTCAAGAGGGAAAAAGTCAAGGTGTTGGAGTGGCCTAGTCAGTCTCCTGACCTTAACCCAATTGAAAACTTGTGTAAGGAGCTCAAGATTAAAGTCCACATGAGACACCCAAAGAACCTAGATCACTTGGAGAAGATCTGCATGGAGGAGTGGGCCAAGATAGCTCCACAGACCTGTGCCGGCCTGATCAGGTCTTATAAAAGACGATTATTAGCTGTAATTGCAGCAAACAAGGGTTATTCACAAAATATTAAACATAGGGGTTGTATAATAATTGACCCACACTTTTATGTTTAAAATTTATTAAAATTCAACTGAGCAACATAACTTTTTGTTTTGTAAGATTTATGCTTCTGTTAATAAATCCTACTCTCGTTTGCAGTTTGAAGGCTCTAACTTATTTGCATCTTATCAAACCAGCTAAATCTGCAGGGGGTTGAATACTACTTGTAGGCACTGTAAGTGATAACCACATGAGATTGGTTAAAGGACAGGGTGAACCCATAGGATTGTCAAGTGACATTATAGTTCACTATAAATGGTAATAGTATACATCCAAGTCTATGTTATGCTATATATTGATGCTTCTTGTCTGTGCACATTGTCCTGGCCCTGCCACCAGATATATTGAGACTGAAATGCATTCCAACTGGACGGTCATTCAACTGGATGAGGATTTATAGTGAACTATAATGTCACTTGACAATCCTGTTATATATATAACTCCAAATAGGTCCATTTTATACTTTCAGCGGCCAGTAATGGTGCTTATGTTATTCCACACAGATTTGTATCCTTATCCCATACAAGACCCTCCCCAAACTTGTGAACAGCACTCATACATGGTCAACATGGGAAAGACAAAGGAGCATTCCAAGGCCATCAGAGACAAGATCGTGGAGGGTCACAAGGCCTCTTGTATTAGTATTTCTTGTATTAGTCTATGCCTGATGAAGAGACCTGAGTAGTCTCGAAAGCTTGCAATTTGTTACCATCTTTTCAGTTAGCCATTAAAAGGTATCAACCACTGAGGACTCTCAAGTCTAAATATTTTTCTATCCCATACAAGCTATTTTGCCTCAAGCCACTTGACAGCGTCATACATAATGAGTTTCCACAGCACTAGCGTCTTCAGACGCTTTACAGGGATATGTCTCAGCCACATAGAGGTTTTCTCCTCATCCTGCTTACTGCGCATGTGTCCTCCTCCCCCTCCTCATTAATCACATGACTGCCACTCAGTAACTGCGATTGGACCCAGCATAACTCTTATACCCGGAAGTATCTCCCGGCTGCATAGCGTCCTCACAAGCAGCAGTTCCCTGCATCTCCTGGACACAGCTTAAAGGTAAACACAGGAGTCGAGGTCTCATTTAGACCGTACTCCTATCACACTTTATACCCCTTATGTTTACCTCTTTCTTACAGCTCCAAAAACTCCAACACGGGGATTAACCCCGGATATACCCTGCAGCAGAACTCACCTACACACTACTGGTGTGCCACTATCTTAGCCTGCTTGCACAGGTAACATGCTCTCACTAGTGGACCCTCCTTATACAGCAGTCTTATTCCTAACTCTACCTCGTCTCATTTTTGCCCTCCAGCACTGTACCCATGCTAATTTGCTATTTACAAGTGTGTCTTTAAGAGTTGTCATTTTAGGACAGCAAGCTGCTTTGAGGTGTCACGTTTCAAACTATTGAACGGTAACATTATATCTTATTCCATACTGACTCTGATACCGGATTCTTTTATTCATTATGCACAATTTCATTATCTTATTTCAGTGTCCTTTCTTGTGACACACCATGCTGTGACTAAACGCTGTGCCATATTTCACTTTGTCTATGATATATCCAGGTATGTCATGGTTAGGACAATGTGCTTTTTATTTATTGTTACTACTTATTGATAATTGGATGTTTTCACTGTACCTCCTCTTTTTAGTATCACAGGTTTTTCTCTACAACCTTTCCTATGCTATAGGAGTTTGTCTGGCATTATCTCCATAACAGGTAGTCTACAATACATTGACTTCAATTACGGATTTCTTAGTTATTTATGCATCGAAACTCCTTTTCATCACTGTGTTGTTCCTCACTAATATCCTTTGCAGAAATAATGTGTGCAATTATTATTATTATTTTTTAACTCAGTATTCTATGTTTTCAGCACCATTCCTTAACCACTATCACAGTACATATATTCTCTTTCTTTAGTTCAACTATAACCTTTTGGACTCTGCTGAACTTTACCTTGACCGGAACCCTTTGGCTCCTTCTCACACAACACTTGTCACCTCCGACTTATTATCATTCTTATTACGCACTGTTCACATCAGCATCCAGTGACAATTGTTTATGAATATTGTGCATACCTCTGTATTATATTTCTAATGAGTTGATCCTTTATCCTTCTGTATATATTTCAACTTATTTTCTATGGAAGTAATTTTTCTGATGAAGGTCCAGGCTTGGACCGAAAAGTTTAAAAATATAAACTTCTGTCTATATGGAAGCCACAATAAAAACATTGTTCACCTGCTTCTATTGTTGAGTGCCAAGTTTATTATATCATCTGGTACCTGATACGGCGTGTCTGACCTACTTGAAAATGGCGTGGCCAGTCATGCTGCCACTGAGAACTACCTTCTGGCATCGAGATCCTTCCTGTGGTACATGCAGACTTTCTGTAACTAAACCGCAGATGTTATTGATCGAGAAAAAACACACAGCAGAAAAAAAAAAGCCTGTGACCGAACTGAAAGCGGAGTAAAAAAACGTTGCTGCAGCCAACCAGATGCAATGACCACCGGACGTCTCTCACTGAGCGGTGAACAGAAGAGAGCCTGGACAGATGCTGCAAAAGACCCTGAGGTATGAGAAAGAGGGCATTCCTGACTCACCAGCTAGGACAGAAGAGCAGGACCGATGCAGCACTTGATCTCAGCACATCTGAACCACTGATACAGCACGGAATACCAACACCACGGCAGCAGTCCACTTAAGACCCGTCTGATCCACTGAAAATACAACAGTTTCTAATGGCTCTACTGTACCTGTTAGGCGGTGCGTAGAAACCTGGATAGCGGATAGAGTACTGCTGCGATTGGCTCTCAGTATTCTGCGACTACAATCGTGCGGAGAGAACCCTGGAGAAGGGTACGGGAGAGAGCATTAGGTATTACGGTCTTACCTGTAGTAAACAGCACTACGAAGTCTGTGCTGAGGTATAACCTGTACGGTCATTTGGCCTGACAGAAGAACAGTAGGCTTGGAATCAGAGGGAGAATAAACTCTACTCCCTGTTGTGCACCTGGGTTAAGACCCTTGGGCCTGCGATTGGTGGTCAGCTTCTTCGTTCACTGAGCCACAGCAAAACATGCCGGAGAAAACCCTCTCCCTATAGAGTATCTCCATGAACTCAGATGCGAGTCAAAGACCGTGGAAGGTGGTCTGGACCGACTGAACGAAAACCGCCTGATCTGCGGATTCCGTAGCGGTATCTTTGATGCCTCAGGTCTGATTGACTGTAACAATCGGGCTCTGCCGTCCAGCTGGAGGCCTGTTCTGAATCCAGGTTTGACTCATCTTCCGAAAGCGCGTCCGAAGACGCCTCGCCTGATCCCGGAGAAGAGGACGCTAGAGAGGGATCGCGCCATGAAGGTTGCCTGGTGAGATGGAGCGGGAAAAGGATCTAGAACGGAGCTCCGGTCTAGGTTCCTTATGGCCTGGATTGGATGGGCCGGAAAGGGAAACTTGTGGTCTGCTGGCTAGTACGGGTGCTGAAAAGGGCACCCTGTCTAATACGAACGCTATGGTTTGAGACACAGTGGTGAGGTCCGCCACAGATTGTGAGAGATGCAGCCCACTCTGGGGTAGGGGTCTCAGAATCGCCTGGGGCAGAAAGGGGCTCCTGTACCGTGGGGGTCGCGGAGGAATTGACTGTTTGGCTCTAGATTAGTATTGCTTCAGTGACTGTACTGCTCTGGAATATTAAAGCACCAGTGCTCAAGAGAACTATTGCACCAGAAAAAAAGGCAACCGCTGAGAAGTGTGCTCAGAATAGTGTTTCAAACTCAAGCGTAGCCGCTAGTCAATCCCATTATGCTGTTAAATAAAGCTAGCCACCACACTTACCAAGTGCCACGCAACCCGGAAGGCCTTCACCAATCGCACGTGACCTGTGAGTCACAGTCTCGGCGCGCAGGAGAGAGGCGTCACCAGGGAGAGCACCCGTCACATGACCGGAGCTCAGCACTGACCACCGCCGCACACCAAGCACGTCACTAGACTGCGACACACCGAGCAAGCGATCCGGGCCATCACCCAGGTAACACTATCAATCAGCGCAGACACAGTAAAAAATCACTGGCTACCGTCGTGCATTGTGCGCGTCATCATCTGTAACACACCGCAGACACAATCAAAGCCATCACCCAGGCAACGCTATCTATATATTAAATATAGTAGTGACATATAAAATTAACAGTAATTAAAATACACCATATGACCAATATTTAGCAAGCAGAATCATGGCGCTTTTCTTTCCTAGGAGCAAAGCTTTAGATGCTTAGCATTTGTAGTTTTGCTCATTTACAGCAACCATGTACTCTTTTGGTTCTGATCAATAATCAGTTTGCATTGACAAGCCTTTGATTACGCTCGGATCATTAATCAGTATACTCATCACCTACTTGAATAGCACTACAGGATGCTCCATTGAATAAATGCCAGAAGGGCAAGGCATATTTTTCTCTGCAGCCGGTACGGTGAACGAGATATTGGAGATGAAGCCAAACTGTTCACTTCATCCTCTGTACAGTTCATTCTATCATTGCTGCTAGCATCTCCTGGTAGCTTTCCAATGCTTATCTCCCGCTGCCAGACACTGGGGAGACCTGTGTGATGAATCGACCAACAAAGATGAAGCATTGGAAGCAGTCTCTTCATCACCTGGATGGAGGGAGGCGGAGACACCAGGTGACGGCAGAAGATGGGGCGTATCTGAAAACGGCGGGAGAAAAGCCCGCCGAAATGAAAGGAAGAGGGGGCGGGGCTAAGTGCCGGAACTAGGCCTCGCTGAAGCCGGGGACTAAATTTAGAAGCCGCGGCCGCCGAGCAGGGGTAGGGATGGTAGCGCGGAGGCCCGGAAAATTACATGCCAGGTAATCCTGCGCCCTACAGCTATAAGTTACACAGGCCGAGACCACAAGCCTTTAGAAGCCCCTTGGAAAGGTAGCCTGGCACACTAATCCGCATGGGAACTAGGAAAGTTATTAGTATCTTCTTTCCTTTTCTCGCTTTTGGGGAATCTGGGGGAGAGAGGGAAAATAGAATTACCTCTCCATCTACGGATGTTGGATGTCTGAAAAGGCAGCGTTGCGGGACATCCACGTCTCCAAACACTGACAGGCTCTGGTGGGCGAGTAGGAAGGAGACGGAGGCAGGACTGATCCGGATCACCTGAACACGCTTCTGTGTTGGTGGGGTACTGCCGAGTAGACGTTTGAGGATACGGGGTGGCAGTACACGCCGTACTCATAGTCTCTGCGTGGGATTACAGTAGTGACTGTTCACACTGTATCCCTCCGGAACCTGAAAAGAAACGACGCACACTGAGGTAGACAAGGGTCTAATGAAAGACCCGTGTCCACCTCCTACTGACACTAAGCTAAAACTGAATTCCCTAGTTCCTGTCAGAGGGGTGTACACTGCGGAGGAGGAGCTAACTTTTTTTCTGCATAGTGTCAGCCTCCTAGTGGCAGCAGCATACACCCATGGTTTCCTGTGTCCCCCAATGAAGCAGTAGAGAAATTCAATTTGCAGTTATTTTGCTCAAACTGAATATTCTTATTATACCCTGGTGCCGGGAAAACCATACAAAAAAAATAATACTCACCTCACCATTCACCTGTACTGGCATCTCTTCATTCAGTCTTCTGCACCTTTTCTTTTCAACTTCCCCAGTTGTACGCCTCTTCTTCAACCTTCTTCAGTCTTTGCCAGGACTTCTGACTGAACAAGGCATTTGATGTCCCTGCATGTCATGTCAGTGCCTCTGTTGATGCACATTAGTGATGATGTGCACTGCAATATCACAGTGGCATTGACATTAGAAGCCTTTTTGAGCTGCTATTCCTGACCCAAAGGAAAGAAGGCTGAAGAAGTGGTACACGAGTAAGGAAGGAGAAAAGAAGAGAAGCAGAAGACTGGACAATGGGCTGCAGGGAAGGATATAGAAGTAAGTGGTGTGGTTAGTTTATTATTTATCCTTTTTACATTTTACAGGCAATAATGCTGACTTCTCATAGACCGAATTACAAAATGTGCACATTCTGTTGAATATAAATTTTGTAAAATTCAAAGAGAATTGAATTACACTGGAATAAATTTGCTCATATCTACTCAAAAGCTTAACATATTACTGATAATACATTCTTGTAATAGATAAAAACAATAAGCAGTACATGCATCCTTATAATAATGATACGGATAAAATTTTCCGTAGCTGTGAATATAGGTTAAGGTCTAAAAAAATGTTATTTTCTATATTCAGCATCAAGTGCATATATACAGTATTGTATACTTATTCTAATCAAGTTAGTCTGCATGATGCTTTCTCTATCACAAATTAGCATACACTTCCTTACTTTTCCTCCTTTCCTCTACTTGTGACATCTGCTTGATTTCTGCTTCTAACTTTTTCCATTCCACGGAAAACTTGATATAAAGCTATAATTAAACCACAGAAGGGATATATATTTCATTGTTGTGCCACCCTAGTATTGCTTTTGCTGTGATCTTCCTAATGCAGAGATATTCTTAATGCAAAATATAAATATGCAGATTACATTTGTGCCTAGATAATGTATCAAATTTAACTCTAACCAAATAAGTAGTCACTGTAATTCATCCTGTTATGCCTATCCATACATGAAGTTTTACTATTTTTTTATAATAATTTACAATGTTGACTCATATTTCATTGCAAAAGGCTATATGTTCAGAAGGAAAAAAATATATTATTATTATTATTATTATTATGCTTTGCTTATTTTTTAGGCTATCATATTCTGCAACGCTTTGTTGCAAATGCTACACATATTGAAAATGCTACTGTACAGAGAAGGTTTTTTTTAATGAAAATCTAAAATGAATTACACAAAATATTTGAACTAGATTCAGAGACTTCCCTTCTAGTGTATTCACATTTGAAAATCTGACACAGGAATTATAATATTTTTAATAGAATTGCTGTAGTTTTGTCTACTTTTGACAAGATCTTTTTTATTAACTGAATTTTTAATGATCAATACTAGATATAATTGAATTTTTAAAATTTGCCTGTCTGAATGAATGCAAACTGTATAAAGTCTGATTTGCATTAATTACCAAAAAATCTGCCTGCTGCCTTTTTATATATTGCAAAAGATTGCATTAGTTACAGAAGGCTGACATGATCGCAGACATGATATCACAGGCTTTCCCATAATGCCTCGCAACTAACACATCACATGGAATATTGTAGTCAATTATAAAGGATAACCATAGGCTATATAAAAACCATTTTAGAATGATTACAGGATTGTAAGAGGACATCAGAGCCCACATTTTTCAAATGTGCTTGAAGCAACTATACCGACTTTTTAAATATTTTTGCAATTGTTTTTGTCAAAGGACAATAATTGTGATTGAAAAATGCTAAAGAAAATTCCCAAAGATCCAAAAATAAAACTGCAAACATTTTTTTGTCAAATTTTACAACTTTACATGCCACACCAATACAGTGATTTGAAGCAGGTACTGGGTTTTTGTCATGTTGTTACTTATCATTTCTTGTTTTGTCATCTTTGGGTAAGGGGTTCATTTTTTTGGAAAAAAATTAAAACAATTCTAAAATATTTAGACATTTAACAATATATGTCTGTTTTTGCAAACCTGTTTTACTACTGTCAATGCAACCCTCTTCTACCACTCTTGACACACTGATAGCAACTCCACAGTAGAAATGCTAGCACAGGCTTCCAGTATCTGTTGTTTCAGATGCTGCACATCTTGTATCTGAAGGCAATTGTCTATGCTGTGAAGGTACAAGATGTGCAGCATCTGAAACAACAGATATTGCAAGCTAGCATTTCTTCTGCGGTGTTGCTGTCAGTGTGTCAAGAGTGGGAGAAGAGAGTTGCATTGACAATCCAACACAATGGGCAGCACTTTGAACACATTTTATAAGTGGTCATAAACTTATTAATAACTCATGAAATAATAAAGTTATGCTAAAACCGAGCACACCATTGTTTTTCTTGTGAAATTCTCAATAAGTTTGTTTTGTCACATGACCCTCTTCCCTTTGAAAAATATAAAGTTGAATCCAAAATGGCCGACTTCAAAATGGCCGCCATAGTCACCACTCATCTTGAAAAGTTTTCCCCCTCCTATATACTAACGTGTCACAAACAGGAAGTTGATATTACCAACCATTCCCATTTTATTTAGGTGTATCCATATAAATGGCCCACCCTGTATTATGTTCTTTGCACCTGTTCTGCAAAGTTTGAGCTGAGTGTTAGTAGCATAATTGACCCGATTCTCTCACATGAGAGAATCAGCAGCCAGTGTGAGCGTACTCTTATGGCCAACCTGTCACTTCATTTTTCACCTATAAGCTGCGGCCACTGGCTTTCAGGGCTTATCTACAGCATTTTATAATGCTGTAGATAAGCCCCCGATCTAACCTGAAAGGTAAGAAAACAAGTTTTATTATACTCTCCCAAGGGCGGTCTGGTCCGATGGGTGTCGTAGGTCTGGGTCCGGCGCCTCCCATCTTCATACGATGTCATCATCCTCCTTGCTTTGTGTCACGGCTCCTGCGCAGGCGAACTCATCTGCCCTGTTGAGGGCAAAGTACTGCAGTGCGCAGGCGCCGAGAAAGGTCAGAGAGGCCCAGCGCCTGCGCACTGCAGGAATCTGCTCTGCCCTCAACAGTGCAGATCAGTATGCCTGCGAAGGAGACACGACACAAAGCAAGGAGGATGACGACATCATATGAAGATGGGAGGCGCCGGACCCATCGGACCAGACCGCCCCGGGTGAGTATAATAAAACTTGTTTTTCTTATCTTTCAGGTTAGATCGGGGGCATTATAGAATGATGTAGATAAGCCCCAAAAGGCTGTGGCCGCAGCTTATAGGTGAAAAAAGAGGAGACAGGTTCCCTTTAATGTCAATATCTCAAACTAGAAGTGCAGACCAGATTATTGGTAGAAAGTTGTTGTTTTTTCAATTTATGTGCAAAAGACAGTCAAAAACTTTGAGTTATTTCAAGAAAATTATTTCCAAATAAATTTTTATGAGCTTTTCAACTAATTTTTAAGTGGTTTTGACTTGTTTTTGAAACATTTTCTAAGCGTTTTTATTTCTGAACCATTGTTTGCAGCATTTTGATTGAACACTGGCTAGTTTGAAGTCAACTCCTTCGAAAAAGAGACATACGCTTTGTTATTTTTCACCAAGTGTTTTTCATATCCTGAAGTAGAAAACAGTGCTCAAAGCACCAAATGTGAATGGCAAGTTTTATTTTACAATAGCAATGAGTAGAAAGAGTCTTTCAAGCATTTTTAGTGATATTTCAGGCATTTCTAGAGTTGGGATGCTCAAAAAATATTGCTCAAGAACTATTTGTGCACATAGAAGCAATTCTGGACAATTTTTCTATTTAATGTTATCTAGTATAATTGCCTGCTTGTGGCTTCACACTGTTCTCTTTAGAAAAGAAATGTGCAGAGTAAGGCCGGGATCACACATGTGAGAAACTCGCACGATTCTCTCGCATCAACACCCAGCACTGCCACCAGCACTCGGACCGGAGCATGCAGCTGCGTGTATTTCTATGCAGCCACCTGCTCTAGTCCGAGTGCCGGAGGCAGTGCCGGGTGTTGATGCGAAAAACTCACATGAGAATCATGTGAGTTTCTCGCATGTGTGATCCCGGCCTAACTCTTGTGAGCTCACAACATGCAAGATATTGATGTGAATCAGTTAAAGACTCCACTGAATAGAATTTATCAATATAGCAGAGGTTCACTAACTGGTTTAATCTATCTCCATGGCTATTGGAACATTCACTCTAAAGAACCAATATTTTCCATGTGAACGTAGTCTTCCTTTTTTTCAATTTTTGAGGTTAGTTTTAATACCAGTTGAACACCTTTTAATTGCCCCAACAAATATGATCATTTTTTCAGGTCATGTTTATTCCTTTATCATTATAGCTTATCTATGTTCTGAAGAAGAAGAAGCACATTTTTTATAATGGTTTCTCAAACATGACAATGACAAAGTGACCTTTCTTCAATGGCAATACATCTAAGCATTCTTGTCAAGTTATTGAATGTGAGAAATCTGAGGTAGCACAGCAGTTTGGAATTTTAATGGAAGCCTGTCACCTTGGAAACCTCTATTTACCTGCAGATGTAGGGTGAATCTGCAGGTAAATAACCCTACATTGCTGCCTGACCACCTTTCTAAAAGTACACCTACTGGGAGAAAAAAACTTTATTCCTTCTGGGAGCTGCCAGTTTTCAGTGACAAGGAGCGATTACAGTCACCACTCATAGCATTATTCACTATGCTGTGAGTGACGGATGTAAATTGATTTACAGCTCACTCTACACAGATGCACTGCAAACCAAGCTGTCTAAAATAGTTTCTGGGGTTGAGTTGACACTCACAGTATATTAAGTGGTTCCGTGAATATTGACTGTAGCCGCTCTGTGAACCCCGTCATGACTAGAGTTGAGCGATACTTTCCGATATGCTAAAGTATCGGAATCGGAATGGTATCGCCGATATCACTAAAATATCGGCGATACCCGATACCGATACCGGAAGTCCCATGTAAGTCTATGGGAACAAAATATCGCAACTAAAAAAACCCCATTCTTTCCTTGTAAACACTAAATATACACACATAGAATACATATATATATATATATACATGTCATTGTGACATATATATATACATATATGTATAGTTTATACACTTCTACATAGTAGTAGTCGGGGTCACCCGACATGAAATGACACTTGGTGTACATAGGGTTAAACATTTCTTTTCATGTCCTTTGCTATCTAATTTGCACAAACAATTAAATCAGACTATGTGTGCAAAATTTTCACACCTCTAGGGGTTAATTAAAGGTGTAAATTCGTTGTAAAAAAAACGGACTTTTTTGCTACGAATTTACACCTTTAATTAACCCCTAGAGGTGTGAAATTTTGCACACATAGTCTGATTTAATTGTTTGTGCAAATTAGATAGCAAAGGACATGAAAAGACATGGTTAACCCTATGTACACCAAGTGTCATTTCATGTCGGGTTCTGCATTTTCACAAAAGCCGGCAATTGAATTAGCGGCTATTATACTATGTAGAAGTGTATGAACTACAAATATAAATATATATATATATGTGTCACAAATTCAATGACATGTATATATATATATGAGGTGTAAAATTGCTGAAAAAAAATGCGTGGGCTCCCGCCCTATTTTCGCAACCAGACAGACAAAGCCAGTGAGTGGGGGCAGATAATAATAGCCCAGAGAGGGACCATTATTTTTGCCCCCCCCCGGCTACTAACATCTGCCCCCAGACACCCCAGGAAAGACAAATCTATAATTAGATTCGCCCTTTCTGGCACTTTGCCCGTCTATTCCCATTGCCCTGTAGCGGTGGCGAATGGGTTAATATGGGGTTAAAGCCACCTTGCTATTGAAAGGTGACCTTAAGCCAGGTTAATAATTGAGAGCTGTCAATTAGACAACTATCAATTATTAATCCTATTGCATGAAATAAAAATAAAACACACACACTTTAATTAAAAATCATTTTAATGAAATAAAGACACATGTTTTTGACCATCTTTTATTTTACTGCAAAAACCATTTCCTGTAATAAAAATAAAATAAAAAAGCAAAATTATTCTTACCTATCCCATGCACAGTCAGGTCCCACGGTGTAATCCTTCAGAAAGGGTTAATGTTTACTGCAGGGACCGCAGCTAATGCTGCAGCCTCACAGTAAACCCCAAATGAATGAGTTCCTCTCCTGCCTGACAGGAGAGTAAAGGCTGGGTGTCACATAACGATACACCAGCGATCCCGACAACGATATGCACTTGTCAGGATCGCTGGTGTATCGCTACATGATCGCTGCTGAGCTGCCAAACAGGCAGCTCAGGCAGCGATCTGGGACAGCGACACTGCGGGTAACATCGCTTAAGGGCCCGTCTCACATAGCGATATCGCTACCGAGATCGCTGCTGAGTCACTAGTTTTGTGACGCAGCAGCGAGCTCACCAGCGATATCGCTGTGTGTGACATTCAGCGACGATCAGCCCCCTGCCGGGTATCGCTGATCGTCGCAGAAATGTCAGGACCTTTTTTTGATCGCTGGTTTCCCTCTGACAGGCACGCATCGCTGCGTGTGACAGGCGGGAAACCAGCGATCAAAGGTCCTGACATTTCAGCGACGATCAGCGATACCCGGCAGGGGGGCTGATCGTCGCTGAATGTCACACACAGCGATATCGCTGGTGAGCTCGCTGCTGCGTCACAAAACTAGTGACTCAGCAGCGATCTCGGTAGCGATATCGCTATGTGAGACGGGCCCTTAAGTGGAAAGCTTAATTGATTGCTTTCCACTTTCACTTCAGGTCAGCCAGGGACACAATCAGTGACGTCAGAGGGAACTGATTAACAAAAATAGGGGTTCCCTTCGAAAAAAAAATGGCGTGGGGTCCCCCCTATTTTTGTTAACCAGCCAGATGAAGCAGACCGCTGAGGCCTGGATTTTCAGGCTGTTAAGGAGCCAAGATCCATGGACCTTGCCAGCCTGATAATACCAGGCCACAGCAGTCTGCATATCTTGGCTGATTAACAAAAATAGGGGATCCCCTCGAAAAAAATTGGCGTGGGGTCCCCCTATTTTTGTTAACCAGCCAGATGAAGCAGACCGCTGAGGCCTGGATTTTCAGGCTGTTAAGGAGCCAAGATCCATGGACCTTGCCAGCCTGATAATACCAGGCCACAGCAGTCTGCATATCTTGGCTGATTAACAAAAATAGGGGATCCCCTCGAAAAAAATTAGCGTGGGGTCCCCCCTATTTTTGTTAACCAGCCAGATGAAGCAGACCGCTGAGGCCTGGTTTTTCAGGCTGGTAAGGATCCAATATCCATGGACCTTGCAAGCCTGATAATACCAGGCCACAGCAGTCTGCTTAGCTTGGCTGGTTAACAAAAATAGGGGATCCCCTCGAAAAAAAAAACGGCGTGGGGATCCCCCCTATTTTTGTTAACCAGCCAAGTAAAATGCAGACTGCTGCGGCCTGGTATTAAAAGACTGTCAAGGCCCATGGATTTTGGCCCTCAACAGCCTGATAATACCAGGCTACAGCAGCCCCACATTTGGCGCATCAAAAGATGTGCCAATTGTGGCACTTTACCCGGCTCTTCCCACTTGCCCTGTAGCGGTGGCAAGCGGGGTAATAAGGGGTTAATGTCACCGTTGATTGCACGGTGACAATAAGACCGGTTAATAATGGAGAGGCGTCAATAAGACACCGATCCATTATTAATCCCAAAGTTATTAAATGTGTAAAAAAAAGACAAAGCAAGAAAAAAGTCTTTTAATGAAATAAAAGAGACAACACAGTTTTCATTTCTTTTATTATACACTCATTCCTGCGACGCCATCGATCTCCTGTAAAAAAAGAAAAAAAACAAACCAACAGTATACCACCTGTCCGACGCAGTCCATAACGATAGTCCCACGACGATCCAGCTCTGCTACATCGCAATGACAGGCAGAGCCTGTCATTGCAACGCAGCACAGCTGATTACCTGCTTCCCCGGCGGTGACGTCATCGGACTGACTGCTTTACGGCCGGGATTACCCAGCAGTCACTGCAGTTATCGCGAGAAACTGCATGTGACCGCCGGGGAGAAGAGGATGGCGGCCATGAAGCAGTCCAGGACGTGACCGCCGGAGATCTTCTGCCGGGTAAGTGCCGCTGACTCCTGACAGACCCGACAGACGGACACTGACAGTGACAGTGACATCCCGATTCCGGTATCCGATAAGACGAAAATATCGGAACTCGGAATCGGAATTCCGATACAGCTAATATCGGCCGATACCCGATATTTGCAGTATCGGAATGCTCAACACTAGTCATGACTGAAAGTCTGTGGATCCTGTTAGGAAATAAGTTATTTCCTATTGGTAAGGCAGCCGGGTAATGTTGGAGCACTATTTACCTGCTGATTAACACTATATCTGCAGGTATATAGTGCTTTCTAAAGTAACAGGTTCCATTTAAAGTGGTTAGCCACTTTTTTTTATTGATAGTTTCTCCTTAGGATAGGTCATTAATATTTGATCATAGGGAGTTGACACCGGATCCCCCTATCAGCTGATGCCAGTGCCGGCAGAGATTGAAAGTTCTCAGATGCTGCTGAAACACAGCAGCTCTGTCATTTTCATAATGACCACAGCAAGTTATTACAGATCCAGCCCCCATTTATTTGATGGAACTGCTGTATTTCGGCTGTATCCAAGAACTGCAGGCTGACTTTGCCACCAGTAACAGCTTATCGGCATGGATTCCAAATGTCGCATCCCCACCAATCAGATATAGATCACCTATTTTAGGGATAGGCCATCAATAAAACTTTTAACATAAATCAGATTATCTTAGGAAAGATTCTAGTGCTCTATTAAATTCTGCCATGAAAAAGTGAAGCTAGTTGAGTGCAAAGGGTATTAGCAAGTAACAGAAAGGATTACCTGGGACTAATTATTTTATTATTAGCAGTTTGTCAAATGTCATCTCCACAATATCATTTGGTAATGCTCCATACTATAAAAGCACATTGATAAACAAACTATTGAGGCCAATATTTGGTGACTTGATAGATTTCCAATAAAGATCATTAATATATTTATATAATCTGATGGCAAACTCTTCTTCTTTTTGAAAGTACAATGAGATGCTGATGAAAAATGATTTTTAATTGCATGGTTTTGCAGTTCTCAATTGTCTGATAGCAAATATACATTTGACATATGCCGCGCATAAGTCTTGAGTTCACATGTAGGGTACTTGCTGCAAACAAAGGTGTATCTTGGAAAATGTTTTAATTTATATAATGTACAAGGCACAGTCTAATATAAACTTGTCAATGCTATAACCACTTGAACCTTAGGCCTGCCTCTCGTTGTATTTCATCCAATCAATTAGCACAGTGTGATGCTACAATCTTTTGGACACAATAAATAACCCTACCTTGGTTTCTCTTTGGCCCATGTACAGCTCAGCAGACAGCATAGTTGGTATCTCTTACCCCTAAATGTCTGTAAAAATCTATTTTGATATAGGAAAGATGTGTATCTTCGTACCGTGTTAGCCAGTAATTGTCTTGTGTATAAATATGTGATTCTTCAGCTTTTGTTTTAGTCTTTGCCTGATGAAGAGACCTGCGTAGTCTCAAAAGCTTTGCAATTTGTTACCATCTTTTCAGTTAGCCATTAAAAGGTATCAACCACTGAGGATTCTCAAGTCTAAATATTTTTGTAAAAATCTAGATTTTTTCAGCAACCAGTAGCTGCAAAACAGAAGATAGCAATGTAGCGCATACATCACATCACAGCACTGCATAAATCTGTACCCTGATAGCTCCAAAAAATTGAACTATTCTGACCTTTTGAACGGCCAAATTTACTTCTATTAGTTATGACTGTCAATGCGACGTTTGCAATGTTAATATTGCAAGTCTACAAATCGCATTGTAGATCTTGCCTTTGGGTTGACATAAATATATCTTTATACAACATCTATTTTTTGTTTCTATTTTGATTGCCATATGGTATAATTTTTATATATTTAAATAGTTGACTTAATTCATATATTTATTATGCTACATTATCAAAATGTTTTTTTTAAATAAACATTTCTTTGCTTAATTTGCTTCTTTTATTTTACAGAGCAAGACCCAAAGTGCAGTATAATGGATATGCTGGGCATGAAAACAGTAATGGACAAGCATCATTTGAAAATCCAATGTATGATACAAACTTAAAACCCACAGAGGCGAAAGCTGTTAGATTTGACACAACGCTAAACACAGTTTGCACAGTGGTATAGCCTTTGGTGCCCATAAAGACTGATTCATAGCCATACCTCTGATGGACAAGCAGAAATTCCATTGGTGCCCTAAACCAATATGTACTACTTCTGGCTTTTGCTGCTGCAATCTTTAACACCATTGATCAACAAACGGAACATGCATTTCTAGTTCTTGATTTCAATGAGTTGAGTCTTCTGAAGATCAAGTAAAGACATCCCTCCATTTTCAATAGGATTACAATGCCTGGCTGCAAGCTGCTTACCATCAAGAATGAATTATTTCAGGAAGACTACAGCGTTATGCCACCTTGATATTTTGATGCCTCGTTTATGAAGTATATGGCAAATGCCTTTCATGCAATATTCTTGGGCACTTGGATCAGTTATGTACTGTGATGGATGAATATACCATGGTACATCTATAATTTTTTTACTTCTAGAAACATGAAAGTCCTGAATGAGACACAATAAACCTGAAAGAAAGGACAATATAAGTTATGGTTGCACATAAGAAAAATGCTTTATCATTAAATCAATGACATTTTCTAACTGTTTAAAGCAACCAGATCTATCAGACACTATTTGTGCACTGGGGTTTGCAAATTTTTTCATTCAGCTGGTGTTGCAAAATATTCCTGCACAATTTTTTTGCACTAGTATGTTTGAAATGAGTGAATTCCATGTCATCAAGAAAAAAACAGGGTTTATAATGAAAATATTCAATTGTTAAAAAAAAATATTCATTCTCATATACCACCCATTTCACTAAAATCAGGTCTCACGGTTCTGGAAGTCATAATGAATCATCATTTCCTAACAAAAAGAAACAGTGTTTCTGTTCATTTTATTACAGACAGATTTTACATCTTCATAAACCATCATCTGACATCATGTCCAGAAGCAGCAGTCGATTTTTGTACAATATATATTTTATGTCTTATTTTCTTATAAAAAAAAATAAATAAAAAACAGGGTTGACTTTAAAAATTTGTATTATACAATTAAACAATGGGTGTTTGACAAATTGTGAAAAGTTATTTATTCAAAAAAAGGCTCAAGTACAAAATGATTTTACTGATTTATATTTTAAGGTTTTAGTACAGTAGGTTTTACTTTCTTTGATGCAGTAAGTGTTCTAATGTTACAAAACACTTGCAAGCAAATTTCTTTACCAATGACTTTAAATTTATTTAATGATAAATACACCTCTTTTTCCCTTTGTCTTAAAAAAGTTAAATTTTTAAAGATAACTATTCTATTATGGCATATAGACATACTGGCCTTATCCTCTCCCACTGATATAAGCAGTGGGCATTGGTTTATTAAAGGGAATGTAACAGCTATTTTTTTAATTAATTAAAATCAGAAAATAAAAATACTTCTATTTTCTAATTATTATTTTTTCTATGCAATGATTAAGAGGCAGTAATTTTTTCAGAGGCGCTGCATTGTGAATGTCAATAGAAAACTAACTGAATTCTAAAGAAGAGTTCTTTGCGCATGGTCTCTGACCTCAACAAAGGTCATTGAGCAGTAAAAGAGAGGAGATAATCAGCATCAATTATACATGAAGCATCGTGTGTCGTCTATATGCAGTTTATAATAAAAGTATTCCTTCTTGAGATATTGTGAAACCTACTGAGAAATTATCTCTGCAGATAAGGAATGAATGTACCGTATTTTTCGGACCATAAGACGCACTTTTTTCCCCAAAAATTTTGAAGGAAAATGGGGGTGCGTCTTATGGTCGCAATGTACTTACAATCTGGCGGCGGTCCGGTGGCGGCGGCGGTCCAGTGGCGGCGGTCCCAATGCAGCCTCCGGAGCGGTGGTGTCGGGGCTCTAATGTGGCTGCAGCAGGGCTCTGTGCTCCGTGGGGGGCTCCGCCGGCATTTCGTCATAAACTCGAAAGCCCCCCGCTGCTCCGCTGTAGCGATGCGGTGGCTTCCTGAAACATGGCCGCCAGGGGCCTCCAGAAAGATGGCCGCCGCAACGAGAAATTCAAATCTCGACAAAGATCTCGGCAACGAGATCTCGTCTCCCGAATCCTGAGAGATCTCGCTGCCGAGATTTGAATTTCTCGTTGCAGCGGCCATCTTTCCGGAGGCCCCTGGCAGTCATGTTTCAGGAAGCCACCACGTCGCAACAGCGGAGTGCGGGCTTTTGAGGTTAAAACGAAATGCCGGCGGAGCCCCCCACGCAGCACAGAGCCCCGCTGCAGCCACATCAGAGCCCCGACACCACCGCACTGGAGGCTGCATTGGGACTGCTGCCACCGGACCGCCGCCAGATTGTAAGTACATTGCCACCCCACAGAGCACAACCACCCCACTGAGCACAACCACCTCACAGAGCAAAACCACCCCACAGTGCACAGCCACCCCACAGAGCACAGCCACCCCACAGAGCACAGCCACCCCACAGAGCACGACCACCCCACAGAGCACGGCTGCAACACAGAGCACCACCACCACACCAGCCTGGAACACCGAACGACCCCTGTGACCACTCCTCTACCTGTGCTGATCCCTTCGCTGGTAACCTGAATTCGGACTGTAAGACGGACCCCCATTTGACACATTATTTTTTTCCCTATTTTCCTTCTGAAAATTTTCGGTGCGTCTTATGGTCCGGTGCATCTTATAGTCTGAAAAATATGGTAGTGTTATTTTTAATATAGATAAGGAGAGAAATACTAACAAATAAAAAAATTAACATGCCACCTTCATTTTATAATATCGATAATTTTCTCACAATATATTACCTTTAAAGGCAATGTGTCATCAGAAACTTACTTGCTATTTAACCCCCTCACGACGTTTGACTTACATTAACGTCATGGTTGGAACTGTGCCCGCATTATCATTATCAGGGCCTCATTACAATATTAAGAAAGTATATACTCATAAAGGCTCTGTACACAGTGCAAAGCTAGACATTTTTAAAGAGAATCATCCATAGACCATTGAAGCAAACAACTGGAGCCTCATTCAAATATTAAGAAAGTGTAGTTGTGGTACGTCTACACTCATAAAGGCTCTGCACACAGTGCAAAACCAGAAAAAAATTATAAGTAGGGTCATCCATAGACCCTTGAAGGCAACAACTGGAAGGCCTCATTCAAATTTTGAAGATTAGAAACACTTTATGTGCTGCTGTGATCTGGGAGTGAGGAAAAGTTGGGGGCTAAGTCAGGCTTTGTTTATTTTTATCACAGTGAGCCTGTCATTTTCTGTTGACAGATGTAAGCACCTGTCTGTTCTGATCTGCCCAGCGGCACTGAAAACCCACTCAGAGAAGACACTATCGGCAGGGCAGCACAACACCTCCAAGGCACAGAGGAACAGCTCATGCCAGGTGTCCAGCTTTGAGACATAATAGCTGTAAGTCGCTGAGGAATTAAGGAGTACTTGCTTGATTTGCCAGGTATTGCTTGACTATCTTTAAAAACTTTTCCCTCCTTGTCAAAAATACCCAGTGCCTTGATGCTGAGAGGGTGTCATGAAATTTGCCCAGACCTTTCACAGTGTACCCCTGCCTCTGCTGTACTCTGTGTGTGTCTCCCTTTTTTCTCCTCCTTGGTGGGGCAAGGAGATTGCCTTCTGCCATCAGCATTGTCTGATGTGAATTTTTTTTAACATATTTTCCATAATGGCCTTCTGGTATAGAACCATTTTGGTAGACATCTCTGCCTCAGGAAGGAGAGATGCAAGGTGCTCCTTGTAGCGTGGGTCTAGCAGGGTGAACAACCAGTACACTTTTTTGGCCAAGAGTAATATAACGAGATGGTCACGGGAAAGGCAGTTGTACATAAAGTTGGCCATATGTGCCAAGGTCCTTACAACCAACACTTCCCTGTCTCCTAGAAGATGACAACTCTCCATCTCTTCCTCCTCCCTCTCTCATTCCCCTCCTCAGCACATCCATGTAGGAGAGATGAGACAAAGCTTGTGCGGGTATGAGTCTCTTTTGCGCTAGCAACCAGCTCCTGTTTTTTCTCCACCTCCTCAACCTCCACAATCTGATTGTTACACAATCTGCAGTGAGCAGATAAGATGAGGCTGGGCTGGGTAGTATCACCCTGTCTCATGTCTTCCTCCATCTCCATCTGATATGCATGCAAAGCTTCATGTCTAATTCTGAGAAACGACTGTTTAAGTAGGCACATAAGCGGGATCGTTATGCTGATTATAGCTTCAACACTGCTAACCGTTTTTGTGGAGGCCTCAAAGTCTTAGAGAACCACACAAATATCATACATCCACGCATACTCTTCAGTTGCTATATGCAGAGACTGACCAGAATATCTATGGGCATGTTGGAGCTGTTATTTTACAACTGGCATCTGCTGTTCTCAAAGCCTTGACAGCATATGCAGTACGGAGTTCCAGTGTGGCGTCACCTCATATACCAGTTGGTGAGGGGACACTTGAATGCGCTTCTGCAGCACTGCCAGAGCAGTGGCAGCTGTTGTTGATTTGCAGAAATGGGTACTGAAGTGGTGTACCTTGACAAGAAGCTCTGACAAATCTGCGTAGATTTTCAGAAACCACTGAACTACAAATTTGAACACGTGGGCCAAGCATGGTCCATGTGTGAGCTTGCCAAACTTTCTAGCCCACACAAGGTTAGGCCATTATCACATACGAATATGCCTGGTTGTAGATTCAGCTGTGAAAGCCACAGATCTGTCTTGTCTGTTATTCTTTTTTAATAACTTTGCTGTGGTGTGCGGTTTGTCTCCTGGACAAATTAGTTTCAGCAGAGCCTGTTGCCACTTCGCTGAGGCAATGCTGCAGTGTCCAGCTTCTGCTGATGTGGATGACGTGCTCTGACATAACAAATCAGAGATGGAGAATGAGTAGTATCAGTAGGGGGTGCAGGAACTGGTGTAGGAGGTGATAGAAACTCTGATAAAAGTAGGGCCATCAATCCTCGACGTCAGTAGTACATGTGCCTTGCCAGGGTGGGTCTCGGCCCCGGCTTCCACAATGTTCACACAGTGTGCTGTCAGGGAAATGTTGTGTCCCCTGCCCACAAGCACTTGTTCCTGTGTCTGTTATTAAGTGCACAATCCCAGTAAGTGCATTGGTATGGACACAGGTGATGTTCCTGGACACATGCTGGTTCAAAGTGGGGACGTCACATCGGGAGAAATAGTGATGGCTGGGGACCGAGTACTGAGGAACAACTGCTGCCTTGAGTAGACAGAAATTTTTAAAGTCCTCATGCCTAAATGGCAAATGCGCCTGTATAGCATTTGGGCCTGTGGATGGGTGGCTGGGAACTTTCTTTTTCATTCCAAGGTCTGGGGTAGTGACAGCTGAATGCTGTGCTGGGACAAGGTTTTGGAACTAACTGATGATGGTGCAAGGACAGTTGCTGGGTAAGAGGAATCTTTGCAAGTGTCAAGAACAGGGGATTGGCAAGCACCCAGCACAGAGGAAAAGGTAGTGGTGTCATCCACTTTCACCAATTGTGGACCCAGGCACTTGATCCACCAAGTCGAGTGCTTAAATAATATGTGGCTAATTACACTGGTGGTGGTTAGGCTCTTAGTGGTCAAGCCCCTGCTGATCTTGGTATGGCACAGGTTGGAAATAACCACTTTTTTGTCTCAGAACACTCTAAAAAAGTCACAGACTGTGGATCATCTAACTCTTTGACGAAGAAATATACTAGTGTCGGTGGTCTATGAAACAGTTGCCTGCCATTCCACTCTGGTCCCCTCACTGCATCTTCCTGCCTGCTTTGGTGATGCTTATCCCTCCCACTCAGCGCTGCAGGCCTTGCTCTGCTTGCCAGCTTACCAGGTTGAGTCAGTGAGTCCATAATCCACTACCAAGTCGCCACACCTGGTTTTCTTGACTTTCTTGACTTAACAATAACCTGACTTATGGCACCTGTGTCTCATCATTATCTACCTCCTAACACAAAATTTGCCTTTCCCCACCATCATCTTCATGTGATTGTGGCTCCTATAAGTTTTGTGCATTACTAAAGAGCATGTCCTCCTGTCCATCTTGTAACATGCAGGGTGAGAGGCCACAATGAAGAAATGATGCTTGAAAGAGCTTCTTGAAGAGTCCCAGTGTGGGATCATACATCTCCTGGGACTTGACATAGGGGGGAGGAGGGAGGGTCAAGGTGAGGATTATGTGATCCAGACTGTTGGCTGGTGAGACTGAACCATATGGAAGACTGGGTGGTGCTGGCAAACATGCTGGAAGCTTTATCTGCTTTCCAACTGACCACCTGTTCACGCTGGTCTGGCTTCATAAGTGGTGTCCCATTCCTCCCTGCAAATTGGGACAGGAAGCTATGTGTCATGGATTGTTGTGTCAAACCTGCCTCACGTACATGCCATATATATTTTCTGATTGCTAGGTCTCTGGAAACCAAGTGTTAAGCGTCGGGATTCTCCTTCTGCACTGGGTAGATCCCAAGTCTTATCTCCCTCTGCAGTCTCCCATTCTTCTTCGACCGCAGTGGAGCCTGCACAGCAAAGACGTCGGTTTCAGCATCTTGCTCAGATTCGTGTTGTGTGCTCTGTTACTGCTGGTTCTCCAGCTACTTCCATAGTAACTAGCAATAGGCAGCGACGAGCAGACGTTCTTGAGGTTAAGTCCGGGAATCACCATACTGGGCATGCTCGTGAGGTGACAACCTCTCATTGGTGGTCGGTCGTCAGCTGCTCAAGTCCTGTGCCAGCTCCGGATTGGCCAGCGAGCAAAGTCCTGTCTGAATGGACTTAGGCGCAGTCTATAAAAGGATCTTTGTGGCGCCCGTTGGTGCGCTAAGATCACTTGCACTTGTATTGCTGTGTGTGTGTGTAGGGGGGACAGTTACCACCCTGTATGTATGTGTGCTGCTACTGGCACTGCAAGTGTGGTTCTCATTAGGCAGTGTAGGGTGGGAACTCCTGCTTGAGGTTAGCACCTGCATCGGGCGACGGTGATCGCATGTGCGAGTTTCACAGACCATGTGCCAGGGCAGGCTCAATTACTAGCATAGTGGGGGGTAAGTTATAGGGACCCCAACTAGTGTCATTCCCGCTGCATTCCTCTGACCTTTAACAGGATACAGCTCTCAGTATTCTACAGTTTCTCTGCTGCTCTGTGGAGTAACAGAGCTCGCTATTAAGTTTGCTGTTCACACAGTATGACGGTTAACACTGTTTGCTGAGGTTGTTATTCTGCTACCTTCTGTTCGCCATTTTCACACTAGCTGCGGTTTTCCATCTCTGCACCGTGGACCCAGGGTTGTGAACGCACTTTACCATCATATTTTATTTAGTGCATTCCGCAAACCCTAACACCAAGTTTCCTTGATTAATTGAATCTTTATTTTTTTTAATAAAAAAATGTGGTCCCCCATAGCAGGCCAATCCTTTTTTTTATTTCAAATCACTGTAATTTCACACAAAGCAAGTTAAACTGTATCGATGACAATACTCAAATTTTAAAGAAAAATGTAGTCACCTGTGGCAGGCTAAGCATTTTTTTAAAATTTCAAACCACAGTAATTTCACACAAAGTTAGTTAAACTGTATGTATGACTATCAGTCAATTTTTCACACAAAACAAAATGTGGTCACCTGCAGCAGCTATACATTTAGCAACTGACTGCAAAGCCCTCAGCCCTGCCTGGAGTCTGTATTCAGCCACTCTCCCTGCTCCAGCAGCTGCCCCTGGGCTAAATGCAGAATGTATCTCATAGAAACAGCAAAGCACAAGATTAGCCCTTAGAAGGACTTTTAATATGATGGCTCAGCAAAGTATCACCACTAGAGGACTGTGATTCTTAAAACTGTGTACACAGGCCTGGACAACTACTCTCTCCCTCCAATCAGAACTGTCCATGAGATGTACAATGGTGTCAGTGTGCCCAGTGTGGCGGTGCCAGTCATTTTATAACCTCTGATAAATCCTGCATGTTTATTGGCTATGCAACAAGTGTCAAACATGTGGGGTGGGAATTCGAGCGTTAAATATGAGCAGCAGCCAATGCTTGACGAATGCCAAGTACATCCGAGCAACCAGATACTCGACTAATATCCAAGTATCACCAAGCTCGTTCGCTCAGCACTATTTTTCATCAAACTGGTCAGAAAAAGTGGAATAAAACTAGATTAAAAGTCAATTGGAAATAAAGATGGTATCGCTGAAAATGTGATCTTGTCCTATAAAAAAACAAGCCATGATAGAGCTCTGTCATCAATTAAAAAAACAGTTATAGCTTTCAGATTTCACCGTTGCAAAAACAATTCTTGTTTCTTAAAAATTGTTTCATATGTGTGAAAGAAGCAAAAAATAAAAGATTATATAAAGGTGGTATCACTTTAGTCGTACTCACGCAAAGAATAGACATGTCTTATCACTTTTACCATATGGTGAACAGCAAAAAATTAGTGGTTTTTTTCATTCTGCCTCCCAAATCGGAACAGATCGAGATCAAAAAAAGTTGAAAATGGTATAGATATAAAGGTCAACTTGTCTTGCAAAAACAAGCCCTCAAATTACTTTGTTGGCAGAAATGTAGAAAAAAAAATTTTTGCAAAAAAAGTGTATGACGGCAGCCAAAGATAAAAAAAATAAAAATCTCGTATCTCTGTAACTGCACCAAACAGAATAATGAAGTCATCTAATCACTTATACTGCACAAAGAATGATGTAAGAAGTAAATAAACCAATTCTTGACATGCTGGTGATTCCTGCTCTGATCCCAGCAGCTGCTTAATGCTTGTAAGCAGCGCATGGCAGGGATGTCATGCACTGCTTGCAAGCCTAAGGGCAGCTGACAGAATACTCAATGCTATGCACTCTGGGACTGCGTGCGCAGAGAGCAGTGAGTATTCATTGCTCTCTAGCGAGCACACTATCAATCGTAGCCTTCCTGCAGCTGCCGGGCGGTCACATGTGCCAATACTTAAGAGAAATGAGTATCCACTGTTATGATTTGGTAGCTGAGGAGAGCAGGCAAAAAAAAGGAAATACACCAGAGCAGTTGGAAACTATGAGATTGCAGTACCCTGACTAACCACCACAACTAGAGGCAGCCGTGGAGCGTTCCTACGTTGGTCCTAGACGCCTCGTCACAGCCTGAGAAACTAACTACACCTAAAGATAGAAAGAGGAAAGCTATCTGCCCCGGAGCAGATCCCCAAAGAACATAGAAAGCCCCCAAACATGTAATGGCGGTTAAACAAGAAGAAATACTGACACAGACAGAAAATAGTATGAGCAAACGTTGGGGCCCAAACTTACTAAATAGAAAAGGATAGGAAGGGCACTTACTGCAATCTCAAAAAACCCTGAAAAGCATCAACTCTACTAATTTCAAAAACACCTGAGATCACACGACCTCTACCACCTAAATTAGTTCTCTGGTGTAACCAAAAACAAAGCAGCAGCCACTGAAAAAACTGGAAAAAGCAAATGTACAAACATCAGTGGCTGAACTGAACTGAGAGGGCAAAAGCCCCCATAGGGGACCCTGAAGGCCCCCACAGAAGTGCAGGACAAAATGCAAAAATCAAGCACAAAAACAAAAGAAGAAAATGTCTTATCTGTTAGCAGGAGATTCAGACACGACACAGCAGGCTACCAAGGAAACAGGAATCAAGGATTGAGACCAGAACAATTGATCACCGGCAACCCTGATGGGAAGGCGACTCCCTTATATAAGACCAGTCAGTAACACCTGATTCCCAATCCTCACAATCTTCACTGGACAGTCCAGTACCGTTTGTAACCACCAGAGGGAGCTTCTGCTCAGAACTCATTTCCAGCCTATTCACAACAGTACCCCCCCTCGAGGAGGGGTCACAGAACCCTCATTTGAGCAACCAGGTCGGTCAGGATGAGTTCTATGATAAGCACGGATGAGTCTCCTAGCATGGATGTCCGAAACAAACACCCAAGAATTGTCTTCCTGACCATAACCTCTCCATTTAACCAAATACTGGAGTTTCCGTCTAGAAAAACGAGAATTCAATATTTTCTCAACCACATACTCCAGATTGCCCTCAACCAAAACAGCATCAGGAGGCACAGTAGTAGGAACCACTGGCTCAACAAACCTCTTCAACAAGGACTTGTGGAACACGTTATGGATCTTAAATGTCCCTGGAAGAAGCAAATGAAAAGAAACAGGATTAAGAATCTCCATGATCTTATAAGGTCCAATGAACCTACGCTTAAATTTAGGAGATGCCACTCTCATAGGAATATTTCTTGAGGACAACCAGACCAAGTCCCCCACTTTAAACCGAGGACCATCAGTCCTATGCCGGTTAGTAAACCGCTGGGCCCTCTCCTGAAAGAGGGACAACCTCTCCACTACCTGGTCCCAAATCTGTTGCATACGCTCCACAACAGAGTCAACACCTGGACAGACAGAAGCCTCCGTCTGTCCTGAAGAAAATCGAGGGTGAAACCCAGAATTACATAAAAATGGAGACATCAAAGTGGCAGAGCTAGCCCTATTATTAAGAGCAAACTCAGCCAAAGGCAAAAAAGAGACCCAGTCATCCTGATCAGCAGACACAAAGCATCTTAGATAAGTCTCCAATGTCTGGTTTGTTCTCTCAGTTTGACCATTGGTCTGAGGATGAAACACCGAGGAGAAAGACAATTGAACACCAATTTTAGAACAAAAGGTCCTCCAAAATCTGGAAACAAACTGGACTCCTCTGTCAGACACAATGTTCTCAGGAATGCCGTGTAAACGAACCACGTGCTGAAGGAACAAAGACACCAATTCAGAGGAGGAAGGCAACTTAGGTAATGGCACAAGATGTATCATCTTGGAAAACCTATCGCAAATCACCCAGATGACGGTCATTCTTGAGAAACAGGGAGGTCGGAAATTAAATCCATAGAGATATGGGTCCATGGTCTCTTGGGCACAGGTAATGACATCAACAAACCACTAGAACGAGAGCAAGGCTTGGAGCGAGAGCAAGTCCCGCAGGACTGCACAAACTCCCTGACATCACGAGACAAGGTAGACCACCAAAAGGACCGACTAACCAAGTCTCTGGTACCAAAAATTCCGGGATGACAGGCCAACGCGGAACAATGAATCTCAGACATTACACTCTTTTTCCACTGGTCCGGGACAAACAATTTCCCAACAGGGCAGCGCTCGGGCTTATCCTCCTGACACCTCTCCAGAGCCAGTCTCAAATTGGGCGAGATGGCGGAAAGAACTACACCCTCTTTCAAAATAACAGAAGGATCAGATAACTCAGGCGAGTCCGCCAGGAAACTCCTCGAGAGGGCATCCGCCTTAACATTTTTAGTGCCAGGAAGAAATGAAACCACAAAATTAAAACGTGTGAAAAACAAGGCCCACCTGGCCTGTCTAGGATTAAGTCTCTTGGCAGATTCCAGATAAACTAGATTCTTATGGTCAATAAGGACCACCACCTGATGTTTGGCTCCCTCCAGCCAATGTCTCCACTCTTCAAAAGCCCACTTCATGGCTAATAGCTCCCGATTACCCATGTCATAATTACGTTCAGTGGGAGAAAATTTTCGAGAGAAAAAGGCACAAGGGTTACTTTTAGAGGTCTCTGGATCTCTTTGGGACAAAACGGCACCTGCCCCAATTTCAGAGGCATCAACCTCCACCTGAAATGGTAGAGAAACATCAGGCTGCCGTAGAACAGGAGCAGAAGTGAATCTCTGCTTAAGTTCCTGAAATGCAGAGACTGCCTCAGGAGGCCAATTCACCACATCAGAACCCTTCTTGGTCAAATCAGTTAATGGTTTAACAATAACAGAGAAATTACCAATAAATTTACGATAAAAATTGGCAAAACCCAAGAATCTTTGAAGAGCCTTTAATGAAGTAGGTTGGACCCAATCACAGATGGCCTGAACTTTGACCGGGTCCATTTCAATAACAGATGGGGACAAAATGAATCCCAGAAATGAGATCTTCTGAACGCCAAAAAGACACTTTGATCCCTTCACATACAGAGCATTCTCTCTCAAAATCTGGAACACAGTCCGAACATGTTTTACATGAGAGTCCCAGTCATTGGAAAAAATCAAGATATCATCCAAATAAACAATCAGAAATTTATCCACAAAATCCCTGAAAATGTCATTCATGAAGGACTGGAAGACAGAAGGAGCATTAGTGAGCCCAAAGGGCATCACAAGGTACTCAAAATGCCCTTCAGGGGTATTAAATGCCGTCTTCCATTCATCCCCGTGCTTAATGCGAATAAGGTTATATGCCCCCCTGAGGTCAAGCCTGGTAAACCAAGTAGCGTTTTTCACCCTGGAAAACAGATCAGAGATCAAGGGTAAAGGATATTGATATTTCACAGTAATATTGTTCAAGAGACGATAATCAATACACGGCCTTATTGAACCATCCTTTTTGGCCACACCTAAGGTGAAGAGGATGGTCTGATATGACCCTTCTCCAATGACTCCTTGATATAAGACCGCATAGCGTCATGTTCAGGTACAGACAAGTTAAAAAGGCGACCTTTAGGGAATTTACTACCAGGCACTAATTCAATAGCGCAGTCATAGCTCCTATGGGGAGGTAAGGATGCAGATTTACTTTCGCTAAACACATCAGAAAAATCAATCAAAAAGTCAGGAACATCCTGAGCCTGGGGGGAGGCAGAAAAAACAGGAGTGTTGGTATTAACACATTGGCAGCCCCAACTGGTAACAGACACAGATTTACAATCCAAAACAGGATTATGAGACTGTAACCAAGGGAAACCCAGTACGTTAATGTCATGCAGATTATACAGAACCAAAAATTTGCAACTCTCCTGATGATCAGGTTCTACCCTCATTATCACCTGAGTAGAGAACTGAGGTTTATTCTCAGCCAAAGGGGTAGAATCGATCCCCAGTAGGGGAATAGACTTCCGTAGGGGTATCAAGGGAAACCCACAACGTTTAGCAAAATCAAAATCCATCAGGTTAATAGCTGCTCCAGAATCAACAAAAGCCTGAGCAGAAAATGAGGACAGAGAGCATATCAGGGTAACAGTTAATAAAAACTTAGTCTGAACACTACCCAAGACAACTGAGCATGCAAAACGTCTTCCCCGCTTAGGGCAGACTGAAATAGCATGAGAGGCATCACCACAGAAGAAACATAACCCATTGCGCTTTCGAAATTCATGACGCTGTGCCCCAGAAACCACTCTATCACACTGCATGGATTCAGAAGCAGGTTCACAAGGCAACATTATTCCACGCATACCTTTCCACTCACGCAAACGTCTGTCAATTTGAATCGCTAATGACATAGAATCATTGAGACCAGAGGGAACAGGGAATCCCACCATAACATCCTTTACATTATCTGACAGTCCCTTCCGAAAAAGAGCTGCCAAAGCGTCGTCATTCCATTTGGTCAGGACTGCCCACCTACGGAATCTCTGACAGTATAACTCAGCGTCCTCAAGCCCCTGACTTAATGCCAACAAAGTTTTTTCAGCTTGATCAGTGACATTAGGCTCATCGTACAATAACCCCAAAGCCTGAAAAAACGCATCAACATCACTCAAAACAGGATCCCCAGGTGTCAGGGAAAAAGCCCAATCCTGAGGGTCGCCGCGCAGGAGAGAGATGACAATTTGAACCTGCTGCGCTGCGTTCCCTGAGGACTTAGATTTTAAGGCAAAAAACAATTTACAGTTATTTTTGAAATTAAGAAACTTAGCTCGATCCCCTAAAAACAAATCTGGCATGGGAATCCTAGGTTCCACAACAGGCAACCTAGCAAGATAGGTAGCAATACTCCGAACCTCAGTGGCAAGCTGATCCACACGGCCAGACAACTGTGCAAAATCCATTGAGAGAGAAAAAAAAATCCTCCTCAGCACCCAGAGATACAGAGGGAAAAAAAAATGCAACAAACAGAAAAAAAAAAAAATCTCTGACAACTCTGACAACTTTTTTCTTTCCACAATATTTTCCCTTCTGTGAGTACCATATAATTTTTAGTTTAGGCCGGTGATACTGTTATGATTTGGTAGCTGAGGAGAGCAGGCAAAAAAAAGAAAATACACCAGAGCAGTTGGAAACTATGAGATTGCAGTACCCTGACTAACCACCACAACTAGAGGCAGCCGTGGAGCGTTCCTACGTTGGTCCTAGACGCCTCGTCACAGCTTGAGAAACTAACTACACCTAAAGATAGAAAGAGGAAAGCTATCTGCCCCGGAGCAGATCCCCAAAGAACATAGAAATCCCCCAAACATGTAATGGCTAGTGTTGAGCGATACGATAATGCAAATATCGGCTATCGGCCGATATTAGCTCTATCGGCCTTTCGATAATTCGTTTCGATATTTTCGTCTTATCGAATACCGGAATCGGATTTGTCACTGTCACTGTGAGTGTCCGTCGGTCGGGTCTGTCAGGAGTCAGCGGCACTTACCTGGCAGAAGATCTCCGGCGGTCACGTCCTGGACTGCTTGATGGCCGCCATTATCTTCTCCCTGGCGGTCACATGCAGTTTTTCGCGATAACTGCAGTGACTGCAGGGTAATCCCGGCCGTAAAGCAGTCAGTCCGATGACGTCACCGCCGGGGAAGCAGGTAATCAGCTGTGCTGCGCCGGGATGACAGGCTCTGCCTATCATTCTGATGTAGCAGAGCTGGATCGTCGTGGGACACTCGTTACTATGGACTGCGTCGGTCAGGTGGTATACTTTTTTTTTTCATTTTTTTACAGGAGATCGATGGCGTCGCAGCAGGATGAGACAGTAATAAAAGAAATGAAAACTGTGTTTTTTTTTTTTTATTAAATTAAAAAAATTTTTTTGGAACATTCACCCGTCCGGGTACATAAACAATTTAACTATTTATTTACATACAGGGACCCTGTCCGGGTTATTTAGACTTCTTTGGCTGGCCTCTTCCAGGTACCACCTGGTACTCTTCTGGTGCTTGCCAAACATCCGAGGCACCAAGGACCACCAGGACCTGATGACGTCGTGTGGCCTGTACAGTCAAGTCGTGACCCGCTATCTGGGTCTGTGTGGCCACCTCTTTCATCTCTCTCCGGGTCTGGAGCCCTATGTCACGGACTGTACGAACCCCAGGGGGCCTAACAGGCACCGGGTACGGGCCAACTATACTTATCATGTCCATAGCTGGGGCTGCTGAGGAGACCACTGAGGGAGGCTGGGGAGATTTACGGCGTGGGGTGGGCACTTTTGCAGAGGCCTGGATGTGGGAGGCTGAAGGCTTCGAGGGTCTCACAGGTTCCTGACACACTGGGGAGTAGGGGTCGCACCTGGTAACATTTAGGGCGTACCACCCATTGTAACCCCAGTGTCGGGTGTAAGTCACCAAGTCTCCTGGCAACAGGTCCCTCCCCGGGTGTCCTTCTGGGAGGTGAGCCTCCACGTCCCGCCGGGTCACAAAGACTTCTAAATAAAGTCCAGGCTCCTTGATGAAGCCCCAACCACCTTTCAATTTAAAGCTCCGTACTGCACCCTTACGCCGCGGCTCACTCAGGGTTCCTTTATCCTTTCTCATCCGGTCCTTATCTGCCCGGTCCTTCTCCAGGTGACGTTGGCGAAGTTTTAGGGTTTCTCGCTGCTCCCTTTGTCGCTCTGCTTCCAGCTCCCAACGTCTCCACTCTTCCTCCTGACGCCGGTTGTAATTCTCCTCCACCAGTTGCTCCATGTCTCCACCACTCCACTGCAGCTTACAGTGTCCGGTTTGCGGCAGCTCTCCTGTCGCCCCCCAGTCCTGGCGGCGCTCCCCTGTGGAGGAAGCAGACGGCTCTAAATCAGATGACAGTCGGGGCTCCGGTACAGGCAGGTAGTGCTCTGGTGCCTGCGTGGCCTCCTCCATGAGGACGGGTGTCGCTTCTTCTGTCTCAGCGACTGGGGCAGACAGCGGGATTTGGGGTGCTGCTGACGGTGCTGCGGTTTTTACAGGAACGGGTGCCTCCACTGCGACAACGTCAACCGGATCACATTGCAAGGGCTCCTCTACTATAACGGGTGCCTCACCTTCCGGTACAGACACTTCAGGTAAGAGGGATTGGCGCCGCTCCAAGTTTATTTTTAGGGCACGCCAGCTGGCTTCCATCCTGGCGACCTCCTCCCGGTGCCGGGCCAGGCCTCTCAGGGTATCCTCCGCTTCTTGCAGCGTAGGAGGGTTTACAGGCCGGGTGCCCAACGGTGATTCCGTGGCGATCGGGTCGCTTCCGTGGGGGGAGAGCTCTGACTGCTCCATCCCTTCCCACTTCTGCTCGTCGTGTCCATTAGCCATCTCTGCCAAGTCACATGTGTCATATCTGGAGAGGGCCCCTCTTTTGTAAGGAGGCGGGACCTTATCACACTGAGGAGGATGAGGAGGCGGAACTCCAGAGCTGTGGGGCACGATGTTACATTGCAGTACCATTTACAGTGGGCGGCCATCGTTTTCACGCCACTGAGTGAGTGACACCCACGAAGAGCACGCCCTTCTTCTTCACCAGTGCCTCGTCGTGACGCAGATATGGCGGAAAAATGGCAAATACATTCTCTGATGATTTTAGCAATTCTCAAGCACAAAACCAGTGCAATTCAGGCACACAGGACTCACTTATAGCGAGCTACAGAATCCTGTTTGTGACGCCCAAGTTGAGTCGCACAGAGCCAGAGGTTTTCGGGGTACTCGGCACTGAGCCCGTCGACTTCTATGGGGTATGTCACGTCTTTACCCGGCAATTGAATTAGAGTCGATTTTACTATGTAGAAGTGTATAAACTATAAATATATGTATATATATATATATGTCACAATGACATGTATATATATATATATATGTATTCTATGTGTGTATATTTTGTGTTTACAACGAAAGAAAGGGTTTTTTTTGTTGCGATATTTTGTTCCCATAGACTTACATGGGACTTCCGGTATCGAAATCGGATATCGACGATATTTAGTGCTATCGGCGATACAATTTCGATACAATATTTTTAGATATCGAGCAATATCGCTCAACACTAGTAATGGCGGTTAGACAAGAAGAAATACTGACACACACAGAAAATAGTATGAGCAAACGTTGGGGCCCAAACTTACTAAATAGAAAAGGATAGGAAGGGCACTTACTGCAATCTCAAAAAACCCTGAAAAGCACCAACTCTACTAATTTCAAAAACACCTGAGATCACACGACCTCTACCACCTAAATTAGTTCTCTGGTGTAACCAAAAACAAAGCAGCAGCCACTGAAAAAACTGGAAAAAGCAAATGTACAAACATCAGTGGCTGAACTGAACTGAGAGGGCAAAAGCCCCCAGAGGGGACCCTGAAGGCCCCCACAGAAGTGCAGGACAAAATGCAAAAATCAAGCACAAAAACAAAAGAAGAAAATATCTTATCTGTTAGCAGGAGATTCAGACACGACACAGCAGGCTACCAAGGAAACAGGAATCAAGGATTGAGACCAGAACAATTGATCACCGGCAACCCTGATGGGAAGGCGACTCCCTTATATAAGACCAGTCAGTAACACCTGATTCCCAATCCTCACAATCTTCACTGGACAGTCCAGTACCGTTTGTAACCACCAGAGGGAGCTTCTGCTCAGAACTCATTTCCAGCCTATTCACAACAATCCACCCAATACCATGAATATTCCTTTCTCTTAAATATCGGCATATGTGACTGCCCAGCATTTCAGGAAGGCTCCGGATGACACTGTGCTTGCTAGAGAGCAATGAAAACTCACTGCTCTCTGCGCACACATAACATTGAGTATTCCGGCAACTGCCCTTAGGCTTGCAACCAGCGCATGATGTCCTTGCCATGCGCTGCTTTCAAGCATTAAGTAGCTGCTGGCATCGAAGCAGGATGCAGCGAGAGAGTGCCAGGAAGGTAAGTGTAATGGTTTGTTTTTTTAAGGTTTTGTGATAGGGCCATGAATGCAAGAACCGGGATGGGAACCAATTATACTACGATAAGAAAAGGATGGGACCAATCATACCAGGACCAGGATTGGGGTCAATCATACCAGGATATGGATGGACCATGCATACCAGGACATGGATGGGGCCAAGTATACTAGGATGAGATGAGGGCAATCATTCCTGCCAGGATAAGGATGAGGGAACCATTCTTACCAGGATAGGATAAGGGGAGCATGCATACCAGTCTAGGGATGAGGAGGCATGCATACCAGGATGGAGATGAGGGCCATGCAACCAGGATAAGGATGAGGAGCCATGCATACCAGGGTAGGGATGAGGGTGGCCAAGCATACCAGGGTAAGGATGAGGGAGGCCATGCATACCAGGGTAGGGATGAGGGGGCCATGCATACCAGGATGGGGATGAAGGGACCATATATACCTGGATAAGGGATATTAAGTACAGAATTGACCACATTTTTTGCTTCAATTTTTTTTCCTAACTTACTCCTCTAAAACCTTAAATCTTATGGTCAGTGAGTCTTATAGTCTGAAAAATATGGTAATTATTTTTTCTTTGCTGCTTAATGGTATAAAATTTTGTGACACCCTCATAGTGTCAATATGATCATTGCACCCACAAACCATAACAACAAAATCTGAACTATAATATGTCATTTCTGAGCTTTCCAATGCGATTGAAGAGTATTTCTCGATTACATGTAGGGTATTGGTGCACTCAGGACAAGTGGTAAGCGAACTAGTAGATGTTTGGATAAAAAAATGTTGATAGGTAAATGACTTAACCCCTTAGTGACAGAGCCATTTTGCAGCTTATAGACAGGGCCAATTTTTAAAATTCTGACCACTGTCACTTTATGAGGTTATAACTCTGGAATGCTTTAACGAATCCTGCTGATTCTGAGACTGTTTTTTCGTGACATATTGTACTTCACGTTAGTGGTAAAATTTCTTTGATATGACTTGTGTTTATTTATAAAAAAACGGAAATTTGGTGAAAATTTTGAAAATTTAACAATTTTCAAACTTTAAATTTTTATGCCCTTAAATCAGAGAGATATGTCACACAAATTTCTTAATAAATAACATTTCCCACATGTCTACTTTACATCAGCACAATTTTGGGACCAAAATTTTTTTTTGTTACGAAGTTATAAGGGTTAAAAGTTGACCAGCGATTTCTCATTTTTACAACACCATTTTTATTTTAGGGACCACATCACATTTGAGGTCACTTTGAGGGGTCTATACGATAGAAAATACCCAAAAGTGACACCATTCTAAAAACTGCACCCCTCAAGGTGCTCAAAACCACATTCAAGAAGTTTATTAACCCTTTACGTGCTTCACAGGAACTGAAGCAATGTGGAAGGAAAAAATTAACATTTAACTTTTTTTGCAAAAACTTTACTTCGGAACCTATTTTTTTTATTTTCACAAGTGTTAAAAGAAAAAATGAACCATAAAATTTGTTGTGCAATTTCTCCTGAATAAGCCGATTCCCCATATGTGGGGGTAAACCACTTTTTGGGCGCACGGCAGAGGTCGCAAGGGAAGGAGCGACATTTGACTTTTTCAACGCAGAATTGGCTGGACGCCATGTCGCGTTTGTAGAGGCCCTGATGTGTCTAAACAGTGGAAACCCATCACAAGTGACCCCATTTTGGAAACTAGACCCCTAAGGAACTTATCTAGATGTGTAGTGAGCACTTTGAACCTCCAAGTGCTTCACAGAAGTTAATAACATAGAACAGTGAAAATAAAAAATTATATTTTTTCCACAAAAACAATCTTTTCACCCCAATTTTTATTTTCCCAAGGGTAACAAGACCCCAAAAGTTTTTGTGCAATTTGTCCTGAGCATGCTGATACCCCATATGTGGGGGTAAACCACTGTTTGGGTGCATGGCAGAGCTTGGAAGGGAAGGAGCGCCGTTTGACTTTTTCAACTCAGAATTGGCTGGACGCCATGTCGCGTTTGTAGAGGCCCTAATGTGTCTAAACAGTGGAAACCCCCACAAGTGACACCATTTTGGAAACTAGAACCCCTAAGGAACTTATATAGATGTGTGGTGAGCACTTTGAACCCCCAAGTGCTTCACAGAAGTTTATAACTCCCGGGCATGAAAATAAAAAGTCATATTTTTTCCACAAACCTGATCGTTTAGTCCCCAATTTTTTATTTTCCCAAGGGTAACAGGAGAAATTAGACCACAAAAGTTGTTGTCCAATTTGTCCTGAGTACGCTGATACCCCATATGTGGGGTGGGACCACTGTTTGGGCGCACGGCATGGCTTGGAAGGGAATGAGCGCCGTTTGACTTTTTCAAACCAAAATTGGCTGGAATTGAAATTGGATGCCATGTCGCGTTTGGAGAGCCCTGATACGCCTAAACAGTCGAAACCCCCCACAAGTCACACCATTTTGGAAAATAGACCCCTTAAGGAACTTATCTAGATGTGTGGTGAGCACTTTGAACCCCCAAGTGCTTCACAGAAATTAATAAACGTAAAGCCGTGAAAATAAAAAATCATTTTTTTCCTCAAAAATGATTCTTTAGCCCGCTATTTTTTTATTTTCCCAAGGGTAACAGGAGAAATTGGACCCAAAAAGTTGTTGTGCAATTTTTCCTGTGTACGCTGATACCCCATATGTGGGGTGAAACTACTGTTTGGGCGCATGGGAGTGCTTGGAAGGGAAGGAGCGCCATTTTGTAATGCAGACTTTGATGGAATGTTCTGCGAGCGTCATGTTGTGTTTGCAGAGCCCTTGATGTACCTAAACAGTAGAAACCCCCTGCAAGTGACACCATTTTGGAAACTAGACCCCTCAAGGAGCTTATCTAGATGTGTGGTGAGCACTTTGAACCCCCAAGTGCTTCACAGAAATTTATAAACGCAGAGCCGTGAAAATGAAAAATCATTTTTTTTCTCAAAAATGATTTTTTAGCCAGCTATTTTTTATTTTCCAAGGGTAACCGGAGAAATTAGAACCCCAAAATTGGTGTGCAATTTGTCCTGAGTACGCTGATACCCCATATGTTGGGGTAAACCACTGTTTGGGCGCACGGCAGGGCTTGGAAGGGAGGGAGCGCCATTTGACTTTTTGAAAGCCACGTCGTGTTTGGAGACCCCCTGATGTGTCTAAACAGTGGAAACCCCCCACAAGTGACCCCATTTTGGAAACTAGACCCCTTAAGGAGCTTATCTAGATGTGTGGTGAGCACTTTTAACCCCCAAGTGCTTCACAGAAATTTATAAACGCAGAGCCGTGAAAATGAAAAATCATTTTTTTTCTCAAAAATGATTTTTTTTATCCAGCTATTTTTTATTTTCCCAAGGGTACCGGGAGAAATTAGAACCCCAAAATTGGTGTGCAATTTGTCCTGAGTACGCTGATACCCCATATGTTGGGGTACACCACAGTTTGGGCGCACGGCAGGGCTCGGAAGGGAGGGAGTGCCATTTGACTTTTTGAACGCCACGTCGTGTTTGGAGACCCCCTGATGTGCCTAAATAGTGGAAATCCCTCAATTCTAGCTCCAACCCTAATCCCAACACACCCCTAACCCTAATCCCAACCCTAATCCTAACCTAAATCCCAACCCTAATTCCAACCCTAATTGTAACCCTAACCTTAATTATAACCCTAACTCTAACTGTAACCCTAACCCTAATTTTAACCCTAACCCTAATTGTAACCCTAACCCTAATTCTAACCCTAATTATAACCCTAACCCTAAGGCTAGGTTCACTTTGCGTTTTACCAGCCCGTTCAACACATAGCGTTGACGGGCTGGTAACGGTATAGCATAACGCGATCGCGTTATGCTATACCCGCTAGCGCAGAGGAATCAGCAGATGACGGAGCCCAAACGCTGCAGCCCGCGTCCGAGGCTCCGTCACTGAATGACGGCACGTCGCAAAGCATGCCGCTTTATGGCGGTGAATGGCAGCGTTAACGGACTGCGTTACACCGCGTTATACCGCGGTGTAACGCAGTCCGTCTAACGGACTGCCATAACGCAGTATGAACCCAGCTTAACCCTAACGCTAATTATAACCCTAACCCTAATGCTAACCCTAACCCTAATGCTAACCCTAACCCTAATTATAACCCTAATTATAACCCTAACCCTAACAGAAAAATGAAAATAAATATAATTTCTATTTTTTATTATATGTCCCTAACTAAGGGGGTGATAAATGGGGGGGTTATGTACTGTTTTTTTTATTTTGATAGTTTATCACAGTGATCAAAATGTACTTTTATGAGAATGAATGAAAAAAATTTTGAATCTGCCGCCAAGCAGATCGGCGGGCGCACTGCGCATGCGCCCGCCATTTTTTTTTTTGCAGGAAAAGACCGGGATGATCGTAGGCCAGGGGGACCTGCCAGAGGACACCGGTAAGTATAGGGGGGCTTCAGGGGGACACGGGGACCCTCATTTTCTCCCCTCTGATGTGCGATCACATCAGAGGGGAGAGAAATCTTTTTTTTTTTTTTTTTGCGGTCGCCACTATGCTTGCATAGCCGCGATCGCAACACCAGGATCAGTGAATACCCACCCGGATCATGTTCTCTGGGGTCTCGGCTACCCCAGTAGCCGAGACCCCAGAGAATATTTTCCCATCCCCCCACCAGCACAGCGGCACATAGCGGCGGGTGCACTGAGCATGCGCCCGCCATTTTCTTAACAGCGCCGGCACCGGGGGACAACGGAGGGCCCAGGGGCCACATGGATTGGATCGGGAGCCACATGGGGGTCCTGGGGACCCTTTTTCTCTGTCCTCTGATGTCCGATGACATCAGAGGACAGAGAAATTAAATGGCACAACTTTTTTTTTGCGGTCGCCGTTATAGGGTTAATAACGGCGATCGCAACATCGGTGTCGGTAAAAACCGACCTGATTCATGTTCTCTGGGGTCTCGGCTACCCCCGGTAGCCGAGACCCCGGAGAAAATGCGCCTCTGGGGGGCGCTATTCACTTTTTCCACAGCGCCGTTAATTAACGGCGCTGTGGTTTAAGTACCCTTAATGACCGCCGTTAAAAGGCGTATCGGCGGTCGTTAAGGGGTTAAAGGAGTTCTGTCACCATAGCATACATGGTAAATTAGGAAGTAAATGAATAACATACAATTTTTAATAGTGCCCTCACAGAGACTGAGGCTTGCCAGTCTGGTTAATAATTTCACCCACAGAGCATGGGGCACAATACCCCTTCTGAAACAGATTAGAAACTTCATCCAGAGAGCATGGGCACAAACCCCACACAGAAGCTGATAACACATTTCACCCACAGAGCATGGGGTAGAGTACCCCACACCTTCAAAATATCAGCCCCAGTAGCATATGTTACAAATGCCACAGATGAAAGCCTGTTGTATGATCTTGGATAGAGTTGGCAGTTCACTGCTAGGCATGCTACCGACAGTCCAGTTAAAAATCTTACCCACAAAGCATGGAACATAGTACCCCCACAGAACCTGATAACAAATTTCACCCACAGAACATGGGTATTCGAGCCTACAAAAGGATGCATGACGTCCTGTCACCTGCGTGCACCAGAGGAAGGTGTTGTATTTGGGAAGATAGCAGGTGCAAAAAGACCATGTCCTCTCCCTGCATCGGCTGCACCACAATCGCCATCAGCAGCTACACCAGCAACAACATGGCCAACTCCATGTCCTCTATTTGATGCTCTTCTCATTTTTTGAGGTGTGTTTTCTGAACACTACTCACAAAGAGACAGAGTAGATTTGTTTATTTTCAACAGTACTAGAGAAAACACACTGATCCAGAAAATGTATTTCTTTGGCATACAAATGGCACCAAGATGGCTGAGGTCAATTATTTTTTCCCAATCTACTAGAAAACACACACTAGTCCTGAAAAATGATTTCTTTGGCCTAGAAAAGACAGGTTGAAGACAATTATTGATTTCCCAGACTACTAGAAAACACATACCGGTCCAGAAAATGTATTTCTTTGGCCTAGATATAGCAAATAAGACAGCCGATACCAATTATTTATTTTTAAAAGTACTGGAAAACACACAATGCTCTTGAAAATTTATTTATTTGGCCTACAAATGGAAATGAGACGACTGATGCCAATTATTTATTTCTCAGAGTACTAGAAAACACACGGGTCCAGGAAATGTATTAACTTAGCCTAGAAATGACAAGGAAACTGCTTATGCCAAATATTTATTTAAAAAAGTACTAGAATGCATACACGGGTCTAGAAAAATTATTTATTTGGCCTTTGAATGGCAATGAGATGTCTCATGCTAATTTTTTATTTCCCAGACTACTATAAAAAACACACAAGTCCAAAGAAAAAAAATGGGCCTAGAAATGACGAGATGGCTGATGCCAATTATTTATTTTCAAAAGTACTAGAAAACACACATCAGTCCAGAACATATATTTATTTGGGTTGTTAATGGCAATGATTCTGCTGATAACAATTATTTATTTCCCTGACTACTAGAAAACACATACCGGTTTAGAAAAATTATTTCCTTGGCTAGAAATGACAGAGAGATGTGTTATGAATGTGCTAAAATGGTTTCTGAGCAGAGGCTCCCTCTGGTGGTTACTGACAGTACTGAACCTTACAGTGAGGAATGGCAATCTGGGATCACGGACTGGTCTGTTATAACGGAGGTTCCCTCCCATGATGGTTGCCGGTGATCAATTGTTCTTGTCTCAATTGTGGTTCCTGGTTCATTTGGAAGCTTGCTGAGTCTTGCCTGCATCTTCTGCTATCAGATAAGATATTTTCTGCTTTTATTTTTGTGCTTGCTTTTTGCATTATTCCCTGCACTTCTGTGGAGGTCAGCCAGGTCCCCTCCGGGGGCTTGTGCTCCTCTCAGTTTATCTGGAGCCACTGTTGTTTGTTCATTTGCTTTTTCCTGTTTTTTCAGTGGCTGCGGCTTAGTTTTGTTACACCAGAGAACTGATTTAGGTGGTAGAGGTCGTGTGATCTCAGGTGTTTTTGTAATCATTAGATTTGGTATTTTTTAGGGGTTTTTTTGGATTCCAGTGAGTATCCTTTCCTGTACTTTTTTGTCTAGACAGATTGGGCCCCAGCGTTTGCTCATTTTATTTTCTGTCTGTGTCCGTGCTTCTTCTTGTCTAACCACCATTACATGTTTGGGGGCTTCCTATTTTCTTTGGGGATCTGCTCCGGGGCAGATAGCTTTCATCTTTCTGCCTTTAGGTGTAGTTATCTCTCAGGCTGTGACGAGGCATCTAGGATCAACGTAGGAACGCTCCACGGCTACCTCTAGTTGTGTGGTTAGTTCAGGTTACTGCAATCCAATAGGTTCCAGCCTCTCTGGTGTATTGCCGTTTTTGCTTACTCTCCTCAGCTACCAAAACATAACAGTATCACCGGCCAAAACTGAAAATTATATGGTACTCACAGAAGGGAAAAATAGTGTGGAAAGAAAAAAGATTGTCAGGGTTGTCAGATATTTTTTTTCTTTTCTTTTCCCTGTTTGTTGCATTTTTTTCCCTCTGTTTCTCTGGGTGCTCAGGAGGATTTTTTTTTTCTCGCGCAATGGAGCTTGCACAGTTGTCTGGCCGTGTGGATCAGCTTGCCACTGAGGTTCGGAGTATTGCTGCCTATCTTGCTAGGTTAAAGTAATAATTTTTACCGCACACTCGAAATGATCAATTTGCAAAGTGAAAATTTTATTATAGAAAACCAAACTTGTGAGAGCAAAACAGGAATGTAAGCTATGAAGCGACACTAATACCGACGTTTCGGCTCAACCAGAGCCTTATTCATGTGGTCGCTGTGAACAGAAAAAAACGCATAAGTAACATGTATAACAAAAGAAACAGAGTTTCCACATGGATAAAAATTAGAAAACAATATAATAAAATTCAAAGAAATCATCTCCATCGGATTTAACAGAGTGATAAAAACTATGTACATTAGAATAATGTTCCAGAGTAAATAAACAGATATAATCCTAGTACACTGGAACCAATGAGAGTGATTCCAAGGAAAAAAGAAAATTTACCTCAGTACAATGGAATGATTGTGAGTAGACAGATATAGATAAATGTCCAAAATAAAGGGTAGCTGTAAGTAATAGTAATAGTGTTAAATACATGCACTAATAAACACTGTGTGATATTTCAAGGGATTGCCTAATACCTGTATCCTGTGGCCCTAATTGGGAAGGAACCCCAATAGTGTAGCAATCTAAAAAAGGCATAGAGAATATCTAATAAAACAGCTGTATATTAGTGATGTCTGACATGAAGTAGCGCCCAGAAAGGTTGTGGGAGTACCTGTTATAGGGTTATCTAATGGTTGTCCCAGAATCAGGACCGCTCTGTGATAGCGGTCAGAGTGTAAGTAAAATTAGTCCCCTAAATCAGCGATAAGCATACCTGGCAATCAGTGTGGTGTAGCCCCAAAATCAGGAAATGCTTTCAAACTGGAGAAGTAGATTCATAGGAGCTGCGCTGTTACATAGTGACAGAACCGCTCTGTGGTAGCGGTCAGAGTGTAAGTAAAATAAGTCCCCTACATCAGCGATAAGCCTACCTTGCAATCGGTGTGGTTGGTGTCAGCAGCGCTCCCGCGCCTTGCTGTAAATGGAATGCGAGTATAAGGGCTGAAAGGCGCTTGTTTAAAGCGCCCGGTCGGCAGTGGAGCTCCCGGACCGGAAGTGACGTTACGTCACTGGGGTACTGGTGTCAGGATGTACTAGACATGCGCAGTAGCTCAGCCAGTGTGCTAAATTGTCTCAGACACTGGTGGAAAACATTACTATAGGCAATGAGAACAAAAGTGAGTCCATGGCAATTTATCAACAGATCTCTACTGTAAACCCACTGATAGGAACAACCTTCTACATTATTCTAGCTGCCATCCCCAATCAACAAGGAATAGTCTGCCACGGTCTCAACTCAATAGAGTATCACGAATTGTGTCTGATAAACAGATACTGGAAGCCAGATTAGATACCATGGCACAGAAATTTAAAGATAGACACTATCCTACCAGGCTACTACATGAGGAAAAAGCCCGAGCTCTCGCACCTCCCTCTCCCCAGCCACCACTTTTCCTAAAGAAAGGATACCGTTTGTACATTCGTTCCATCCCCTAATGGCCAAAGCTTATTCTATTATTAAGAAACATTGGCCGCTTTTATATAAAGCCTATCCAAATATTGCGCCATTTGAAGCACCGGTATTAATGTGCAAGAAAAGAGCACCGAACATTAGAGACAAACTTGTGAGAGCGGACATGGGCAGTACACTCCCTTAGGATAATCAAAGGTTCTTGGCCCCTCGCAGACATGGTACATTTCCATGTTTAAACTGTGCAGCTTGTTTGAATGTTATTCGATCAGATCACTTTACTCACCCCAGAACTGGTAAATCCTTCCCAATAAAAGACTTCTTTACTTGTGACTCTAATTTTGTGATATACCTGGTCAAGTGTCCATGAGGACTTTTATATGTTGGGGAGGCGACCCAGCATGTAAAGGACCGCATTGCCAGTCATAAGTCCACTATCCGATGCCAAAAAAACTGGCTTCCATTGCCTGATCATTTTTCAAAACTTAGACATTCCGTGGCTCAATTAAAATTCCAGGTTATAGAAGGTGTTCCTTGCCCCAGGAGAGGTGGTGACCATATTAAATTACTTAAACAGAGAGAAACCTTTTGGATCCATAAACTGGATACATTAGCCCCTAAAGGGCTCAATAGAGTAATTGACTGGCTTTTGTAAATCGATATTAATATTATTTATTTTCTTACAGACCCGCTAATACATCACCAAAAGGTGAGTTTACCCCTTCGCCGGGTTTCTGCTCCATGTCCCTATCCATCCAATCCATATATTGTGACTAATGTCTTCTTTCATTAATGGACATAATTAATGCAACATTGCCATTTAGTGTTAACTGCCCTTATCTTAGTGCTCGTATACTTATATTTGCCTTTAACATAGTACCAAAGATATAACAGCACAAACCCCTTTCTTTTGTTCTCATTGCCTATAGTAATGCTTTCCACCAGTGTCTGAGACAATTTTGCACACTGGCTGAGCTACTGCGCATGTCTAGTACATCCTGACACCAGTACCCCAGTGACGTAACGTCACTTCCGGTGCGGGAGCTCCACTGCCGACCGGGCGCTTTAAACAAGCGCCTTTCAGCCCTTATCCTCGCATTCCATTAACAGCAAGGCGTGGGAGCGCTGCTGACACCAACCACACCGATTGCCAGGTAGGCTTATCGCTGATGTAGGGGACTTATTTTACTTACACTCTGACCGCTACCACAGAGCAGTTCTGTCACTATGTAACAGCGCAGCTCTTATGAATCTACTTCTTCAGGTTGAAAGCATTTCCTGATTCTGGGACAACCATTAGATAACCCTATAACAGGTACTCCCACAACCTTTCTGGGCGCTACTTCATGTCAGACATCACTAGAGTTGAGCGATACTTTCCGATATCCAAAAGTATCGGAATCGGAATGGTATCGCCGATACCCAAAAAATATCGGCAATACCCGATACCGATACCGGAAGTCCAATGTAAGTCTATGGGAACAAAATATCGAAATTAAAAAAACCCTATTCTTGCCTTGTAGGTTAATTGTACATGAAGGAAAACAACAAAGAGTAATGTAGAATGTATTGGGGGAGGTTGAGGAGACATTAAAGGCATAGATGTTTAACCCAATCCAATGGAATAGCATTAATTTTTTTTTTTTAGGAAATACGTTCGGATTGACGAAGAAATTGACAATGTTGTTAACCTTTTTTCTATTTTGGCAAATATGTATGTTTCACAACTTCCATGCTCTTCACCTTTTTAACTTTTGCCACACTTTCTCCTTCATAATCTTCAGCAGCATCATTTTTGTCATCAAATTATTCTTCATCTTCACCTTCTTTATCTTCTTCTAAAACTTCTTGCTTTTCATCTTTTTGTAACATTACTCATATTGTTCTTTTTAAACTATTATTCTTCTTCATATTATAGTCCTTCATCTTCTTCATCATATTCTTATTTGTGACATAGATTCCTGTACTTGTAATCTGTAAAAGTATGATTTTTTCATCGTTCCGTTCTTGCTGCCACAAAAGATTTAAATTACAACAGTATTTGTCCGTGTTCAGTTTAGCCTGCAGCATCAGGCATTTACCAGGGGCACCACGAGGAGGAACGGACTCACCCCCATACACTGCTTAGTCTTCTTCTGCTTATAATTTAGAGCATATATTTTGTTCTTCATTTTGGTCTTATACTTCATGTTCTTCTGCTTTTAGATCTTCTGCTTATTGTTCTTGTGTCTCTTATTCTGTATCTTGTATTTGTAGCACAACCTTGTACCAGCTGACGTTACTGGGACACGGTTACTAAGCAGGAGGTACCTGTGCTCCAAAGCACTACCAAGGACAAGCAGACATTGCAGGAACTCGGATACCGAGATGGAGGCACCTAGGCCAAAGGCACTGCGGAGAACCAGTTGACGGCACTGGGACCCCGACGGGTAGCAGAAGGTACAAGAGCCAATGCAAGTAACGAGGACCAGCTGACTGTGCTGGAACCCGGAGGGGCAGCAGAAGGAAAAGAGCCAATGGCACAACCGAGGACCAGCTGACGTTACTGGGACACGGTAACTAAGCAGGAGGTACCTGTGCTCCAAAGCACTACCAACGACAAGCAGACATTGCAGGAACTCGGATACCGAGATGGAGGCACCTAGGCCAAAGGCACTGTGGAGAACCAGCTGACGGTACTGGAACTCGGACGGGTACCATAAGGCACCCATGAAAATGTAAGTTGACAGGCCGCAAGCCGTCTGCAGTTACCAAATCACACAGTCCTACAGTGGGTGCTTGTCCTATTTTCACAACGGAAAGAGCCTTTATTTACATATCCCACAGCACACATAGGAATCACCTAAACTGCAGGCACCATAGAGTCGGATAACCGGAATGCAACATGACAGGACAACTTATTGGAGGCTAATTACGTTGACACTGCAGGAAACAGCTGTGGTGCTGTAACCAGGGTGGGCATGAGTCAGTACCCGTGCCAATTACTCCGAGCAACAATGGCGGTGTTGGAGCCAGGGATGAGAGGAGACAGGGTGGAGCAGCATGACTTTTTGTCGTACACACAGCAGGGGAACAGCTGCCATTACTCAACCCAGTAACACAGGAGCAAGTGTTGACTGTGCTAACAGCACTTACAGGCAAAACTGGCGGTGTTGGAGCCCAGGGTCCAATGCATCGATTTCAATTGCTTCCACCTCCTCTCAGGAACTCAGCACTGTTGATTAACCATCTGTCTCTTCACCGCCTGCCAAATTGCCCAGTCAGTCAGAGAGTTCTGTACAGGAGCCAGCTGAGTCTCTGCTTCTGTTCTCAGAATCTGTTGGTTTGCAAACAGGGGCACAGCCAAGCAGCATTCTGGAATGTGAAGAAGAGGGAGTATGCAGTGATGCGCAACAGCTGTGTCTCTCTGAATCTGAAGAGGCGGGTGAGACAGTGCCGATGGTCAGCACACCGCAGAACGCATCTGATGATGATGAGACTCAGGTGCCAGTTTCTGTTGAGCATGGTGGTGGCCAGACCACCCAACAGCAGCAGGTGTTGGAAGAGGTTAGTGGAGATGATGAGGTCCAAGACCCAACATGGCGTGAGGAACAGGAAGGTGGTGGTAGCAGCTCTGAGGAAGCGATTGCCCCAACGGTACAAACAGGAGGGAGAGTTAGGCTGCATACTCTGTTGCCTGTAGCCTCCATTTTGGCACCTGTTCGGATTTCTCTTACAAAAGTCTAAACGGACGCTCCCAGGACTTGCACTGCGTGGTCCTTTTTTCACACACTTGCAGATGATATTTGCTATGTCAAATGCAAGCTGTGTAATCAAAAAGTAAAAAGAGGTAAAGTGTCAGTAACCTCAATACCAGAAATATGTGTAAACATGTGCGGAGAAAACACGTAGTTGAGTTACAAAGACACACTGAAGATGTACAGTCTATAGAGAATCACTGCACAAGTTTAACTGCATATGTCATGGTTAAATTTGAAATTTTTATTGCACACTTGATGTGAAAAAAGAAAATAGCTATGAGACTACTGACTGACGTTTTGGGCAACGCAGTGGCCTTTATCAAATAGTCACTGGAAGAGATAGAAAAATTTACAGTCAATGACAGTGTATAATATATACAATATATACATAGGGTGAAGAATATATATACATAGGAATTAGGCAACATGTTAAACATTTGGGTGATACTGTAGAACACGGAGAATTATCCCTCTAGGGTATGCGGGTGGATAATGTAGTTTTTTGTTGATTTTTGGGAGTGTGTAGAAAACAGGGTGATGGGGTATTGAATATTAAGGAATGTCATAGTCTTATAGTCTATGGTGATCAATTAAAGATGTTTTGTCAGGATACGATCAATTTTTTGACAGATGTAAAATGTAGGGTCACAATTGAGTTGTCTGTAGGTTAGGTTAACTGACAGTTGTCTATGAATTTCAGCAATAGATTGGGTCTTATTCATAATAACGATAGCACCCCCCTTATCTGCTGGTTTAATAATAATGTTGGGGTTATCTTTCAGAGATTTTATGGCTTGTTTATCTGTGGGTGTCAGGTTGTGGTGTATCGGGTGTAGGCCCAATCTCGGCAAACCATCCACTAGCACAGGCTCTGAATGCTGGCATTGCAAAACTCCTGTCCCTTGAAATGCTGTCATTCAGGCTGGTGGAGACTGACAGTTTACGGAACTTAATGGCATTTGCAGTCCCACAATACAATGTGCCAAGCTGATTTTATTTCAGCAGGCAAGCCGTCCCTGGTCTGCAAAAGCATGTTGTTGAGGTTAAAATTAAACATGCGCTACTAAACTCCGTCAGTAGCAATGTCCACCTGACCACCGCTGCGTGGACCAGTACCCATGGCCAGGGACGATACCTTTCCCTTACTGCCCATTGGGTCAATGTTGTGGAGCCGGGTACAGATCTTGCGAGTGGCGCTGTACGTGTTCAGGCAACTACAAGGATTGCGGGAATCAAGTCTGTACACATTGACTCCTCCTTCTCCAGTTCCTCAGAAACATCGTTGCAGGAGCCGTCACGGTCTACCTCCACATGGACCCGTGAACGCTTAATAAGAATCTTTAGTTATATAGCGCCAACAGATTACGCAGCGCTTTACAGTTTAACAGTTTCAGAACACAAGTCATAAGTAACAACGTTACCAATACAATAATGAAAGCAATATAATCCGCACATGCTCGTGAGAGCTTACAATTTACAAATATGTGGGGGAGATACAAAGTACAGGTGTTTATATACAATGGTGTATTTAGAATGATGGCCCAGCAATTTTGAGGGAGTGAGGGATGGATGGAGATAGTGAATGGGCTACACACACACACAGTTACACATAGAATGACTTTGATTAGTGAATGTGATAGGCCGCTCTGAACAAATGTGTTTTGAGTGTGGAAGTAGGGCTGTTAATGGGGATGTTGAAGTCTCCAAGGATAAGGGTTGGTACTTCTGAGGACATGAAAGTGCGGCAGCCAGGCAGAGAAGTGGTCAAGGAACTGTGTGGGCGAGCCTGGGGTCCGATATATTACCGCTACTCTGAGGGAGAGGGCACGAAAGAGCCTGATGGTGTGGACCTAATAATTTGCAAAATCTTAATATAAAATTTACATGTTACATATTTACATCTAGTATAAAACATTTAACCATTAAGCCTACTTACAGAACAAGGAAGTGTAAAAAAAACTTGTGCTTAAAAAAAAAGTGCAAATAAAATGTGAGAAGGGCAGTGTAACAAATAATTTAGGAAAAAGATAAACTAACATCAAGTGCTGTGTGCTGTGTAAGAGCCAGACACATTAACATGAAATCAGTCTGGAATAGCGGTGATTTTCTCCCCATAACCCGAGTAACATTCTGGGGAGAGGGGTGTAGAGTCAACGATCAGCAACTAGCTACGGTAGATCAAATACCTGAAAAAAAAAAAAAGTTATTTAACATTCATAAGATACATTTTATTTTATATAAAAAAAAAAAATATTTAACATTCATAAGATACATTGTATTTAAAAAAAAAAAGAAATTTATTTAACATTCCTAAGATAATTTTTTTTAAAACATAAAAACTATAATACACAGCAGGATCTTTAGTAAAAACCAGACTTACCACTGTAACCTCTTAATCCTTGCAAGCTTCAACACAACGTTGACAAGGTACACAGCAGGGGTGGTCGGTCTCCTAGACAACGAGCAAACTCCTTCATGTTGAGAGAGGCCACCATCTCCTTAGCTTTCTGGTACTTTTCTGTGGGAATGAGCTTGTCTCCAACCAGCCAGGAATATCCATTGAATGGCACACCATGGTTTGGTATTAGCACCCAGTACCAAAAGTGAAGCCAACCACAGTTCCCATTTCTCATGAACTTTATTTGATATACTGGCGGCCAAACATTAGTTTCTCACAAAGGAGCTGAAGACCCTGAGTGGTAGTAGGTGCAAGTCTCTCCAGCATGACCTGTTTGTTAGATATTTGCCGTCTACACCTAAAGAACATCTCTAGAATCCGCCCTTTTCTCACCATGGAAACAACAAAAACCCTCACTGTAGCATTGATCTACTCCCGCCTGGACTACTGCAATGCTCTATTACTTGGCCTCCCCATTACTCGACTATCCCCTCTCCAGTCCATCCTTAATGCAGCAGCCAGGGTCATCCATCTGGCTAATCGGTACTCGGACGCGTCCGCTCTTCGCCAGTCCTTACACTGGCTGCCCATTCATTATAGGATCCAATTCAAAGTACTGGTTCTCACCCACAAAGCTCTCCACAGTGCAGCACCCCCCTACATCTCCTCCCTCATTTATATCTATCGGCCTAACCGACTGCTGCGCTCTGCAAATGACTTTCGACTAACCTCTGCAGTAATCCGTACCTCCCACTCCCGACTCCAAGACTTCTCCCGCGCTGCGCAAATCCTCTGGAATGCTCTACCACAAGAAATTAGGACTATCCACAATTTGCCTGGTTTCAGGCGCTCCCTCAAAACACATTTGTTCAGAGTGGCCTATCACATTCAATAATCAAAGTCGTTCTATGTTTAAGTGTGTATGTGGAGCCCATTCACTATCTCCATCCATGCCTCACTCCCTCAAGATGGCTGGACCATCATTGGAAATGCACCATTATATATACACACCTGTACTTTGTATCTCCCCCACCTCATTGTAGATTGTAAGCTCTCACGAGCAGGGTTGGCTTATTTTGCTTTAATTATTGTATTGTTAACGTTGTTACCTATGACTTGTGTTTTGAAACTGTTAAAGTGTAAAGCGCTGCGGAATATGTTGGCGCTATATAAATAAAGATTATTATTATTATTATATCAAAGGGAGAAGAGGATTGGGCCTTGACAAGGTGCCCGATTGCATCTTAAGTCTTATTGAATGTTGGAGCCAGTCCACCGTATAAAAGCAGCCATAGAGTGTCCGGGTACCTGCTTGGATTTCGATCAAAATGAAGACTACTTTGATGTACATGTACACCAATTCGAGAAAAATGACAAGGATGAGGCAGTAAGACACGCTCAGCAGAGTACAAGCAGCATTGCTTGAAGAAGTAACTTGAGCGTGATCAAAATTGAATAAATTAAAATCTCAGACTACAGTGAACACAACTCTTAGCTGTGAAAGGGCTTTTTGTGTCCTTCTACAGTGTTTTCAACCAATGTATTGGATACGGATGGAAGCACGTCACACTATAATTTCAATTGAATGGAGCAGCAAGAATTACACTAAAGAAAAAAAAAAAAAAAGAGAGTGAGAGTGACATGTGCAGATGCCTACATACAGCGTTGTATGCCGAGCAAACTGCAGCGCGTCACCTGCACTCACACACACACCTTGCAGAGCTGTGAAAAAAACACTGCAAGGCAAAAGGAAGATGTACACAGCGGTTGGTAAAGTAGCCTGCTTAAAGCACAGTACACAAAATCGCAATCTCTAACTGTCCCTCAGAGTCAGCAGAGCAGCGTTCTGTCCCAAACTGAATTAACAGCACAGTGACGCTAAAATGGCGGCTTTATCCGGCAACAATACCTTCCTTGTGTCACGGTTAGGGTAGCGTGTGTCTATTATATGAGTGTCTGTAAAATGTAACGTTACGCAGACTTATTCTGCCCTTGGGACGCAAAAATAAGACAGCAGTAATCATTTACTGTATAAAACTCCACCTATGTGCAACAAAACAAGCACGTTCCCTCTTACGGTTCCTGCGCTGACATGTGAGTAGGGAGTTTGGAGACGTTCCTGAATTTATCCCAGGTATCCAAGCATATCAGGCCGATAGGAGAGCATTAAAACCACCCACGGTGGTGACTTAAATATGGTGAATCGAACCAGTGAAGAACTGTAGGTCGATGTGAATGAATGTGCGATCACATGACACACGTTTATAATAACCCTTGCTAGACACGAGTAACTTTGTAGACATTTGGACACACCTGAACCCAGATGGCAGTGAATATTCATTCTATTCGGCGCCACATGACTCTTGGTCCAGAATAGATTATATATTGCTAGCACAGGAGCTATTAAGGGGAGTGGAAGAGGCAGATGTGCACAACGTAGCTATATATGACCACGCGCCCGTATCAGTGACCCTGCCAGATATGGTGCAGATGGGGCCAAACCAAACTTGGCGCTTCCCGACCTATTTGTTAATGGATGAGAAGTTTCGACATCACGTGAAGCAATGGTGTTTTTAATATGTAAGGGATAATGGAGATACTAGGGATAGGCCGGAACTTTTATGGGCAACAGGGAAGGGAGTAATGCGCGGGAAACTAATAGGTTATCAGACAACGCTAAAAAAGAAGATCGCGACAAACTACTCGCAGGCTAGCAGGATATTACGCGATAGGTACACGGCAAACAAGACAAGTTCATCAACACAGGTTAAAAATAGATGTAAGCAGGCTAAGGCTGACTTACACGTATGGGTATATCAACGAGAGACAAGCAGTAATAACAATTATAGAGCCGATGTATATCGTTATGGTAGCAAATGAGGGAGACTATTAGCACGACTAGCGAAAGGAAATCACATTCGTCATCAACATATTACAGCGTTAACGAATAAACATGGGATCATGAACACAGACCCTCGAACCATAAACACCATTCTACAAGAATACTACTCAGACTTATATAAGGTGGAACATACGGATAGTGCGGAGGGTAACACCTTTGTAGATGGAATACGGTTACCATCCATCACAAACTATCAGCTTCTCCTTTTAAAAAAACAAATTGAGGTGACGGAAGTGACAGCGGCGATAAGTTACTTTAAATACGGGAAAGCTCCAGGACCTGACGGGTTTACAGCCAAATTATTAAAATTATTGAGTGAGGATATCCCGTCCACATTGGTACGCACCTTCAATCATATATTGGAGACAGGAGGGTTGCCCAGCCATTCAAACATGTCACACATGAAGTTGCTACTAAAACCAAACAAACCTTCACATCTGCCTGGATCCTATCGTACATTCTCACTCATTGACCATTATATCAAGATTTTGTCCAGGATCATGGCAGATCTTTTGAGTAGCATTGTTCCTACGCTGATAGGGTGATCACAAGTGGCCTTTGTTAGCTACTTTGTTGGCTACTATCAGTCTCACTATGCATAACACATGTGTGCAGTGGGCAGTATTACCTTTGCCTTCGGTGGCGTAGGAAAACACCTCTCCTATCGAAGTGTTAGTTGGGGAGATGGAAGATTTGACACCGGGACCTGAATTGTAATACTTAAATGTGACAGGTGACAAATTTGTTAAGGCGCAACTCCGCGGTCCCTACGTTGAGTCTAGCCCGTGAAAATTTACTGGTTGTCAATGGGAAATCCCAACACCCCGGGGCAGCTACAGTATTTAAACAATTAGAGCTGAACCAAGATTTGCTGTATCAGGTTTATAAAATACATGTTGAAATTTTTTAGCAATTGCTGCTACCGCAGTCATATCGGAGGTTGGTAATGAACTTAGCGCATGTGCATGTACTAGGGTGACATTTGTGCCAAAAGAAAACCCTACACAGAATTATACAACGGTTTTACTGGCTGGGGGTCTATCAAGAAGTTAAACGGTATTGTAACTCTTGTCGCATGCGCCAGGTACACAGTCCTCAGCCTCATTTAGTGAGTCCCTTGGTGCCATTAAAAATTTTAGAGGTCCAGTTTGAGAGAATACCCATGGATCTGGTGGAGCCGGTTAATAAATCAGCAAGGGGTCATCAACAGGGGCAATAAAAGGGGCACTGTGTGCGTCACCAGTTTTGAGCACACCCGAGTTCAAAAGAGAATTCATTGTCCAGACTGATGCGTCAGAGGTAGGTCTGGGTGCCGTGTTGTCTCAGGACTGGAGCTTAACGGGGAGGAGCATCCCATTCGTTTCCTGAGTCGAAAACTTACTCCATCAAAAAACAGAGACAACATTGTAGAGAGAGAGTGCCTGGCGATAAAGTGGGCACTGGAGTCGTTGCGCTACTATTTGTTGGGGATAACATTTTGTTTTGTAAATGATCATTCCCCTGTGACTGGCAGTGTTGTAGCCCAGGGAGTAGAGTTCAGGTGGTAGAAAGATGAACATAACAGGAGACTTGGAAAACGTTGGCAAACAGTTATTTAATCTGAAAACGGACAGGCAAATTCAGGTGAGATCCATGCCTTGTTCATTTTCAGAAAAATAAGCCGGTCTACAGTGTCTGAGGATAGTCGCATGCGACGGTCTGTTAGTACACCACCTGCAGCACTAAAGACGCGCTCAGATAATACACTGGCAGCAGGGCAAGCCAGCACCTTCAAGGCATAACACACATCAAATACAAATATAACAGTAATAATAATATTATTAATAAAAAATGGAATTGCACACACAGTACACAGACACAGCTCATATGTGTGTATGAGAGAGTGTTTCTGTGTGTAGTTCATGCCTCTAGCCTAGAAGATCAGTCTTGCTAAAATCTTTAACACTGACCCCTGTTCTGTTCTTAAAATGGTGGATGCTGAACTGCTTCTCAGTCCCCTCATACACAATCATTACGTGGCACTGCTGGGCTCAGTCAGAGGCATCAGATTGAACTAGGCTGTCCTGAGTCATTCTCAATAGAACATTTTGTTCAGCAGTTCATCTAGTTCATTTAGTTCAGAGTACATGATGCATTTCCTATCAGCTCCTCACAGATAGGGTGGAGAAAAACTGAACTAAATGAACTAAATGAACTAATCTTTTGAACTAATCTTTTCAGTGAACTAGTTCTGGTGAACTAATCACCAAAATTAACTAGATTTCCCATCACTATGGTGTACACCTTGTGGCGCTGTCACAAAACTTCGCCACATTTGTAACATACAGCTCTTGCCCTGTGCAGAGGGCGCTGTTGTGCTCCCCTTGTTGCAGAGGTGTCTACAATGCCTCGACGCACAGAGCTGCTTGTAAAGCAGTAGCAGCAGCAGCGCTCTCGGCTGGAATGGAGAACATATGGATTTCAACAGTGTGTCTTGGTCCTCCACATTTTACGGTCCCGGTTCAACGGTGTGATGAGGCTTTGTAAGTTGTCCGTAACGAGGGTCTAGGAGGGTGTACCACCCAATAATCTGACGTGGTGAGAATGTGGCCGATGCGGGCGTCGTTTCTCAGGCAGTGCAGCATGAAATCAACCATGTGCTGCAGACTCATAACTGCCAACAAACGCTGTCCTCTGGAAGGGCGTCACACTAATAGATTTTTGTAAATTTAAAATAGAATAAAGCAGCAGCAATTTTTGAAAAATTACAAGGATGAGCCAGTGACAGACACTCAGCAGAGTACACGCTGCGGTGGTTGAAGTAAGTGGAGCGGGATCTACACTCCTACAAAAAAATTAAACCTCAGACTAGAGTGAACACTGAAACACAACTGTTCACTTGCTGTGAAAGGCCTTTTTGTGGACTTCTATTATGTTTGCAAGCAATGTATTGTATTTTGATGGAAGAGCGTCACACTAATAGATTTTTGTAAATTTTAAATAGAAGAAAGCAGCAGCAATTTTTGAAAAATTACAAGGATGAGCCAGTGACAGACACTCAGCAGAGTACACACTGCGGTGGTTGAAGTAAGTGAGCGGGATCTACACTCCTACAAAAAATTAAACCTCAGACTAGAGTGAACACTGAAACACAACTGTTCACTTGCTGTGAAAGGCCTTTTTGTGGACTTCTATTATGTTTGCAAGCAATGTATTGTATTTGATGGAAGAGCGTCACACTAATAGATTTTGTAAATTTAAATAGAAGAAAGCAGCAGCAATTTTGAAAAATTACAAGGATGAGCCATGGAAAGATGTGTATCTTCGTACCGTGTTAGCCAGTAGATAGAAAAATATTTAGACTTGAGAGTCCTCAGTGGTTGATACCTTTTAATGGCTAACTGAAAAGATGGTAACAAATTGCAAGCTTTCGAGACTACGCAGGTCTCTTCATCAGGCAAAGACTAAAACAAAAGCTGAAGAATCACATATTTATACACAAGAGGACACAGGAATAATGCAATAGGTAAGACAAGTGACGTGAAGCAGAACTGTCATTATGGCAGAGGGATGAACATAAATATGACTAGTTCATAGATAAGGAGTGAAAGTTTTATTACCCTCTGATTGGGGTCTGGTATTGTGTTGTGATGACCCTAAAAGGTCAGGGAAGCAGATTCCTTAATTGTTGTAGAAAGACATAAAACTCTGGGATATATTCATCCCAGCACTAAGAGTGTCAAAGGTCATCATAAGTTTATATTCCCAGACTTTTCTATCCTTCTCAGATTTGAAGTTAGATTTTAATACAAGTAATTCCATATCCGTCATGCTATGACCGGGCATACAAAAGTGTTTTGCCACAGGTAAATCCATTCTCCTTTCTCTTATTGTGTGGCGATGAGAATTCATCCTTGTTCTCAGTTTTTGCCCGGTCTCCCCCACATACAGACCCCAGTTGGACATTTAGTACATATAATTAGGTACACCACATTAGATGTGATGCAGCTGAAAGTACCTGGTATCTTGTAGTCCTGATGGGAGTTGGGGATCTTTATCCTGTCCGTGGTCATTATAGATGTACAGGTTTTGCATTTCTTTTGTTTGCAAGGAAAGGTACCTGCAGCTGTTGGGGAGGACAGGGAGCTTCTGACAATGATGCTTCTTAGATTTGGGGGCTGCCTAAAACATAGTAGTGGGGGGTCTGGAAATATGGATTGTAATCGGGCATCTTTTTGTAGTAAAGGTTGTAGTTTCCGTGCAGCTCCCCTTAGCATCTCCAGACTTGGATTGTAGGTGACCACTAGAGGCACCGGTTATTTTCTTCTTTAGCTTTGTAATGTAGCAGGTGATTCCTTGATATTCTGGTGGCTCTTGTAATTTGGTTTTCAATTGTTCTTGGATGGTAGCCCTGGTTCAAAAAAGTCTTTCTGAGACGACCAAGGTGTTCATCTCTATCCATGGGGTTGGAACATATACGGTTGTATCTGATGGCTTGGCTGTAGACAATAGAGTTTTTTATGTGTTTTGGATGGAAACTGTCCCATTTAAGATATGTTGGACGGTCGATTGGCTTCTGATACAGGGATGTCTCTATTTCATTGTTCTTTAGCTTAATGGTGGTGTCTAAAAAGTTAATTTCAGTGCTGGAGTAGTTAAGTGTTAAGTTGATGGTGGGATGAAATTGATTGAACTGTTCATGGAACGTCTTTAGCTGTTGTTCAGACTCCGTCCAGATGATTAAAATGTCATCAATGTAGCGGTAGTAGGCCCGAGGCCTGATGGGGCATGAGGACAAAAATTCGCTTTCAACCTTGGCCATGAAAAGATTTGCATACTGTGGAGCCATTTTACTTCCCATAGCTGTGCCAGTCTCCTGAAGATAGATCTTGTTGTCAAATTCGAAGTAATTGTGGGTGAGGATGAATTTTGTGAGTTTCACCACAGAATCAGCATCATTCCCGGTGTTTCCCATGAAGACTTTGCAGGCATTTAATCCATCCTGGTGTGGGATATTAGAGTACAAAGATTCCACATCCATGGTGGCCAGGATGGTTCCTTCTGGTAGAGAACCTATTGCTGCTAGTTTATTCAGTAGGTCAGTTGTGTCCTGAATGTAGCTGGGTGTATCCTTTACCAGGGGTTTAAGAACACCCTCTACCCATCCAGATACTTGCTCAGTAAGGGTGTCCACACATGAAATAATCGGCCTCCCTGGATTTCCGGCTTTGTGGATTTTGGGAAGCATGTAGAATGTCCCTGTTCTTGGACTTTCTGGTATCAGGTCATCAGCTCTTATGGATTTGTCAGACAGACAAGATACCAACTTGCTTAGTTCCTTGTAATAGTCCTGTGTAGGGTCCGACTCCAGTTTTCTGTAGTAGCGTGTGTCCGTAAGTTGTCTGTTTGCTTCCTTCATATAGTCTGATGTGTTCATCATGACTATTGCACCTCCCTTGTCAGCAGGTTTAATGATGATTTCTTTGTTGGTTTTCAGAGACTGTATGGCCTTTCTCTCCTGGGCACTGATGTTGGAGGCTTGTCTCTTGTTGGTGGCTATGATGGTGGATTTTATCAAATGTCTGAATGAGTCTATATATTTATCCAAATGAGGGTTACGTCCAGGTGGAGGTGTCCAGTCTGACCTCTTCTTGGTTATTGGGATCCCTCTTCCTTCAGTCCGAGTGTTTTCTGAATCTTCTGTATCATTGAAGTATTCCCTCAGGCGCAGTCTCCTGAAAAAATGTTCCATATCACTGCAGAGTTCGGTTTTATCCAGGGCCTTAGTAGGACAAAATGAGAGTCCTCTAGAAAGCACGGATGAGCCAGTGACAGACACTCAGCAGAGTACACGCTGCGGTGGTTGAAGTAAGTGGAGCGGGATCTACACTCTTACAAAAAAATTAAACCTCAGACTAGAGTGAACACTGAAACACAACTGTTCACTTGCTGTGAAAGGCCTTTTTGTGGACTTCTATTATGTTTGCAAGCAATGTATTGTATTTTGATGGAAGAGCGTCACACTAATAGATTTTTGTAAATTTTAAATAGAAGAAAGCAGCAGCAATTTTTGAAAAATTACAAGGATGAGCCAGTGACAGACGCTCAGCAGAGTACACGCAGCATTAGTTGAAGTAACTGGAGCGTGATCTGCACTCAAAAAAAAAAATCACAGACTGCAGTGAACACTGAAACACAACTGTTCACTTGCTGTGAAAGTCCTTTTTGTGGACTTCTATTATGTTTGCAAGCAATGTATTGTATTTTGATGGAAGAGCGTCACACTAATAGATTTTTGTAAATTTTAAATAGAAGAAAGCAGCAGCAATTTTTGAAAAATTACAAGGATGAGCCAGTGACAGACACTCAGCAGAGTACACGCTGCGGTGGTTGAAGTAAGTGGAGCGGGATCTACACTCCTACAAAAAAATTAAACCTCAGACTAGAGTGAACACTGAAACACAACTGTTCACTTGCTGTGAAAGGTCTTTTTGTGGACTTCTATTATGTTTGCAAGCAATGTATTGTATTTTGATGGAAGAGCATCACACTAATAGATTTTTGTAAATTTTAAATAGAAGAAAGCAGCAGCAATTTTTGAAAAATTACAAGGATGAGCCAGTGACAGACACTCAGCAGAATACACGCTGCGGTGGTTGAAGTAAGTGGAACGGGATCTACACTCCTACAAAAAAATTAAACCTCAGACTAGAGTGAACACTGAAACACAACTGTTCACTTGCTGTGAAAGACCTTTTTGTGGACTTCTATTATGTTTGCAAGCAATGTATTGTATTTTGATGGAAGAGCGTCACACTAATAGATTTTTGTAAATTTTAAATAGAAGAAAGCAGCAGCAATTTTTGAAAAATTACAAGGATGAGCCAGTGACAGACGCTCAGCAGAGTACACGCAGCATTAGTTGAAGTAACTGGAGCGTGATCTGCACTCAAAAAAAAAAAAATCACAGACTGCAGTGAACACTGAAACACAACTGTTCACTTGCTGTGAAAGGCCTTTTTGTGGACTTCTGTTATGTTTGCAAGCAATGTATTGTATTTTGATGGAAGAGCGTCACACTAATAGATTTTTGTAAATTTTAAATAGAAGAAAGCAGCAGCAATTTTTGAAAAATTACAAGGATGAGCCAGTGACAGACACTCAGCAGAGTACACGCTGCGGTGGTTGAAGTAAGTGGAACGGGATCTACACTCCTACAAAAAAATTAAACCTCAGACTAGAGTGAACACTGAAACACAACTGTTCACTTGCTGTGAAAGACCTTTTTGTGGACTTCTATTATGTTTGCAAGCAATGTATTGTATTTTGATGGAAGAGCGTCACACTAATAGATTTTTGTAAATTTTAAATAGAAGAAAGCAGCAGCAATTTTTGAAAAATTACAAGGATGAGCCAGTGACAGACGCTCAGCAGAGTACACGCAGCATTAATTGAAGTAACTGGAGCGTGATCTGCACTCAAAAAAAAAAAATCACAGACTGCATTGAACACTGAAACACAACTGTTCACTTGCTGTGAAAGGCGGCGCCTTTTATAGTGCATTCTGACATCATTTCAGCATCCAATCACAGCCATGCCATTAGTTAACATGACCGCAGCAGTACAGGATGTGCCCACACTTCTTAGGATTCCTCATTGGCTGACTAAAATCACATTGCCTCTCAAAGAATTATGGGAACTTCCGATTCCGGTATACGATATATGGAAAATATCGGAACTAAGTATCGGAATTCCGATACAGCGAATATCGGTCGATACCCGATACTTGCGGTATCGGAATGCTCAACACTAGACATCACTAATATACAGCTGTTTTATTAGATATTCTCAATGCCTTTTTTAGATTGCTACACTATTGGGATTCCTTCCCAATTAGGGCCACAGGATACAGGTATTAGGCAATCCCTTGAAATATCACGCTGTGTTTATTAGTGCATGTATTTAACACTATTACTATTACTTACAGCTACCCTTTATTTTGGACATTTATCTATATCTGTCTGCTCACAATCATTCCATTGGACTGAGGTAAATTTTCTTTTTTCCTTGGGATCACTCTCATTGGTTCCAGTGTACTAGGATTATATCTGTTTATTTACTCTGTGTTAGGGGTCGAGTTCCCGCTTCTGCACAAGGGGAGTCTCGAGCCATTCCGGCTGCGGTTTCCCATTCGTCTCCGGCCGCAGTGGACTCTGCTCAGCTTAGACGTCGGTCCCAGCGTCTTGCCCAGTCTGGCAGTGTGCAGAGGATTACTGCTGCTCCTCCAGACTCTGCTATTGTGGCCAGTACTGGTTAGCGGCGAGCAGACGTCTTTAGGACAAAGTCCTTGTTTTTCCCTTCTGAGCATGACCAGGGTGAGATCTCTCATTGGAGATCAGGGGTCACATGCTCAGATACTTCAGCAGCTCCTATTGGTCTGCCAGGAAGGTCCTGGGACTACTGGTGTTCTGGAACAAGTGTCATTAGTCCTTGTTTCTGGCAGGTCCTATAGCTGTTATTATAAAAGGGTGGCAATGCTTAGCCGCCATGCGCTAGTATCAACCATTATATGCTTTGCGCCAGTGTGGTCATGCGTGTGTGTGGTTAGGGCCTGGCTAAAATAAGCCCCAGAATACCGACTTAATCGGTGAGGAGTTTGGTATGCTAGCTGGTCAGGGTCGGTGTCCTAGATGCCCTAGATTACCGGCATAACCGGTGAGGAGTTTGATTGCCGTATTCAGGGCCTGGCGTTCAGACGCCATAGATTGCGGGTGACTCCCGCGAGGACATTAGCGCATGATCACGTTCTATGTTCGCTTAGCACTTAACTGTGTACCTGGGTGCCTGACAGGACACAGAACTTTTTCTCAGCGGCTCTGTGACGTAACAGGGTTCGCTTTCAACGCTAGACAGCGCCCTAGCATGTTTATTTTGCGACGCAGTTGTGTTCAGTGAGTTTGCACACATCGCCATATTGCGCTGCGGCACTCCTAGCGGCTCTGTGAAATAACGGAGTTCGCACATATTGCCACAGTGCATTGCGGTGTTTATTTTGGCGACTCTGCGGGATAACAGAGTTCGCGTCTTGCGCCATTTTACTAGCAGCAGGTTCCGCCTGCACGGTGGACCCCGGGCTGCGAACGCATCTCTCTACCTCATATATTTGGTGCGTTCCGCAGACCCTAACACTCTGGAACATTATTCTAATGTACATAGTTTTTATCACTCTGTTAGAGATGATTTCTTTGAATTTTATTATATTGTTTTCTAATTTTTATCCATGTGGAAACTCTGTTTCTTTTGTTATACATGTTACTTATGCGTTTTTTTCTGTTCACAGCGACCATATGAATAAGGCTCTGGTTGAGCCGAAACGTCGGTATTAGTGTCACTTCATAGCTTACATTCCTGTTTTGCTCTCACAAGTTTGATTTTCTACAATAAAATTTTCACTTTGCAAATTGATCATTTCGAGTGTGCGGTAAAAATTATTACTTTGGTATTGGACTAATGTGTCCATTATATCAGCATCTCAATTATTTATAAGACCTGAGTGCACGCTAAACTACCCTCTCTCTATCTTGCTAGGTTGCCGGTTGTGGAACCTAGGATTCCCATGCCAGATTTGTTTTGGGGGATCGGGCTATATTTCTGAATTTCAAAAATAACTGCAAGTTGTTTTTTGCCTTAAAGCCTAAGTCCTCAGGGAACGCAGCACAGCAGATTCAAATTGTCATCTCTCTCCTGCGCGGCGATCCTCAGGATTGGGCTTTTTCCCTGACACATGGGGATCCTGTTTTGAATGATATTGATGCATTTTTTCTGGCTCTGGGGTTATTGTACGATGAACCTAATGTCACTGATCAAGCTGAAAAAAGCTTGTTGGCATTAAATAAGGGTCTTGAAGACGCTGAGTTGTACTGTCAGAAATTCCAAAAGTGGGCAGTCCCGACCAAATGGAATGATGATGCTTTGGCAGTCCTTTTTCGGAAGGGGCTGTCAGAGAATGTAAAGGATGCTATGGTGGGATTCCCTGCTCCCTCTGGTCTCAATGATTCTATGTCATTGGCTATTCAAATTGACCGACGTTTGCGTGAGCGCAGAGGTATGCGTGAGATAGTGTTACCTTGTGAGCCAGCTTCTGAGCCCATGCAGTGTGATAGAGTGACTTCTGGGGCACAGCGTCATGAGTTTCGAAAGCGCAATGGGTTATGTTTCTACTGTGGTGACGCCTCTCTATTTCAGTCTGCTCTAAATGGGGAAGACGTTTTGCACACTCAGTTGTCTTGGGTAGTGTTCAGACTAAATTTCTGTTGACTGTTACCCTGAATTGCTCCCTGTCCACATTTTCTGCTCAGGCTTTTGTTGATTCAGGAGCAGCTATTAACCTGATGGATTTTGACTTTGCCAAACGTTGTGGGTTTCCCATGATACCCCTGCGGAAGTCTATTCCCCTACTGGGCATTGATTCTACCCCTTTGGGGTAAAATAAACCTCAGTTTTCTACTCAGGTGATAATGAGGGTTGAACCAGATCATCAGGAGAGTTGCAAATTTCTGGTGCTGTATAATCTGCATGACATTATTATACTAGGTTTCCCTTGGTTACAGTCTCATAATCCTGATTTGGATTGGAAATCTGTGTCTGTGACCAATTGGGGCTGCCAATGTGTTAAGGCCGACACTCCTGTTTTTTTTGCCTCTCCCCAGTCTCAGGATGTTCCTGACTTTTTGACTGATTTTTGGATGGTTTTAGTGAAAGTAAATCTGCATCCTTGCCTCCTCACAGGAGCTATGATTGCGCTATTGAATTAGTACCTGGTGGTAAATTTCCTAAAGGTCGCCTTTTTAACTTGTCTGTACCTGAACACGATGCTATGCGATCTTATATCAAGGAGTCATTGGAGAAGGGTCATATCAGACCATCCTCTTCACCCTTGGGTGCCAGTTTTTTCTTTGTGGCCAAAAAGGATGGTTCATTGAGGCCGTGTATTGATTATCGTCTCTTGAATAACAAAGTAACATATTTATTAAGGTTGAAGGAAGACTTTAAGTCCATCTAGTTCAACCCTTATCCTATCCTAACCTGCCCTAACATGTTGATCCAGAAGAAGGCAAAAAAAAACCAAGTGGCAAACAGTAAGCTTCACATTGGGGAAAAAAAATTCCTTCCCGACTCCACATACGGCAATCAGACTAGCTCCCTGGATCAACGCAGTATCTAGGGAACTAGTGAATATAGCCTGTAATATTATACTTTTCAAGAAAGGCATCCAGTCCCTTCTTAAATTTTAGTAAGGAATCACTCATTACAATATCAGAAGGCAGAGAGTTCCATAGTCTCACTGCTCTTATAGTAAAGAATCTGCGTCTGTGATTATGGCTAAACCTTCTTTCCTCCAGACGTAGAGGATGGCCCCTTGTCCCCGTCACAGGTCTAAGAGTAAAAAGATCATTAGAAAGGTCTTTGTACTGTCCCCTCATATATTTAGATAAACGAAAAAAGATTGGTTTGGTACCGTGTTAGCCAGTAAAAAAAAAACATATAGAGTGCTTTCAGTGGGAGAAGCAAAATAGGAATCTTGTGGGTATGATACCTTTTAATGGCTAACAAAATATAGTTTAAGATATTAGAGGGCGAGCTTTCGAGACTGCTTATGTCTCTTCATCAGGCTGGTGTAACAAAATATTTGAAGAAACCAAATTGTTTTTGGAGGAAGTTGCTCAGATTTGGTAATGGGACAAGAATCCTCCTGACAAATTGAGTCCTGTGTGAATAGAATCAAAGATGTTAATGAATTTGCTTTCCCAAACTCTGCGATGTTATTGCGATTGGAAGAAACCTTTCAAAATGACAATTTTTATATTGTCTATGTTGTGTCCTGGACCACAGAAATGTTTAGCCACTGGTAGATGTTTTTTTTTGTCTGTAATCGTATGACGATGAGACCTCATCCTTGCTCTCAGTCTCTGTCCTGTTTCTCCAACATAGAGGCCACCCACAGGACAGGGATAAACACCTAACTCAACTTAAAATGTCATTTTTAATTCAAGGTTACCATCCCACCTCCATTGATGACCAGATACTAGGGCCACAAGGATCCCTAGAAGCCAATTACTTCAATACAGGAAAAGAGAGGAAAATCACCGTGTACCTCTGGTAGTGACCTACAACCTACAGCTTGAAATACTGAGAAAAACGGCTAAAAAACTTCACCATATACTACACAAGGATGACCAGTTAAAAATATTATTCAAAGACCCCCCCCTTGCTGTGTTACGGGCAACCTCCAAATTTAAGAAACATCATGATCCGAAGTTCAATGCCCTCAGATTCACCAAGAGGGACCTATCCTTGCAATGGGAGAAGATGCAAAACTTGCAGTCATATAGAGACCAGCGACAAGATCCAAATCCCCAACACACAGCAATACTATAAGATCCCCGGGACATTCACATGTTCCTCCTCTAATGTGGTATATTTAATTCTATGCAATATATGTCCTGTGGGTGGCCTCTATGTTGGAGAAACAGGACAGAGACTGAGAGCAAGGATGAGGTCTCATCGTCATACGATTACAGACAAAAAAAAACATCTACCAGTGGCTAAACATTTCTGTGGTCCAGGACACAACATAGACAATATAAAAATTGTCATTTTGAAAGGTTTCTTCCAATCGCAAAAACATCGCAGAGTTTGGGAAAGTAAATTCATTAATATCTTTGATTCTATTCACACAGGACTCAATTTGTCAGGAGGATTCTTGTCCCATTACCAAATCTGAGCAACTTCCTCCAAAAACAATGGAGACACCACCAGCCCTTTGATCTCACATGCATATGGGGTCCATAGAACTTTCACACCACTTATCTAATCTTACCTAATTAAGGATTCTCTCTTTAGGGTACTGCCACACTACACAATCCCGCTAGCGATCTCGTTAGCGTCGCATACTAATGAGATCGCTAGCGGGATTGTTTTTATATCGCTAGTGTCGGCCACATTTAGCGATATCGTTAAGGACGCTATCGCGGTTAGCGATCTCCTTAACGACTTTAGCGGTACAAAAGTACCGCTAAATCGCTAAAAAAAGGTGCCACACTCAGCGATATAGCGATACCAGTGGGACGCCGACGATAAAAATAGGGTCCGGAACGATCGCTGTGATGAACGAGATCACAGCAGGGGCCACGTCGCTGGTAGATGCCGCACACAACAACATCGCTAACGGGATCGCTAAATAGTGACGTTTTTTAGCGATCCCGTTAGCGATGTTGTTTAGTGTGGCATACCCGTTAAGCTCAGTGTTTGTTTATTTCAGTGTTTGTTTATGGTGTACAATAATAAATAATTTTCTGGTTAGCCAATAATCACTTTATCACTTTAAGAATGCTCTTGTCATAATTGGACGGAGAAGTATTCACATCAGTTTTGTTTATTTAAATTTCCATGTATCACACCATGCCTGTGCTTTTCACTGTATATAATTTGGTTTCTTCAAATATTTTGTTACACCAGCCTGATGAAGAGACGTAAGCAGTCTCGAAAGCTCGCCCTCTAATATCTTAAACTATATTTTGTTAGCCATTAAAAGGTATCATACCCACAAGATTCCTATTTTGCTTCTCCCACTGAAAGCACTCTATATGGGTTTTTCTCATATATTTATACATTGTAATAAGATCACCCCTAAGCCTTCGTTTTTCCAAACTAAATAACCCCAAGTGTAATAACCTGTCTTGGTATTGCAGACCCCCCAGTTCTCTAATAACCTTCATCGCTCTTCTCTGCACCCGCTCAAGTTCAGCTATGTCTTTCTTATACACCGGAGACCAGAACTGCACACAGTATTCTAAGTGTGGTCACACCAGCGACTTGTATAGAGGTAAAATTATGTTCTCCTCATGAGCATCTATGCCTCTTTTAATGCATCCCATTATTTTATTTGCCTTGGCAGCAGCTGCCTGACATTGGCCACTAAATGTGAGTTTGTCGTCCACCCATACACCCAGGTCTTTTTCAGTGACAGTTTTGCCCAGTGTTTTACAATTAAGCACATAATTATACATCTTGTTTGTTCTACCCAAGAGCATGACCTTACATTTATCCCCATTAAAGCTCATTTGCCATTTATCAGCCCAAGCTTCTAGTTTACATAAATCCTCCTGTAATATAAAATTGTCCTCCTCTGTATTTATTACCCTTCAGAGTTTAGTGTCATCTGCAAATATTGAAATACTACTCTGTATGCCCCCTACAAGGTCATTAATAAATATGTTAAAGAGAAGCGGCCCCAATACTGACCCCTGTGGTACCTCACTGCTAACCGTGACCAAGTCTGAGTGTGCTCCATTAATAACCACCCTTTGTTTTCTATCCATGAGCCAGTTCTTAACCCACTTACACATATTTTCCCCTATCCCCATTGTTCTCATTTTATGTATCAACCTTTTGTGTGGCACTGTATCAAAAGCTTTTGAGAAGTCCATGAACACCACGTCCACTGCATTCCCTTGGTCCAGTCCTGAACTTACCCCTTCATAAAAGCTTATCAGATTAGTCTGACAAGAACGGTCCCTCGTAAACCCATGCTGATACTGTGTCATGAGGTTATTCAGCCTCAGATACTCCAATATAGTATCCCTTAAAAAATCCTCCAGGATTTTACCCACAGTAGATGTTAAGCTCACTGGCCTATAATTTCCAGGTTCAGTTTTTGCCCCCTTTTTGAATATTGGCACCACATTTGCTATACGCCAGTCCTGTGGTACAGACCCCGTTATTATGGAATCTTTAAAGATTAAAAATAATGGTCTATCTATAACTGTACTTAATTCCTGCAGTACTCAGGGGTGTATGCCATCTGGGCCCGGGGATTTGTCAACTTTAGTGATTTTTAGATGCCACCGTACTTCCTGCTGGGTTAAGCAGGTGACATTTAATGGAGAAATTTTTTTATCACTGATCATGTTATCTGTCATGGGATTTTCTTGTGTAAATACAGTTGAAAAAATGTAATTTAGCATATTGGCTTTTTCCTCATCCTCATCCACCATTTCACCCAGATTATTATTAATGGGACCAACACTATCATTTTTTAGTTTCTTGCTATTTATGTAGTTAAAGAATATTTTGGGATTATTTTTACTTTCTCTGGCAATGAGTCTCTCTGCCTCAATCTTTGCTGTCTTGATTTGCTTTTTACAGAATTTATTCAGTCTTCTGTATTTATTTAATGCCTCAACACTACCTACTTGCTTTAATTCCCTAAATGCTTTCTTTTTGTCGCTTATTGCACCCCATACAGCTCTATTTAGCCATAGTGGTTTCCTCCTAATTCTAGCATGTTTATTCCCATAGGGTATATACTGTTCACAGGTCCTATTCAGGATGCTAATAAACGTCTCCCACTTTCTTTGTGTATTTTTATGTCTCAGGATATCGTCCCAGTTTATTGCACCAAGATCATCTCTCATCCGCTGGAAATTTGCCTTCCTGAAGTTTAGTGTCCTTGTAACACCTCGACTACACATCTTAGTAAAGGATACATGAAAGCTTATTATTTTGTGATCACTATTACCGAAGTGACCCCCAACCCTTATATTTGATATGCGGTCTAGCCTGTTGGTTAATATTAGGTCTAGCAGTGCCCCCATAAGATCACTGTGAAGTATCAATATCCGTTACCCTTGATTTCTGACCTGTTTTCCAGGGTGAAAAGTGCTAGTTGGTTTACCAAGCTTGACCTCAGGGGGGCCTATAACCTTATTCGCTTTAAGCACGGGGATGAATGGAAGACGGCGTTTAATACCCCAGAGGGGCATTTTGAGTACCTAGTGATGCCCTTTGGGCTCACTAATGCTCCTTCCGTCTTCCAATCCTTCATGAATGATATTTTCAGGGATTTTGTGGATACATTTCTGATTGTTTATTTGGATGATATCTTGATTTTTTCCAATGACTGGGACTCTCATGTGAAACATGTTCGGACTGTGTTCCTGATTTTGAGAGAGAATGCAATGTATGTGAAGGGATCAAAGTGTCTTTTTGGCGTACAGGTCTCATTCCTGGGATTCATTTTGTCTCCGTCTGTTATTGAAATGGACCCGGTCAAGGTTCAGGCCATCTGTGATTGGGTTCAACCTACTTCATTAGAGGCTCTTCAGAGATTTTTGGGTTTTGCCAATTTTTATCGTAAATTTATTGGTAATTTCTCCAGTATTGTTAAACCATTGACTGATTTGACCAAAAAGGGTTTTGATGTGGTGAATTGGCCTCCAGAGGCAGTCTCTGCGTTTCAGGAACTTAAGCAAAGATTCACTTCTGCTCCTGTTCTACGGCAGCCTGATGTTTCTCTACCATTTCAGGTGGAGGTTGATGCCTCTGAAATTGGGGCAGGTGCCGTTTTGTTCCAAAGAGATCCAGAGACCTCTAAGAGTAACCCTTGTGCCTTTTTCTCTCGAAAATTTTCTCCAACTGAACGTAAATATGACGTGGGTAATCGGGAGTTATTGGCCATGAAGTGGGCCTTTGAAGAGTGGAGACATTGGCTGGAAGAAGCCAAACATCAGGTGGTGGTCCTCACAGACCATAAGAATCTGATTAATCTCGAATTAGCCAAGCGACTTAATCCTAGGCAGGCCAGGTGGGCCTTGTTTTTCACACGTTTTAATTTTGTGGTTTCTTTTCTTCCTGGCACTAAGAATGTTAAGGCGGATGCCCTCTCGAGGAGTTTCTTTGCGGACTCTCCTGAGTTATCTGATCCTACTGTTATTTTGAAAGAGGGTGTAGTTCTTTCCGCCATCTCGCCCAAATTTTGAGACTGGCTCTGGAAGGGAGTCAGGAGGATAAACCTGAGCGCTGCCCTATTGGGAAATTGTTTGTCCCAGACCAATGGAAGAAGAGTGTGATGTCTGAGATTCATTGTTCCTCGTTGGCTGATCATCCGGGATTGTTGGTACCAGAGACTTGGTGAGACAGTCCTTTTGGTGGCCTACTTTGTCTCGTGACGGCAGGGAATTTGTGTAGTCCTGTGGGACTTGCTCTCGCTCCAAGCCTTGCTCTCTCTCTAGTGGTTTGTTAATGACATTACCTGTGCCCAAGAGGCCATGGACCCATATCTCTATGGATTTTATTTCCGACCTCCCTGTTTCTCAGAGAATGACCGTTATCTGGGTAATCAGTGATAGGTTTTCCAAGATGATACATCTTGTGCCATTACCTAAGTTACCTTCCTCCTCCGAATTGGTGCCTTTGTTCCTTCAGCACGTGGGTCGGTTACATGGCATTCTGGAGAACATTGTGTCTGACAGAGGAGTCCAGTTTGTTTCCAGATTTTGGAGGACATTTTGTTCTAAACTTGGTGTTCAGTCAGTTATCTTTCTCCTCTGCTTTTCATCCTCAGACCAATGGACAAACCGAGAGAACAAACCAGACCTTGGAGACTTGTTTGAGAAGTTTTATGTCTGCTGATCAAGATGACTGGGTCTCTTTTTTGCCTTTGGCTGAGTTTGCTCTTAATAATAGGGCTAGCTCTGCCACCTTGATGTCTCCATTTTTCTGCAATTTTGGGTTTCACCCTCGATTTTCTTCGGGACAGACGGAGGCTTCTGTCTGTCTGGGTGTTGACTCTGTTGTGGAGCGAATGCAGCAGATTTGGGACCAGGTAGTGGAGAGGCTGTCTCTCTCTCAGGAGAAGGCCTAACGGTTTGCCAACCGGCATAGGACTGATGGTCCTCGGTTTAAAGTGGGGGACTTGGTTTGGTTGTCCTCAAGAAATATGCCTGAGGGTTGCATCTCATTGGACCTTATAAGATCATGAAGTTTCTTAATTCTGTTTCCTTCCGTTTGCTTCTTCCAGGGACATTTAAGATCCAAAACATGTTCCACAAGTCCTTATTGAAGAGGTTTGTCGAACCAGTGGTTCCTATGGCTGCGCCTCCTGACCCTGTTTTGGTTGAGGGCAATCTGGAGTATGTGGTTGAGAAAATATTGGATTCTCGTTTTTCTAGACAGAAACTCCAGTATTTGGTTAAGTGGAGAGGTTATAGTCAGGAGGACAATTCTTGGGTGTTTGCTTCGGACATCCATGCTAGGAGACTGATCCATGCCTATCACCAAGCTCATCCTGATCAGCCTGGTTGCACAAGTGAGGGTTCGGTTCCCTCCCATGATGGTGGCCAGTGATCAATTGTTCTTGTCTCAATTGTGGTTCCTGGTTCATTTGAAAGCTTACTGAGTCTTGCCTGCATCTTCTGCTATCAGATAAGATATTTTCTGCTTTTATTTTTGTTCTTGCTTTTTGCATTGTTCCCTGCATTTCTGTGGAGGTCAGCCAGGTCCCCTCCGGGGGGCTTGTGCTCCTCTCAGTTTATCTGGAGCCACTGTTGTTTGTTCATTTGCTTTTTCCTGTTTTTTTCAGTGGCTGCGGCTTAGTTTTGTTACACCAGAGAACTGATTTAGGTGGTAGAGGTCATGTGATCTCATGTGTTTTTGCAATCATTAGAGTTGGTATTTTTTAGGGTTTTTTTTTGGATTGCAGTGAGTATCCATTCCTGTACTTTTCTGTCTAGACAGATTGGTCCCCAGCGTTTGCTCATTCTATTTTCTGTCTGTGTCCGTGTTTCTTCTTGTCTAACCGCCATTACATGTTTGGTGGCTTCCTATTTTCTTTGGGGATCTGCTCCGTGGCAGATAGCTTTCATCTTTCTGCCTTTAGGTGTAGTTATCTCTCAGGCTGTGACGAGGCGTCTAGGATCAACGTAGGAACACTCCACGGCTACCTCTAGTTGTGTGGTTAGTTCAGGTTACTGCAATCCAATAGGTTCCAGGCTCTCTGGTGTATTGCCGTTTTTGCTTTCTCTCCTCAGCTACCAAAACATAACAGAGATGTCTGATTCCAATCATTTATTTCCCAGACTACTAAAAACACACACACGATCCAGAAAATGTGTTTTATGGTCTAGAAATGGTAACAAGACTGCTGATGCAAATTATTTATTTCACAGAATATTAGAAAACACACATCATTCAAGAAAATGTATTTCTTTGGCCTAGAAATGGAAGGAGACGGCTGATGTTATAACATTAAGTTTTTTCAAAAATACTAGAAAACACACACCAGTCCAGAAAATGTGTTTATTTAGCCTACAAATGGCAATGAGATGGGTGATGACAATTATTTTTTTTTCCCAGAGTACTAAAAAACGCACACTGGTGTAGAAAATTAATTCCTTTGACATAGAAATGGCAACAAGACAGCTAATGCCAATTATTTATTTCCCAGAATACTTAAAAACAAATTGGTTTAGAAAAATTATTTATTTGGCTTAGAAAAGGTAACGAGACTTCTGGTGGCAATTATTTCTTTTCAAAAGTACTAGAAAACACACATCGGTTTAAAAAATGTATTATTTAGCCTAGAAATGGCAACGAGATGACTGATGCCAATTATTTTTCCCAAGACTACTAGAAAACAAACACCGGTTTAGAAAAATTATTTCTTTGGCCTAGTAAACACGACAGGATAGCTGATAACAATTATTTATTTCCCAGACTACTAGAAAAAGCACACCAGTTCAGAAAATGTATATTTTTTGGCCTAGAAATGTCAATGAGATGACTTATGACAATTATCTTTTCCCATTCAATCAATGCCCTTTAAGAAATACCAGAAAAAGCACAGGAGTGTATATAGAAACAATTTTTATTGAAACACATACAAAACATTTAAAAAGGGTTGCCTCATATCCAGGAATGACACATTAAGTTCATCCCACCCATGTCCATCAAAAAGCATCAATGATATATAAAATATAATCAAAATTTGACCATGACAAATATATATATTAATTATTGATGGCAGGGCAATATGTTCCTAAATTGCCAATTGGAGATTGTTCTATAAAATGCTCTTTGTGCTTAATAGATTGTGCAAAAGGAGACAGACAATAGGCTATTGCAAATGTAGTCCTGTCAATTATATCCCATATATCCCATATAGGTAAGAAAAAATGCCTGCTGACTCCAAAATATAACTAAATCCCTATTTTTTCTTTCATAAATGGTAACATACCCTATATTAAAGTGCCATTATGGCTACTATAGAAAGAAAAAAGGATTTAGAACCTAAGTGGCTGGGTAAAGGAACGCTGCGTCTCTTTAGAGACACAGCGTTCCTTCACCCAGCCACTTAGGTAAATACTATGATTGTTTTCATGTTCTAAATCCTTTTTTCTTTCTATAGTAGCCATAATGGCACTTTAATATAGGGTATGTTACCATTTATGAAAGAAAAAATAGGGATTTAGTTATATTTTGGAGTCAGCAGGCATTTTTTCTTACCTATATGGGATATATGGGATATAATTGACAGGACTACATTAGCAATAGCCTATTGTCTGTCTCCTTTTGCACAATCTATTAAGCACAAAGAGCATTTTATAGAACAATCTCCAATTGGCAATTTATGAACATATTGCGCTGCCATCAATAATTAATATATTTGTCATGGTCAAATTTTGATTATATTTTATATATCTTTGATGCTTTTTGATGGACATGGATGGGGTGAACTTAATGTGTCATTTCTGGATATGAGGCAACCCTTTTTAAATGTTTTGTATGTGTTTCAATAAAAATTGTTTCTATATACATTCCTGTGCTTTTTCTGGTATTTCTTAAAGGGCATTGGTTGAATGATTTATTACGGAGTGTGACCTCTTGTGAAGGTTTCTATGGACTAATATGTATGCACAATTATCTTTTCCCGGACTACTAAAAAACACACACTGCTTTAGAAACATTTTTTCTTTCACTCTGAAATGGAAACGAGAGAGCTGATGTCATTTATTTAGTTCCCAGACTACTAGAAAACACCCACAATGGACCAGAAAATGTATTTCTTTGGCTTAGAAATAGGAATGAGATGGTTGATGCTGATTATTTATTTTCAAAAGAGCTAGAAAACACAAACCAGTCCAGAAAATGTATTTCTTTGGCCTACAAATGGCAATCAGAAAGCTGATGATATTATTTATATCCCAGACTAGTAGAAAGCACACACCTTTACAGAAAATGTGTTTATTTGGCCTAAATAAGGCAATGAGATGTCTAATGCCAAATATTTAATTTCAAATATACTAGAAAACACACACCACTACAGAAATTTTTTTTATTTGGCCTACAAATGGCAATGAGACAGCTGATGCCAATTATCTAATTCCCAGACTACTAGAAAACAAACACCGGTTTAGAAAAAATATTTCTTTGGACTAAAAATGGCAATGAGACTGCAGATTCCAATTATTTATTTGACAGACTACTGGAAAACACACACAGGTTTAGAAAATTTTTTTTTATTTGGCCTAGAAATGAACCCGAGACGGCTGATGCTAATTATTTCTCATACTGCTAGAAAAATCACACGAACAAGAAAGAAAGGAGTAAATACCACATCTTAAAAAGTACATATCAATCTTTATTTTAACAATAAATAATGCCAACAATAACGGCCCAAAGAAACATAGAGGTGTCAAGAGGATAAGCTGTGGGTAGGAGAAACAGCAACAGACTCATAAATAGCCAGGGTAAATAGTATATACATATAGCCATCTGCATTAATGTAAATAAGAATCAGCCAAGCAGAGGGGGCCTGTTTGGGAGACGCACAGACTTAGCCAATTGATATGGGTAAGCATTATTTGTGATATGCACTATGCACTTTAATATTGCCATTATGTTGCACAGATAAATCTGCTTGGCTGATTCTTATTTACATTAATGCAGATGGCTATATGTTTATACTATTTATCCTGGCTATTTATGAGTCTGTTGCTGTTACAGACAGCTTATCTTCGTCACACCTCTATGTTTCTTTGGGCCAATATTGTTGGCATTATTTATTGTTAAAATAAAGATTGATATGTACTTTTTT
>JARQOD010000005.1:222367302-222423036 GCA_033576555.1 Oophaga sylvatica | reverse complement strand
AAAATGGCTGCCATGGCCACACCCATCTTGAAAAGTTTTCCCCTTCCCATATACTAATGTGCCACAAACAGGAAGTTGATATCACCAACCATTCCCATTTTATTTAGGTGTATCCATATAAATGGCCCACCCTGTACTTTCCAAAATAGGGTCACTTGCACTTGTGGAGGAATTCCACTGCTTGTAAACATTAGAGGCTCTGCAAACATGACATGTCATCTGCTATCTATTCAAGCCAATTTTGCACTCCAAAAGTTAAATGTTGCTCCTGCCCTTATGAGCCCTGCCAAGCATCAAACAGTAGTTTTTTTCCCACATTTCAAGTATCAGTATATTCAGGATAAATTTTACAATAAGTTATATGGTCTACTTTCTCCTCTTACCATAGTTAAAATGCTAAATTTGAGGCTAAATCAGTATTTTTGTTGGAAAAAGTTACATTTTAATTTTTCCTTCCACATTACTTTAATTCCTGTGAAGCACCTGAAAGGTTAACAAACCAATTCAATGTGGTTTTAGGGTTGCAGTTTTTAAAACTGTGTCACATTTGTATATTTTCTGTTATATAGGCCCCTCAAAGTCAATTCAAATGTAATGTAGTCACAAGAAAATTTGGTTTTGTAAATTTTGTAGGAAAATTGAGAAATTTCTAATCAATTGTTAACCCTTCTAACTTTGCAACAAAAAACAATTATATTTCATAAATAATTCTAATGTAATGTAAAGTAGGCATGTGGCAAATATTATTTATTAACTATTTTATGTGATATAATATAATTTCTGGTTTAAGGGCATACAAATTTAAACTTTGAAAATTGTGAAATTTTTGAAATTTTCCGGAAATTACGATGTTTCACAAATAAATGCAAAAAATATCTGCCTAATTTTATCTCTAACAATGTTTCATGGAAAAACAATCTCAGAATCACTGGAATATGTGTTAGAGGTCGAGTTCCCGCTTCTGCACAAGGGGAGTCTCGAGCCATCCCTGCTGTGGTCTCCCATCCATCTCCAGCCGCAGTGGACTCTGCTCAGCTTGGACATTGGTCCCAGCGTCTCGCCCAGTCTAACAGTGTGCAGAGGGTTACTGCTGATTCTCCATGCTCTGCTATTGTGGCCAGTACTGGTTAGCGGCGAGCAGACGTCTTTAGGACAAAGTTCTTGTTTTCCCCTTCTGAGCATGCCCAGGGTGAGGTCTCTCATTGGAGATCAGGGGTCACATGCTCAGGTACTGCAGCAGCTCCTATTGGTCTGCCAGGAAGGTCCTGTGACTACTGGTGTTCTGGAACAGTTTCATTGGTCCTTCTTTCTGACAGGTCCTGTAGCTGTTACTATAAAAGGGTGTCATGGCTGGGCCGGCATGCGCTAATATCAATCGTTATATGCTTTGCGCCAGTGTGGTCATGCATGTGTGTGGTTAGGGCCCGGCTGAAATAAGCCCCTAGAATACCGACTTAATTGGTGAGGATTTTGGTATGCTAGCTGGTCAGGGTCGGTGTCCTAGATGCCCTAGATTACCGGCATAACCGGTGAGGAGTTTGATTGCCGTATTCAGGGCCTGGCGTTCAGACGCCATAGATTGCGGGTGACTCCCGCGAGGACATTAGAGCATGATCACATTCTATGTTCGCTTAGCAGTCAACTGTGTACCTGGGTGCCTGACAGGACACAGAAGTTTGTCTCAGCGGCTCTGTGACATAACAGGGTTCGCTTTCAACGCTAGACAGCGCCCAAGCGTGTTTATTTTGCGACTCAGTGGTGTTAAGTGAGTTCGCACACATCGCCATATAGCGCTGCGGCACTCCTTCTAGCGGCTCTGTGGAATAACAGAGTTCGCACATATTGCCACAGCGCGTTACGGAGTTTATTTTGGCGACTCTGCAGGATAACAGAGTTCGCTTTTTGCGCCATTTTACTAGCAGCAGGCTCCGCCTGCACGGTGGACCCCGGGCTGCGAATGCACCTCTCCACATCATATATTTGGCGCGTTCCGCAGACCCTAACAATATGTTGAAGTGTTCCAGCGTTATAACCACAGAAAGTGACTCGGGTGAGAATTGTAAAACCTGGCTAGTCAAGGAAGATGAAAACAGGCTCGCGGGCGTGAAGGAGTTAAATCAGTTTTTTATCATATGCTTTTATATATTTGTTAATTTGTTTTTACAGTATTTCTCATATTGCAATCTGTATTTAATGAAAAAGTAGAAAACCTGTAATTTTCACACTGGCCACAGTATCTTTTTTATAGTCACATTTCCAGTTTAGCACTGAAGAATTTTCAGCAGCCTCGTTATCATCACAGAGAGGAATATATTGACAGGTAACTTCTTTACACATCACTAATAACACAGGATCCACAATTCTAAATATTTGATGTTACAGCTCTTCTTGCTCCCCCTCTTCTCTATGAACTTTGTACACTCTCATTATATAAAAGACAAAAGATAGGGTTTGACTTAGTCTATTGATACTAATGTAATTGTGGATGTCCTGAAAGAATGCAAAGCATGAGTCTAGAATAACCCCAGTGGCTAATGTGAAATTGCAACATTTTTAGATTTTTTTGTAATATAGACTACAGACGTAACATGAAAAAAAAACTTTTAAAACATACTGGATATGTAACATACAGTATAAACCTGATTTAAACAATGGATCGTTATCGGATGACACATTCACTTTGTACTTCACTTATGTCGAGTTGGCTCCAATCTGAAAAGGTGTTGTCTTGGTTAGAGAAACCCTCAAGGCTAGGTACACATTGCCTTTATGGACATTGGGCTCATACACTCAGGAGGTATCCAACTGAAAGTGGACACAGTCAGGATGGATGCTGAGACATCTGTCCACCCTGAGGACCTACTGAAAAATACAGCATATGCATGGTAATGTTTCATCACAGTAACCCTCCATATAGGAAATCACAATCTGTTATTCTTTCCTATACATTTGCGCAAATAGTATGCAAGTCCTGAAAGAATACCCTTGTGGCCTTTTTATGGTGAATGGCAGTTTATTGAAGCATTACAGTATATGTTGGGAAAGCTCTTGTATACTGTAGACTAAGTATACACATACAAAACCACTACCTGGGACATGCTATTTCAGGCTAAGAAGGCACATAGGCTGCACATATTCTTAAATATACATTCTTTATTGAATATCCATATACAATTACAGTAGATTAAGGTATATGCAAAGGAAAGGAATGATTGATAAAATGCATAGATCTCAAATGCAGAGATATCAATTATGATAGAAATAAGGTGCCCAATTCAGTAATATCAATGGTGGTAGAAATAAAGTGCAAGTGCCAATGTGACATATTCATAAGCTGTGTATAACCCCACCCCCATCACTGACTGGAATCTTTTTGTATAAACTGTACATTGACAGAAACCTGCAATTATTATTGTGGGCTGGGTTAAATGAAGCTCAACCTTCAGATAACTGCTTGATCTGTAGCAGGTTTAAACAGTGATTTTATCAAAATAACAGCAAGCAGCCTAGTAAGAAACACAATGCTGGAATCAGGGTCTGTCCCCCTACATTATGCTGCTCTCGGATGGGGTGGAAAAAACCTGCTGACAGATTCCCTTTTTTCCTTCAATACTCGTTCTAACTCCATATTCAGTCTTTTAAAGAATAGGTCATAGCCTGGGTACATTAAAGGTTTTGCTTTAGTCAATGCAATGAGATAAATAACAGTAATAATTATAACTATGTGCTTGAATAATAAGTTTAAAGTGAGAAGATTATCTCCTTTCATCAACATATTTTTATGTGAATTCATTACAACATTTTTGCCAGTCTTTTCTGGATTTGAAAAGTTGCAAATTTTCATGTATAGCATAGCTGCGCCAAAATGTTGCACTTTCTAAAGTTTATAATCAAGCTCTGCCAACTTCTTTATAAACAGTATTAAGTTTAGGAATCGGATCTAAATTATAGCAGATGCAAATTATAGCAGAACTTAAATTATAGCAGAAATGTACTCCATACAGCCGAAAGATGTGCCAAATTCACGAAATGGCACATCATCTCCTAATTAATTTGACACATCTTACATCAGCAAACTCTCAAATCTGAAGTACTAGATGATACCAGTCTTTATGAATTCCCTCTATATGTTTAAAAGTTTTATGTTGTTTGTGATAAGGGCCATGACTATACCATTTATTATAATCCACGGAAAACAAATGAACGAATGTGGAGGAATACATTACATTTTTAAGGATAGCAAATAATTTGCATAAGTAAAATTGTTTTTATCATTGCTAATGATTGTTTATGTATACACTAAAAAGTGTCCGAATAGGAAAAAAACTATTTAACACATGACAAATTGAAGGAGGACTTTTCCATTGTATGTTTTCATATATTGGTTTTTGTGGATCTTTTTTGGATGTTTTAGGGAAAATTGAAACATATTTTAACTATAAATAAGAATTATAAAGTCAAATACTGTTATACCTTATTATTATTGATAATGAGATATAGAAGAAATTATTAGGCAAGTTAAAAATTATTTATAGAAGCTGAAAAAAATCATACTCTAGAGAATCAATGTATGAGAATTTTGATACAGTAAAGATGTATATCTTAGTACCGTACTGAGAATTTTGAAAAATTTACCTTCATTGTTGAAAAGAAAGACAAGAAGCTCACAGGTTTTAAAACACATTTTAGTGCATATTTTCTTAAAACTATATTAGGCTCTCGCCTCTTCACAGTAAACTTTTTTAATTGAGTTATTTCTTTATTAGGTGCAGCACTGTTCAGCAACAGCTACTGCCTCAGAACCTTTTTTGCACCAGAGGTAACCACATGGCAGCCACATCAAGCGAAAGGTTAAAAAAAAAACTCTTCTCAAAGGAAAGGTGCAGTACTAGTACCAAGTCTAAGCAGAAAAAGATGTGGACAGAATATGCAAATATGGCATATAAGAAGAAGAAAATGAAATGATCAGAAATTTATTGATTTTTAAAAAATGATTTACCTCAATATTTGCATAAGATAAGACGATTTTTACATGAGTGCTATTATAAGGCGGCTATATTTCACATTCATGCATACATTCATGATTCTATCACTGGTTTCAATTGAATATAGAATATTCTATAGATGTGACCCTATTGAGTAAAAAAAAATTAAATTTTGGATTTGTTTCAGCTTTTTTTTAGCCATCTTCATCTCTGAATTTGTTCACAATAGTTCAGTAGATTACAGCAATGTTTCTGATTTAAAAAAACAAATATAGATAGAAAAAGGTGAAAGTTTCAAGTATTGGGCTCTTTCATAAGTGTGTTGTGCACTGCTTCTATTGTGCTCCATGCATGAGTGCAGTAGACAGTTCTAAATCTTATTTTTTCACTTGCTAAATGTGAAACAGAATGCCATATCCCACCTTGTCATTTAGTGGTGTGACATTGTTCTGTGATTTGAGCTGTTGTGTATGAAAAAAAATTTTTTGACAGCTACTACCATGATTCACCATGACTTATCTCACCTTGTTATTTAGTGGCAGTGAAATTCCACATTCTGCATAGCTCATGCACATTAAAAAAAACTATGCTGTTGCTAAATGTGATACAGCCCGCCTTATCCAACGTTATAATTTTATGGTGGTGAAATAAGCCTGTCTGCAGAGCTCATGCAGATGAAAAAAAAATGTTTTTTTCTTGCAAAACATGATACAGCCCACAGTATCCAACATTGTAATTTTGTGACGGTGATATGAAGCTGTTTGCAGATCTCGCACAAATTAAAAATTATTATTTCTGTTGAGAAGCGTGATACAGCCAGCCGGATACCACATTGTAATTTTGTGGTGGTGACATGAAGCTGTCTGCAGACCTCATGCACATTAAAAAAATATATTTTTTCTGTTGCTAAACGTGATACAGCACACCATATCCCACATTGTAATTTTGTGGCGTCAAAATAAACCTGTCTACAGAGCTTATGCAGAAGAAAAAAAAAAAGGTTTTCTGTTGCAAAACGTGATGCAGCCTGCCGTATCCAACATTGTAATTTTGTTGTGGTGATATGAAGCTGTCTGCACATCGCACATACATTAAAAATGATTTTTTTCTGTTGCTAAACGTGATACAGCCCACCATATCCCATGTTGTAATTTTGTATTGATGATATGAAGCTGTCTGCAGACCTCACGCACATTAAAAAATATTTTTTTTTCTGTTTCTAAACGGGTACAGCCCTCCATATCCAACATTGTAATTTTGTGACGGTGAAATAGACCTGTCTACAGAGTTCATGCAGCTGAAACAAAAATGTTTTTCTGTTGCTAAACGTGAAACAACTAGCCGTATCCCATGTTCTAATTTTGTGGCGGTGATATGAAGCTGTCTGAAGACCTCATGCACATTAAAAAAAACCAATTCTTTTGCAAAACATGATACAACCCGCTGTCTCCAACATTATAATTTTGTGGTGATACAAAGTTGTCGGCAGATCTCAGATGCTTTAAAATAATTATTTTTTATGCTGGTAAATGTAAAACAGCCTACCATATCCCACACTGTAATTTTGTGGCGGTGATATAAAGTTGTCTGCAGACCTCACGCACTTTACATTTTTTTTTCTTTTTCTGTTGCTAAATGTGATACAGCCTGCTGTATCCCAAGTTTTAATTTTGTGGCAGTGATATGTAGCTGACTGCAGACCTCACAAACATTAAACTTGATACAGCTCGCCGTATCCCACATTGTAATTTTGTGGTGGTTTCATGAAGCTGTCTGCAAACCACTTGCACATTAAAAAATATATTTTTTCTGTTGCTAAACAAGATACAGCCTGCTGTACACCACATTGTAATTTTGTGGCAGTGATATGAAAATGTCTGCAGACCTCATGCAAATTAAAAAAAACATTTTCTTTTGCTAAACATGATACAGCCTGCCATATCTAACCTTGTCATTTATTGTCATTGAAATTGTTCTGTGTGCAGTGCTGTTGCTCATCAGCCCCTTCATGACCAAAGGTATTTTCAGATTGGCGTCTTCTATTTTCAATTCCCTTCTTTTCAGACCCATTATTTTTCTGTTAATATGGCTGTATGATGGCTTGTTTTTTGCAGGACGAGTAGTACTTTAGAATTACACCATTGGTTTTACCATGTCATTTACTAGAAAATGGGAAAAAAAAATCCAAGTGCGGTGAAATTGCAAAAAAGTGCAATCCTCACTTGTTTTTATTTGGATTTTTTACTAGGTTCACTAAATGCTAAAACTGACATGCTATTATGATTCTCCAGGTCATTACGAGTTCATAGACACCAAACATGTCTAGGTTCTTTTCTATCTAAGTGGTGAAAAAAATTTCCAAACTTTGTTAAAAAAAAATTGCGCCATTTTCCGATACCTGTAGCATCTCCATTTTTCGTGATCTCGGGTTGGGTGAGGGCTTATTTTTTGAGTGCTGAGCTGATACTTGTAATGATACCATTTTGGTGCAGATACAATCTTTTGAATGCACGTTATTGCATTTTAATGCAATGTAGCTGCAACCAAAAAACGTAAATCTGGCATTTTGACTTTTTTTCTCAACATGCCGTTTAGGGAACAGGTTAACCCCTTAGTGACAGAGCCAATTTTGTACTTAATGACCAAGCCAAATTTTACAATTCTGACCATTGTCACTTTATGAGATTATAGCTCTGTAACGCTTCAACAGATTCCACTGATTCTGAGACTGTTTTTTCGTAACATATTGTACTTCATTTTAGTGGTAATATTTCTTTGATATGAATTGCATTTATTTAAGAAAAAAATGGAAATTTGGCAAAAATTATAAAAATTTTGCAATTTTCAAACTTTTAATTTTTGTGCCCTTAAATCAGAGAGTCATATCGCACAAAATAGTTAATAAATAACATTTCCCACATGACTACTTTACAACAGCACAATTTTGGAAACATAATTTTATGTTGTTAGGACATTATAAGGGTTAAAAGTTGACCAGCAATTTCTCATTTTCCAACAAAATTTACAAAACCATTTTCTTTAGGGCCCACCTCACATTTGAAGTGAGTTTGGGGGATCAATATAACAGAAAATACTCAAAGTGACACCATTATAAAAACTGCACCCCTCAAGGTGTGCAAAACCACATTCAAAAAGTTTATTAACCCTTCATGTGCTTCACGAGAACTAAAGCAATGTGGAAGCAAAAAATTAACATTTTACTTTTTACACAAAAAATTTACTTTGGAACCAAACTTTTTTATTTTCACAAGGGTATCAGGAGAAAATGGACCATAAAATTTGTTTGCAATTCCTCCTGAGTACACTGATATCCTGAATGTGGGGGAAAGCCACTATTTGGGTGCATGGCAGGGCTCAGAAGGGAGTGAGCACTGTTTCACTTTTTGAACGCAAAATTGGCTGGAATCAATGGTGGGTGACATATTGCGTTTGGAGACTCCCTGATGTACCTTACCAATGGAAACCCCCCAATTCTAACTCCAACCCTAACACAGCCCTAACCCTGACCCTAATCACAATCCTAACCCTAATCCCATCACTAAACTTAACCATAACCATAACCCAAACTCCAACATCACCCTAACGCCAACACCCCAACAGTAACACCAACACAACCATATCCCCAACACAAACCTTACCCCAAGACAACCCTAATCCCAACACCACAACCCTAACCCCAACACCACAACTGTAACCTCCACACCACAACTGTAACCCCAACACCACAACAGTAACCCCAACCGTAACCCCAACACAACACTAGCCCTAGCCTCAACTTTAACTCTAGCCCCAACCCTAACCCTAGCTCAACCCTAACCCTAACTCTAACCCTAACCCTAGCCCCAACTCTAACCCTAATGGAAAAAAAAAAAAAATTTATTTTATTATTTTTATCTAACTAAGGAGGTGGTAAAGAGGGGTTTGATTTACTATTTTTTTTATTTTGATCACTGTGATAGTGTCAAAATGAACCAATAGGAAAAATCTCTTTGTAGCTTGGTGCCGGCCCGCAGATCTCGGGGGCGCACTGCGCATGCGCCCACCATTTTCTTCCAGGAAGAAGATGCCGGGGGCTGGGGGACAGAGTCAGAGGGTACAGGCAAACAAGAGGTACCGGGGAGGGCACGGGGGACCCCATTTCTCTCTCCTCTGGTATGCTAGATCATATCAGAGGAGAGAGAAATAAATGGGAAATCGTACTTTTTTCTTGTGGTTGCCATTATTCGGTGAATAATGGTGATCCCAACACTGGGGACGGTAAAAACCAACATGAATCATGTTCTCTGGGGTCTCAACTACCCCTGGTAGCTGAGACTCCGTAGATTTTCAGACGCTGGGGGCACTATACCCTTATAAAGCGGCGCTGAGGAATAAGTGCCCTTAACTGCCGCCGTTAAAAGGCGTATCTGCTGTCGTTAAGGAGTTAATGCTTTTTTTATAGATAGATCGGGCGATTCTGAATGCAGCAATACCAAATATGTGCATGTTTGATTTTTTTTATTGTTTTATTTTGAAAGGGACGAAAGGGGGTGATTTGAACTTTTATATTTTTTATTTTTTATATTTTTTTAAATTTTTTCTTTACTTTTGGCATGCTTCAATAGTCATGTCAATAGTCCATGGGAGACTAGAAGCTGCCAGAACCCAATCGGCTTTGCTACATAGAGGCGATGATCAGATCGCCTCTATGTAGTAGGATTACTCACTTGCTATGAGTGCCAACCACAAGTATCCACAATCAATGATTGTTTCGGGAGCTATGTCATCTGCTGACATAGGTCCACTGTGTTTTATTAAGATCAAAGTCAGCGCAGCCATCTACCAAGAAATTTTAGAGCACTTTATGCTTACCTCTGCCGAAAAGAATTTTGGAGATGGAAATTTCATTCTCCAGCAGGAGTTGGCAAATGTCCACACTGCAAAAAGTAAGAATTCCTGGATGAAAAACAACCATATCACTGTGTTTGCAAACTTGCCTGACCTTAACACCATAGAGAATCTATGGGGTATTGTCAAGTGGAAGATGAGAGACACCAGACCCAACAATGCAGACGAGATGAAGGCTGCTATCAAAGCAACCTGGGCTCCCATAACACCTCAGCAGTGCCGCAGGCTGATCACCTCCATGCCATGCCGCATTGATGCAGTAATTCATGCAAAAGGAGCCCCAATCAAGTATTAAGTACATTTACTGAACATACATTTCAGTAGGCCAACATTTCAGAGTTTAAAATCATTTTTTCAAGCTGGTGTTATAAAGTATTCTAATTTACTGAGATAATGAATTTGGGTTTTCATTGGCTGTAAGCCATAATCATCAACATTAACAGAAATAAACACTTGAAATAGATCACTCTGCTTGTAATGAATCTAAATAATATACGAGTTTCACTTTTTGTATTGAAGAACAGAAATAAATTAACTTTTTGATGATATTCTAATTTTGTGAAATGCATCTGTGTTTCTACTGTAGTGAAATTAAGACAACTTTGTTGGTGTCTGACAATAATTTTTGGAAATGTGTAGACTCCTGGTTGGGTCTCCTTCATGTGTGTTGCCTGTAGCAGTAGGCCTCTGAATACCGTCAGTCCTCCACTCCTTTGAGACAACTGCTCGCGGTACTATACTTAGATTTTACTGACAATAGTAGTCTACAAAACTGATATTTGTGTCACCTGAATGTGACTGAGCATCAATTTCATTTTTTTTATCACTTATATAGCGCCAAAAGTTCAACATTCGCTTTACAGACATTTACAGACATTACTGGCACTATAACCATTAGGAATCACAATCTAAATTTACTATATGTATGTCTATGGAGTGTGGGTGGAAAAATAAGTACTTTGAGGTAACGCTTGCAAACAACATACAAACTTTTTGCAAATGTTGTCCTTGGTAGAGTTGGAACACAGGACTTCAGCGCTGCAAGAATGCTATTGTTTTTGTGTTAACGATTCAAAGTTCCTGGGGTTGGAAGCCTATCACTGCATTGCAAATTATGTGCCTCACCGCTGTTTTGGGGAAAACCACTGTCAAGATTGTCTTCAAGCATGGTTTGATACTGCAACATGGGTGCGCACCTTTCCAGGTGGGAAGCAACTGGCAAAATTTACTTTTGTATTGTGGATAGAACACACTGTCAACCCAGTAGTTAGCACTATTTCAAATTATCACTATACGGGTAAAAATCATGTTTTAGATAGTGCTGCAAGAATGCGCTCAAGGGTCGGTATCTTTCATGAGTTCCAAGTCCACAGTATGTTGGTGGCAGGATAACACTCAAGCTTTCTTCCTCCATTCCCTCCTCGCAACCACAGACAACAGAGAGGAAATCATTATCGGCTTCATCACCTAACTGTTGTGCGTCCATCACCTCCTCCTTCTCGTCCTTTTCATGATAATTCTCCATTTGTTTCTCCCATGGAAACCACCTGTGAGACTACAGACCTGAACTTATAGATATTGTTAACCCTAAAGGCATCCTCCTCTGCTTCCTCTACTTCCCCGGGACCATCACCACCTCCTCACCCAGACTATTTTAAGTGTGCTCCAGCATATACAGTAGATGATAGTAATAGTGATGCTGATGATGGCATCGTCAGGGCTAATCATCTTAGTAGCCATTTCGAAAACGTGCAGAAGGGTGGAGAAGTCCTTCATCTGTGTCCACTCTGCAAGTGTGAATTTCACCAATTCCATATTGCGTTGTGCCAGGCTATGCAAAATGTCATACTGCACCAGGTCTTGGCGCTGCTGCAACAATCACTACAACATGTGCAGAGTTCAATTCCACGGTGTGGTCACATTGCATATCAACCTGTTAACCGGAATTCCGAGAGATCTCTATATCAACTTAAGAGGAATGATGGAAGTGAGCACACGACAGTGGTTTCTGCAGCAGCGCATCCAGGATTCCAAGACTTGGTGTCTAGTGACACTTTGGTGTCTAGTGCTTTAGTTCTCCATCCCCTGTTGTGTACTAGTTTAGTTCTCCAACACAAGATGTTTAGTGGTTTAGTTCTGCAACCCCTGTTGTCTATTAGTTTAGTTCTCCATGCTCTGGTGTGTATTTGTTTCATTCTACAAGCATAGCTGTTTAGTAGTTTAGTTCTCCAACCCCTGTTGTCTATTAGTTTAGTTATCCTTCTTATGGTGTGTAGTGGTTTAGTTCTCCATCCCCAAGCACCCTGCAAGCCTTGGGGATTGCAAGACTTGTGGAGGAGCCCCTTCCCTGACTGCCCCCACAGCCACCAGAATCACCCAGTGCACAGTTATCGAGATGTAACACCCCTGTCCATGCTTGCTCATCCAGGCTGTTCACAATTATTAATCCTCAGAAAACTAATAGTGAGCATACGGCTTATCTACCTTTGGATTATAACGCATGGAATATGTGTATATCCTGCATTATAGTCATTCCTAACTCCAGGATAACCCCACACTCCTTGCTGCCACCAACAATCCTGTTTTTTTAAAAAAATTATAAATATAGGCCCATTGGATACCATTCTTCTTTGGAGGTTCACACCATCCCCACTCCCTCCAAGTAGCGGTCATATGCCATCCCCAGGCTAATCCACTTACTTTCTTCACCTCTTTTCTGCCTTGCTGCCACACTTCATGTCCTCAGAATTGATCATCGTTATCCTGGGAGACTTCAATAACGCCACCTCCCCAACTGCATTCCAGCTTCTATCTCTAGCAACTTCTTGTGGCCTCTCACAACTTTCAACCTCTGAGGCTGTGGTTCCACGGTTCGGAACCACAGCGCTTTGGACGGAGCGGAAATTCCGCTCCGTCTAAGCCCCGCCCCCTTTATGACTCGCGATCTTTCCGGAGGTGTTCAGGACACCTCCGGAACACCCCCGGAAAGAGCGCAGGGCTACATAGCCCTGCGTTAATTCTGTTGCGGCGACGCACCGTCGCCGCAATACGCGAGGACATGCTGCGGTCTAAAAAGACGCGCCGCATGTCCGTTTACGCAGGTTTGCCACCTGCGTATTGTTACGCATAGTGGAGACGGGATTTCTTGAAATCCCCTCCACTATGCTGTAACATCTGGACGCTGCGTGTTTGGCGCTGCGCCAGCGCACAGCGCCAAACACGCAGCGTATCCTGACCGTGGAAACTCACCCTTAGACATGCAAAGACGGTAACACCCCTGATGGTCTTTGTCCGGCTCAGTTCAATCTCCTACTTAGATACCTCACTCTTACCCTTTGTCCTCCATGAAATTAGGAGTATATCCACAACTTAGACATTTTCAGCCACTCCCTAAAACACATCTGTTTAGGGTGGCTATCATGCTCCCTAATCAAATTCCTTTTTATATATAGCCTATTGTCTACTTCTCTGAACATAATTCGCCATCAAACTCATACCCAAACGCCTCATGCAGCCTTTATCTACCTCCCATTTCCTCAAGATGGTTGGACCATCATTGCAAATAAACAACTGTACTTTGTGTCACCTCCATCTCATTGTAGATTGTAAGCACTGTAGAGCAGGGTCATCATTATTTTTGCTTTAATTGTTTCATTATCATAAACTTTGTCACTTTTGAATGTTTTATATGAACTGCTGACATGTAAAGCTATGCGCAATATGTTTGCAATATATAAGTAAATGCTATTGTTATTAGTAGATTGAAGATGGTGAAGTTCAAGCTCTTAGCTTTGCCATGTGTAGGAGGAATCAATCTTTTACGTGGGGTTTGCTGCTGTGCTGACACAGGGAAAAATTAGGGTGAGCACGACAAGCTGCTGGACTGTGAGAGAGGTGCAGGCATAGATGTTAAGGTGGATTGAGAAAGATGGGCTGTGCTTGGTATGTAAGATCAGTCAAAAACAGCAGGCATGTCCACTTCCATATCAGCCGACAGGCTCTCAGTCACCCCAACTGTAAGGGGTAAACAAGTGGAGGTTCTGCAGCCGGAGACCTGTGTGACAACACTTACCATGTTGAGGGAGGAAGAATCAGATGATGCAGTTGATGGGGTGGACAGTGGTTGGTGAGGCCCCCTAGTCTGTATTTTAGCACAGTGATTTACAAGTTTACACATGCTGATCATGCATGTGCCAGTTCTTGCATATTGTAGTCAAATCATTGAATTTTTTTTTAACTATGTCGCTTTTAAAAAACTTGGCAGATAACGTGAGTTTTTACATTTTTGCCATTTTGAAAATAAGACCCAAGCTAGGCAATTGCAGACCCATGAATGCTGCTTGCCACTGCCAGAGATTGAGCTCAGGACGCATTGCTTTTTGTGTTTGTATAACTCTGTGGCTGCGGTAAGCTGCAATGTAACCTCCTCATCTTCCTCCTTCTCCTCTACGGCTGAGCTACTCATCTGCATGACTCAGAGTTTACACCAAGTGTGATCTACTACCTCATCATCATCCTCTCTGTTCTACCACTCCTCGCCCCGAGAATCACCATTCTCCTCTTCCTGCCCTGACAGCACAGTATAGTCCAGGGATGCCTCAAGTATATGAGTCTCATCATGAATGGATCACATCCACCCACCCAGGTCAAAGTCTGTTGATGAGGGTTTGCTTTCTGCTCGGACCCTACTTCGTCCGGCTCTGGATCAAACTGAAAAAAAATTTGGGCATCGGTGCAGATGACTTCTTCTTCTTGACTCTGTGAATCTTTGGAGTACACTTCCGATGCCCATGGCATAGAATGTGTGAACAGATCTACAGACTCAGCCATCTGTGGTTCTCAACAGTCAGTTGGGCCATTGGAGAATTGTGACGTGGGGGAAAACAAGGGTAATTGCGGTTCCACCTCAGAGGACAGTACGAGTGTGATGTTAGTGGAGGTAGAGGAGCATAGGCAACATGATGCAGCACTTGCCATCTACTGGAGCACATTTTCTTTCTGACCCTCATCTACAAAGTGTACCGCTGTGCAGCTACCAAAAAAAGGGAGTGGAGTAGCTCGTCCAGTAACAGAAGTTGTAAAAATGCGCAGTTGCTCACTGCAGCAAAACAAACCTACTTCTCATCCCTCATATCATACCTGTCTCACAACCCTAAACAGCTATTCAGTACTTTCAATTCTATCCTCCGACCACCAGCTCCCCCTCCCTCTCCTCTTATCTAGGCTGAAAACTTTGCCTCACCACCTGTGAACTTGACCTAATATTGTCCCACCTCATTCCAAACCAAGCCTCATTCCAAACCTTACCACAGTCTTCATCCCAAGCCTAACTCACCTCTTCAACCTGTCACTAACAACTGGTGTCGTCCCCTTTTGATTGAAAGATATCTCAATCACATCCATCCTCAAAAAGCCCACCCTTGAACCATCCTCTTTGTCTAGCTATTGCCCCATTTCATTTCTCTACTATGCCTCCAAATTACTGGAACACCACATCCATTTTGAACTGTTCTCCCATTTTTCCTCTTATTTCCTCTTTGACCGCTTACAATCTGGCTTCAGACCACACCATGCCACTGAAATTGCCTGACTAAAGTCAACATCGACCTACTAACCGCCAAATCAAAGCGACGCTAGTTTGTCCTTCTCCAGGACCTGGTATCTACCTTTGACACAGTCGACCATTCCCTCTTACTACAGACTTTCTGATCTCTTGCAATTACAGACTTGGCCTTTTGTTGGATCACCTTGTACCTAATAGACAGAACATTCACTGTCTCCCTCTCACACACTACCTCCGCATCTCGCCCCATATGTGTCAATGTCCCCAAGGTTCAGTTGTAGACCAGGGCACTATGTTTAGGGTGTGCGCGCATGCTCCCTCCCTCTTAAAGGGACCGCCTGCATCAACCTAAGGTCTTCCTAGCCTATAGGTGGGTCACACCTTAGGCCTCCTTCCATTTACAGTAAACAGTAGAATAATGTGTTTTACCAAAAAACTCTATCTTGGTTTCATCTGTCCATGAGACGCCTGCTGGCCCTCTAAAAATAGTGGGGGTGGCCTGCTGGCCCTCTCTAAATTGTGAGGTCCATCTGCTGGCTCTCCAAATTTCAAACTTTACAGTATTAATACGAAAAAGAAAATGATGAATGGATAAATTATATTACAGTAGCAATATATGGCTTTGCAAAGCATGCTCATCTTCTGGCCATCCAAAACTGCTTAGTGAGGGCTGGCTGCTGGCCATCTAAAATTAGAGTGAGGGCAGTCTGATGGCCCTCTGACAATAGGGAGGGCCACCTGCTGGCCTTCTAACAATTTTAACCCCTTCATGACCCAGCCTATTTTGACCTTAAAGACCTTGCATTTTTTGAAATTCTGACCAGTGTCCCTTTATAAGGTAATAACTCAGGAACGCTTCAACGGATCCTAGCGATTCTGAGATTGTTTTTATGACATATTGGACTTCATGTTAGTGGTAAATTTAGGTCGATAATTTTTGTGTTTATTTGTGAAAAAAATGGAAATTTGGCGAAAATTTAAAAAATTTCGCAATTTTCAAATTTTGAATTTTTATTCTGTTAAACCAGAGAGCTATGTGACACAAAATAGTTAATAAATAACATTTCCCACATGTCTACTTTACATCAGCACAATTTTGGAAACAAATTTTTTTTTTGTTAGGAAGTTATAAGGGTTAAATTTGACCAGCGATTTCTCATTTTTACAGCAAAATTTACAAAACCATTTTTTTTAGGGACCACCTCACATTTGAAGTCACTTTGAGGGGTCTATATGGCAGAAAATACCCAAAAGTAACACCATTATAAAAACTGCACCCCTCAAGCTACTCAAAACTACATTCAAGAAGATTATTAACCCTTCAAGTGCTTCACAGGAACTAAAGCAACGTGGAAGGAAAAAATGGACATTTTAATTTTTCCAACAAAAATTTTCTTTTAGCATCAATTTTTTCATTTTTATATGGGCAACAGGATAAAATGGAACCTAAAATTTGTTGGGCAATTTCTCCTGAGTACACAGATACCTCATATGTGGTGATAAACCACAGTTTGGGTGCACGGCAGGGCTCAGAAGGGAAGGAGCGCCATTTGACTTTTTGAATGGAAAATATGCTGGAATATTTAGCGGTTGCCATGTCGCATTTGGAGAGTCCCTGTGTGCCTAAACATTGGAGCTCTCCCACAAGTGACCCAATTTTGGAAAATAAACCCCCAAAGGAACTTATTTAGATGCATAGTGAGCACTTTGAACCCCCAGGTGCTTCACAAATTGATCCGTAAAAAAAGAAAGCACTTTTTTTCACAAAAATGTTCTTTTAGCCTCATTTTTTTCATTTTCACATGGGCAACAGGATAAAATGGATCCTAAAATTTGTTGGGCAATTTATCTAGAGTACACAGATACCTCATATGTGGTCATAAATCACTATTTGGGCGCATGGCAGGACTCAGAAGGGAAGGAGCGCCATTTGACTTTTTGAATGGAAAATATGCTGGAATATTTAGCGGTTGCCATGTCGCATTTGGAGAGTCCCTGTGTGCCTAAACATTGGAGCTCCCCACAAATGACCCCATTTTGGAAACTAAACCCCCAAAGGAACTTATCTAGATCATTGTGAGTACTTTGAACCCCCAGGTGCTTCACAAATTGATCCGTAAAAAAAGAAAGCACTTTTTTTTCACAAAAATTTTTTTTAGTCTCATTTTTTTCATTTTCACATGGGCAACAGGAAAAAATGGATCCTAAAATTTGTTGGGCAATTTCTGCTGAGTACACAGATGCCTCATATGTGGTCATAAACCACTGTTTGGATGCACGGCAGGGCCCAGAAGGGAAGGAGCGCCATTTTACTTTTTGAATGGAAAAATAGCTCCAATTGTTAGCGGACACCATGACTCGTTTGGAGAGCCCCTGTGTGCCTAAACAGTGAAAAAACCCCACATGTGACACCACAACTTATCTAGATGTGTTGTGAGCACTCTGAACCCCCAAGTGCTTCACAGAAGTTTATAATGCAAAGCAGTGAAAATAAAAATATCATTTTTTCCACAAAAATGATTTTTAGCCCGCTATTTTTTATTTTGACAAGGGTAACAGGAGAAATTGGACCACAAAAGTTGTTGTGCAATTTGTCCTAAGTACACCAATATCCCATATATAATGGGGGGACCACTGTTTTGGCGCATGGGAGAGCTCAGAAGGGAAGGAGCGCCATTTTGGAATGCAGACTTGATGGAATGTTCTGTCGGCGTCAAGTTGCATTTGCAGAGCACCTGATGTGCCTAAACAGTAGAAACCCCCCAAAAGTGACTCCATTTTGGAAACTAGACTGCCAAGGAGCTTATCTAGATGTGTAGTGAGCACTTTGAACTCCCAAGTGCTTCACAGAAATTTATAAACGCAGAGCAGTGAAAATAAAAAATAATTTTTGTTTCTTAAAAATAATTTTTTAGCCCGCTATTTTTTATTTTCCCAAGGGTAGCAAGATAAATTGGACCCCAAAAGTTGTTGTCCAGTTTTTCCTGAGTACGCTGGTGCCCCGTATGTGGGGGGAACAATTGTTTGGGCGCACGGCAGGGCTAAGAAGGGAAGTAGTGAAATTTGACTTTTTTAATGGAAAATTAGCTCCAATCGTTTGCGGACACCATGTCGTGTTTGGAGAGACCCTGTGTGCCTAAATTTTGGAGCTCCCCCACAAATGACCCCATTTTGGAAACTAGACCCCCTAAGGAACTTATCTAGATGCACAGTGAGCACTTTGAACCCCCAGGTGCTTCACAGAAGTTTATAACGCAGAGCCATGAAAATAAAAAATAATTTTCTTTTCTCAAAAAATGATTTTTAGCCCCCTATTTTTTATTTTCACAATGGTTACTGGAGAAATTGGACCCCAAAAGATGTTGACCAGTTTTTCCTGAGTACGCTGGTACCCCATATGTGTGGGGAACCACTGTTTGGGCACACGTCAGGGCTCAGAAGGGATGTAGTGACGCTTTGAAATGCCGACTTGATGGAATGGTCTGCAGGCATCTTGTTACGTTTGCAGAGCCCCTGATGTGACTAAACAGTAGAAACCCCCCACAAGTGACCCCATTTTGGAAACTAGACCCCAAAAGGAACTTGTCCAGATGTGTGGTGAGCACCTTGGCCCCCATGTGCTTCACAGAAGTTTATAATGCAGAGCAGTGAAAATAAAAAATCATTTTTTTTCCTCAAAAACTGATTTTTTTAACCTGCAATTTTTTATTTTCACAAGGGTAACAGGAGAAATTGGACCCCAAAAGTTGTTGTCCAATTTGTCCTTAGTAAGCTAGTACCTCACATGTGGGGGGTACCACTGTTTGGGCACACGTCAGGGCTCGGAAGGGATGTAGTGACTAGAGTTGAGCGATACTTTCCGATATCAATAAGTATCGGATCGGAATGGGTATCGCCGATACCCAAAAAGTATCGGCGATACCCGATACCGATACCGGAAATCCAATGTAAGTCTATGGAAACAAAATATCGGAATTAAAAAAAAAACATTCTTGCCTTGTTGGTTAATTGTACATGAAGGAAAACAACAAAGAGTTAATGTAGAATGTATTGGGGGAGGTTGAGGAGACATTAAAGGCATAGATGTTTAACCCAATCAAATGGAATAGCATTAATATTTTTTTTTATAAAAATGTTCGGATTGACGAAGAAATTGACAATGTTGTTAACCTTTTTTATATTTTGGCAAATATGTATGTTTCACAAGTTCCATGCTCTTCACCTTTTTAACTTTTGCCACACTTTCTCCTTCATAATCTTCAGCAGCATCATCTTTTTTATCAAATTATTCTTCATCTTCACCTTCTTTATCTTCTTCTTAAACTTCTTGCTATTCATCTTTTTGTTAACATTACTCATATTGTTCTTATTAAACTATTATTCTTCTTCATATTCTACTTCTTCATCTTCTTCCTCTTCATCTTCTTCATCATATTCTTATTTGTGACAGATTCCTGTACTTGTAATCTGTAAAAGTATGAATTTTTCATCCTTCCGTTCTTGCTGTCACAAAAGATTTAAATTACAACAGTATTTGTCCGTGTTCAGTTTAGCCTGCAGCAGCAGGCATTTTCCAGGGGCACCACGAGGAGGAACGGACTCACCCCCATACACTGCTTAGTCTTCTTCTGCTTATAATTTAGAGCATATATTTTGCTCTTCATTTTGGTCTTATACTTCATGTTCTTCTGCTTTTTGATCTTCTGCTTATTGTTCTTCTGTCTCTTTTTCTGTATCTTGTAGTTTGTCTTAACTTTCTTTGTCCTGTTGGTGATCTTCTTCTGGGTAATCTTTTATTTCTTCTTTGTGATGGTGTTCAGGCTGGTTGGCTTGATGCTCGTCGTCCTTGTGGTCGTCATCTTCTTCGGGGTGGTCATCAGGGTCGTCGTCTTCATTGTTGGAGATCCAGAGTGATTACCCAAAAAAACATTTAAAAAATCTTCAATTTGTAAATGTAGCTGAAGGTACAAGAAGGCTGACTAACTTCCGAGAACCAGCTGACGTTACTGGAACCCGGACGGGTATCAGATGGTACAAGAGACAATGGAAGTAACGAGGACCAGCTGACTGTGCTGGAACCCGGAGGGGCAGCAGAAGGAAAAGAGCCAATGGCACAACCGAGGACCAGCTGACGTTACTGGGACACGGTTACTAAGCAGGAGGTACCTGTGCTCCAAAGCACTACCAAGGACCAGCAGACATTGCTGGAACTCGGATACCGAGATAGAGGCACCTAGGCCAAAGGCACTGCGGAGAACCAGTTGACGGTACTGGAACCCGGACGGGTAGCAGAAGGTACAAGAGCCAATGCAAGTAACGAGGACCAGCTGACTGTGCTGGAACCCGGAGGGGCAGCAGAAGGAAAAGAGCCAATGGCACAACCGAGGACCAGCTGACGTTACTGGGACACGGTTACTAAGCAGGAGGTACCTGTGCTCCAAAGCACTACCAAGGACCAGCAGACGTTGATGGAACTCGGATACCGAGATGGAGGCACCTTGGCCAAAGGCACTGCGGAGAACCAGCTGACGGTACTGGAACCCGGACGGGTACCATAAGGCACCCATGAAAATGTAAGTTGACAGGCCGCAAGCCGTCCGCAGTTACCAAATCACACAGTCCTACAGTGGGTGCTTGTCCTATTGTCACAACTGAAACAGTCTTAATTTACATATCCCACAGCACACATAGGAATCAAATAAACTGCAGGCACCATAGAGTCGGCTAACCCGAATGCAACACGACAGGACAACTTATTGGAGGCTAATTGACGTTGACACTGCCAGGAAACAGCTGTCGTGCTGTAACCAGGCTGGGCAGTAGTCAGTACCCGTGCCAAGTATTTCCGAGCAACAACTGGCGTTGTTGGAGCCCAGGGATGAGAAGAGAAAAGGGTGGAGGCAGCAGGACTTTTTGCCGTACACACAGCAGGGGAAGAGCTGACATTACTGAACCCCAGTAACACAGGAGCAAGTGTTGACTGTGCTAACAGCACTTCCGAGCAACAACTGGCGGTGTTGGAGCCCAGGGATGAGAAGAGAACAGGGTGGAGGCAGCAGGACTGTTTGCCGTACACACAGCAGGGGAACAGCTGACATTACTGAACCCCAGTAACACAGGAGCAAGTGTTGACTGTGCTAACAGCACTTTCGAGCAACATCTGGCGGTGTTGGAGCCCAGGGATGAGAAGAGAACAGGGTGGAGGCAGCAGGACTGTTTGCCGTACACACAGCAGGGGAACAGCTGACATTACTGAACCCCAGTAACACAGGAGCAAGTGTTGACTGTGCTAACAGCACTTCTGAGCAACAACTGGCGGCATTGGAGCCCAGGGATGAGAAGAGAACAGGGTGGAGGCAGCAGGACTGTTTGCCATACACACAGCAGGGGAACAGCTGACATTACTGAACCCCAGTAACACAGGAGCAAGTGTTGACTGTGCTAACAGCACTTCCGAGCAACAACTGGCGGTGTTGGAGCCCAGGGATGAGAAGAGAACAGGGTGGAGGCAGCAGGACTGTTTGCCGTACACACAGCAGGGGAACAGCTGACATTACTGAACCCCAGTAACACAGGAGCAAGTTTTGACTGTGCTAACAGCACTTCCGAGCAACAACTGGCGGTGTTGGAGCCCAGGGATGAGAAGAGAACAGGGTGGAGGCAGCAGGACTTTTTGCCGTACACACAGCAGGGGAACAGCTGACATTACTGAACCCCAGTAACACAGGAGCAAGTGTTGACTGTGCTAACAGCACTTCCGAGCAACAACTGGCGGTGTTGGAGCCCAGGGATGAGAAGAGAACAGGGTGGAGGCAGCAGGACTGTTTGCCGTACACACAGCAGGGGAACAGCTGACATTACTGAACCCCAGTAACACAGGCAACAACTGGCGGTGTTGGAGCCCAGGGTCAAGGAGGATGTTTAAATACTAGATCAAGTATTTTCCTTGTTACGTGTCAATTAAAAATGTCTATACTCCAAACAAGAGAAAGATAACCTTTACTACCATAAGATGATGATTTCAGTTTAAAAAAATCTAGATAAATAAAGAATTGACAAACATAAACACATACATTAACATGTTGAACAGCAATGCAAACCACAAAATAAATTGGTTAAGGAATCTGCTATACGGTTGTAAATAAAAGCATACAAGTACATATCAGAATACATTAATGATGGATAAGTAACAGTATGTACACCATTTTTATTGTATAGACAATGAATGTCTGACTTCAAAACATCATCAGCATTACAAGTTATCTGTGACATTCATAAAATGTTACATTTGCTGAATAATGTCACTAAACAGTTTATAAAAATTACACAATTTCCATTATGTAATACTCATAATATTTGCCAATAATCATTTTTATTAACAAACATAACCTTTAAAAAGTGCATAATGCATAGTGAAAATTGCTATTTATGCCTGACTGTCGACTTGCAAGCATGACAACGGATGGATAAGGTATATATAGATGAGACTGCATAGCTACAGATGGTGAATGGTGATGTAATACTGTACCTCAATAAAGTGTGCGTCACTACTACATAAATTTTTTTATATAGCTTTATAAACAGGGTACGTGCATGTATGCTTGCGCCTTTGTTTGGACGCACAGACTGCCTTCCTGCTGTGACGCGTTGGGTAGTGAACAGTTGTGTGCAGTGTTCACTGTAGTCTGAGGTTTTCAATTTTGGAGTGCAGATCACGCTCCAGTTAGTTCTTCAACCACTGCTGGTTGTAGTCTGCTGAGCGTGTGTCACTGCCTCATCCTTGACATTTTTCTCTAATTGTTGCTGCTCCATTCTATTTCAAATAACTCAAATCTATTAGTGTGACGCGCTTCCATCCGTATCCAATACATTGGTTGCAAACACTATAGAAGTACACAAAGGGGCCTTTCACACCTAGTGAACAGTTGTGTGCAGTGTTCACTGCAGTCTCTGCGGAATAACCACACTTAGGCCTTATAACTTTTCTGACTTTCTTTATCAATCTACCAAGATGAAGAAGGCAGGGAGTAAGGCACATGGTCGTGGCCGTGAAGTTTCAGCAGGGAGAGGACGTGGGGATTCTGTGGCTGCTGCCGCCCCCAGTGACACAGCATCCACCAGTTTTCCCCATGAGCGTTCCTTTATGCGCACTTTTGTAGGAGGTCGGCGTACCCCCCTGCTGCGGGAAGAACAAATTGAAGCCGTTGTTGGTTGGATGGCAGCCAATGCATCGACTTCAATTGCTTCCACCTCCTCTCAGGACCACAGCACTGTTGAGCAACCATCTGTCTCTTCACCGCGTGCCAAATTGCCCAGGCAGTCAGAGAGTTCTGTACAGGAGCCAGCTGAGTCTCTGCTTCTGTACTCAGAATCTGTTGGCTTGCAAACAGGGGCCCAGCCAAGCAGCATTCTGAAATGTGAAGAAGAGGGAGTATGCAGTGATGCGCAACAGCTGTGTCTCTCTGAATCTGAAGAGGCAGGTGAGCCAGTGCCGATGGTCAGCACACCGCAGAACGCATCTGATGATGATGAGACTCAGATGCCAGTTTCTGTTGAGCATGGTGCTGGCCAGACCACCCAACAGCAGCAGGTGTTGGAAGAGGGTAGTGGAGATGATGAGGTCCAAGACCCAACATAGCGTGAGGAACTGGAAGGTGGTGGGAGCAGCTCTGAGGAAGAGATTGCCCCAACGGTACAAACAGGAGGGAGAGTTAGGCTGCAGACTCGGTTGCCTGTAGCCTCCAGTTTGGCACCTGTTCAGGGCAGTTCTCTTCCAAAAGTCAAAACGGGCGCTCCCAGGACTTGCACTGCGTGGTCCTTTTTTGACACACTTGCAGATGATATTTGCTATGTCAAATGCAAGCTGTGTAATCAAAAAGTAAAAAGAGGTAAAAGTGTCAGTAACCTCAATACCACTAATATGTGGAAACATGTGCGGACAAAGCACGTAGTTGAGTTACAAAGACACACTGGAGATGTAGGCCAACCTACAGCAGCACCTACATCTTCAGGTCGTGTTGGAGCCTCTTCCTCCAGCTCACACACAGCTGGATCAGCTTCCTCACAGGATCGCCATGGAAGAACCTCAGTCACTGTTGTCCAGAGACAAAGTGTTATTCCACCCACAGCAGCAAGTTCCCTGTCATCCTCACACTCCCAGGCCACAAAACAGCCATCGGTAGCACAGGCATGGGATAAAAGACGGCCATACTAGGCAAACCATCCACGAGCACAGGCTCTGAATGCTGGCATTGCAAAACTCCTGTCCCTTGAAATGCTGTCATTCAGGCTGGTGGAGACTGACAGTTTCCGTAACTTAATATCATTGGCAGTCCCACAATACAATGTGCCAAGCCGATTTCATTTCAGCAGGCAAGCAGTCCCTGGTCTGCAAAAGCATGTTGAGGGAAAAATTAAACATGCGCTACTAAACGCCATCAGTAGCAAGGTCCACCTGACCACCGATGCGTGGACCAGTACCCATGGCCATGGACGATACCTTTCCCTCACTGCCCATTGGGTCAATGTTGTGGAGCCGGGTACTGATCTTGCGAGTGGCGCTGTACGTGTTCTGCCAACTCCAAGGATTGCATTTATCAAGTCTGTACACATTGACTCCTCCTTCTACTCCAGTTCCTCAGAATCATCGCTGCTGGAGCCGTCACGGTCTACCTCCACATGGACCCGTGAACGCTTACCTGTTGCAACCGATATGAGCACAGCCGTGGCCAAACGTCAACAGGCCGTCCTGAAATTAATTTCCATGGGGAATCGAAGCCACACAGCGCAGGAGCTCTGGAATGCCATCAAGCAGGAGAGCGACGTGTGGTTTTTGCCAGCGAATCTCCAGCCAGTCTTGGTAGTGTGTGACAATGGCCGAAATCTGGTGGCAGCTCTGGGCCTTGGCAACCTCACTCACATACCATGTCTGGCACATGTGCTCAACTTGGTCGTGCGGAGTTTTTGGAGGGACTATCCGGATCTTGATGCACTGCTGCACAAGCTCCGCCTAGAGTGCGCTCACTTGCGACGTTCCAGCATGGCCAGATAGCGCATTGCAGCTCTGCAACGCAGATTTCGCCTTCCTGAACATCGCATCATATGTGACGTACCCACCAGGTGGAATTCCACGTTACATATGTTGGAGCGGTTGTGTGAGCAGCAGGCAGCAGTAATGGAGTATCAGCTGCATCAGGCGCAATCAACTCGCAATTTGCGCCGTTCACACTTCACCATTACTGAGTGGGCCTCTATAATAATAATAATAATAAGCTTTATTTATATAGTGCCAACATATTCCGCAGCGCTTTACAGTTTAACAGTTTCAGAACACAAGTCATAAGTAACAACGTTAACAATACAATAATTAAAGCAATATAAGCCGCCCCTGCTCGTGAGAGCTTACAATCTACAATGAGGTGGGGGAGATACAAAGTACAGGTGTTTATATACAATGGTGTATTTACAATGATGGTCCAGCCATTTTGAGAGAGTGAGGGATGGATGGAGATAGTGAATGGGCTACACACACAGACTTACACATAGAATGACTTTGATTAGTGAATGTGATAGGCCGCTCTGAACAAATGTGTTTTGAGGGAGCGCCTGAAACCATGCAAATCGCGGATAGTCCTAATTTCTTGGGGTAGAGCATTCCAGAGGATTGGCGCAGCGCGGGAGAAGTCTTGGAGTCGGGAGTGGGAGGTACGGATTAGTGCAGAGGTTAGTCGAAGGTCGTTTGCAGAGCTCAGCAGTCTTTTAGGCCGATAGATAGAAATGAGGGAGGAGATGTAGGGGGGTGCTGTACTGTGGAGAGCTTTGTGGGTGAGAACCAGTACTTTGAATTGGATCCTATAATGAATGGGCAGCCAGTGTAAGGACTGGCGAAGGACTCTATGAAGAACATCTGCCACGTTTTGCGTGCGTTTGATGAGTCAACGCGGATGGCGAGTGCAGATGATGCACTAGTCAGCCTGACTGTCCCCCTTATCTGCCTGCTTCAAAAAACACTGCAAGCACTAAGGGATGAGGTTTTGGAAGAGGTGGAGGATGAGGAGTCACAAATTCCATCACCTTCTGGACAGTCAGCGCAACGTGGTTCCTCACAAAGGGCTGGGCAGGGCTCACTTTGTGAGGAGGATGAGGAGGAGTCAATGGAGGAGGAAGACATCGCTCTAGAGGGAGGTACACAATGCTCTAGTCAGTATGTAGAGCGAGGGTGGGGTGATGCAGAGCAGGCAGAGATGACGCCTCTTGCAGGGGACAGCGTTTCTTGGCTAGTTGGGAGTCTGCAGCACATGGTTGATTTCATGCTGCAGTGCCTGAGAAACGACCGCCGCATCGCCCACATTCTCACCACGTCTGATTATTGGGTGTACACTCTCCTAGACCCTCGCTACCGGGACAACTTACAAAGCCTCATCACACCGTTGAACCGGGAGCGTAAAATGCGGGAGTACCAAGACACGCTGGTGCAATCCATAATGTTCTCCATTCCAGCCGAGAGCACTGCTGCTGCTACTGCTTTACAAAGCAGCTCTGTGCGTCGAGGAAGTGGAGACAGCTCTGCAACAAGAGGAAGCACAAGCAGCGCCTCTGCACAGGGCAAGATCAGTATGTCCAAATGTGGCGAAGTTTTGTGGCAGCGCCACCAATGTCTACACCATCCGAGACGGCTCCAGTCAGCAGGAGGCAACGTTTCCGTAAGATGGTGACAGACTACATATCTTGCCCTCTCAGTGTACTCCCAGATGGCTCTTCCCCATTCAAGTTTTTGGTCTCTAAGCTGGATACATGGCCAGAGCTTAGCCAGTATGCATTGGAGGTGCTGGCTTGCCCTGCTGCCAGTGTATTATCGGAGCGCGTCTTTACTGCTGCAGGTGGTGAACTAACAGACCATTGCATTCGACTATCCTCCGATAATGTAGAACGGCTTACTTTTCTGAAAATGAACAAGACATGGATCTCGCCTGAATTTGCCTGTCCGGTTTCCGATTAAATAACTGGTTGGCAACGTTATCCATGTCTCCTTTTATGTTCATCTTTCTACCACCTGAACTCTACTCTCTGGGCTACAACACTGCCAGTTGCTGCTCAGAAGTGTCGTGTCCACAGACCAATACACAAGCTATAGTGTTAGTGGGGTTCAGTAACGCCTGCTGTTCCCCTGCTGTGTGTCTGGCAAAAATTAATGCTGCTAACTTCAAATTAAAGTTCAAACATCTCATACTAGGCCTCTGCCTACACCCTCCTTGACCCTGGGCTTCAACACCACCAGTTGCTGCTCAGAAGTGTTGGATGCACAGATCAAAACAATCGCTGATGTGTTTGTGGGGTTCAGTAACGCCTGCTGTTCCCCTGCTGTGTGTCCGGCAAAAATTACTGCTACCTAGTGTGGTACACCAAAGGGGGTCTTGATGGATGGGAGATATATTTCTCCTAGCAGACTGGAGTTTGGTCAGGATTTTCCCTGATCTCAAGGACCTGTGATGAGGTCATAGTCACGTGATCAGGTCAGCTGATGTGTACCTCACATGAGGGTGTGGACTAGGCCTATAAAACAAGGAGCTGTTGTAGTTGGTGGGTGTGGAAGGAAGGAGTTTGGCTGGAGTCAGCCTGGAAGCTTGTTTTTGTTACAGTGTGTCAGTGTGCACCAGGAAGCGAGTACCAGACCACCCAGAATGGCACCTGGCGGTCTCTGCTGTCCTGCAGCCACTTAGTTAAGCCCGTCACAAGCAAGGGTGAGTCTGGGACCAGTGGTTCTCCAAACTGGAGTGATTTATGTTCTGCTTTGATTTTGTTATGTGGACTTTTTGTTGAACCCGTTATTAAAACCACTGAACTTTGAGCTAAAAGCCTGTGTGTTTACCTCATTACTGCGGCCCGGCCCCTGCCTACCAGAGCGTATCCCTACAATTGGTGGAGAATGCGTGCAACGCAGTGAGGTCAGGCTGTTTTTTTTGTGGATGTTTTTTTTTCTCTGCATGACAGTAAATGTCCTGGGTGAAGAAAGTGACTCAAAACCCAGTGGATAGCTGTCCGGAGATGGAGAGCACAGTAAAAATGCTTGTGGAGGCCATGCGACAGCAGCAGCTGGCTATACAGCAGCAGCACAGCAGGCTATGCAGCAGCAGCAGACTATACAGCAGCAACAGCAGGCTATACAGCAGCAGGCTATGGAGCGGCAACAGGAAACCAACAATCTACTGATGCAACACATCACAGCGCCGCAGACAGCATGAGCTGCCCCGGGACGTCAGGATGTCCGGAAAGTGGTACGCACAGCGATTCCGAAAATGGAAAAATCAGATGACGTCGAGGTGTACCTGGAGATGTTTGAAGGCTTGGCTGAGAGGGAGAGACTACCCCGGGACCAGTGGGCCGAGATTGTGGCTCCGTTTTTGGCTCCAGGACCCGCGAAAGCCTATAGAGACCTACCCCCCGAGCACCAGAGGGACTACGAGATTGTCAAGGGTGAGATACTCGCACGTTTCGGGGTAAATGTGTTAGTCCGGGCTCAGCGGGTACACCAGTGGAAGTTTTCCCCTTCCGAGCCAGCTCGGTCCCAGTATTATGACTTGATACACCTGATAGAAAAGTGGTTGCAGCCGGAAGTGTTGTCACCCCGCGCTATGCTGGATCGTATAGTGACTGATAAATTCTGGAGAACTTTGCCCCACACCCTTCAAACATGGGTTGGACAGGCGGCCCCTACTGATGGTCTCCAAATGGTAGACCTCATTGAAAGATATGGGGAGATCTCCAAGGAGATACAGGGAGAGACTACCCGGAAGGTAATGAGTAAATTCCCCAAACCTTCACCCGCCGTTCGGCGAGCAGAGACTCGGAAGGCCGCCCAGGACACTTCTGGGGACGAAAGGGGCCCCATAATCTGTTGGCGGTGCCAAGAACCAGGATATGTGAGAGCTGATTGCCCCCACCTGACTGAGCCCATGGACACAAACTATGGGTACTATCAGTCTCACTATGGGTGATTTGTGAGGACAGAATTGCTCCGTTCAACACCCGTACCGATACTGGTTCAGCCAGCAACACCAAAGGCATGGTGTGGCGAGAAGCAAAGAAGGATGACATAAAATTCCCCTCTGCCCCAGAATCCACACACAGCTTGACGGGTAGGGTGGTAGAACCGTGGGTAATTATCCCCTTGAGGAGCACTTTAGGGGCAAAACTCATGGCGTCCAGTGACCCTGTTCCTACGGTTACTGGGCGCGACCGTTTATTCAGCCGCTGTGGACATCGGTTGGCAAAATGTCCCTGCTGCTGGCAAATATAACAAATCGGGGATGGACGAGTGACCCGAGATTTAGATCCTGCAGGAGCAACCTCCTGAAGGTCGGGCGCCTGAACGGGCGACTCCAGAGGGGTGGTGAAGGTTGGAGCCAAACGAACCCTCTGCCTACACTGGGCACGTTCCAGCCTCCGCTCGTGGAAACGGAGGTCGACGCGGGTGGAAATAGCGATAAGCTTCTCCAGTGTGGCAGGAATCTCTATGGTAGCCAAGGAGTCTTTCACATGACCCGCCAGTCCTCTCCAGAACACGGGAATGAGGACTTTATCTGGCCACTCTAATTCCGAGGCCAGAGTCCGAAATTGGACAGCAAACTGGCTGACCAAAGCCGAACCCTGGGTACTTGTCAGCAGTTTGAGCGCCGTATCGTGGGTGATCTGAGGTCCTAGAAAAACCTTTTTCAGAGCCTCCAGAAAACGAGAAGCACTCCGCACCACACGGTCGTCGCGCTCCCACAGCGGCGTTGCCCACTCCAACGCTCTGCCCGACAGAAGAGCTATCACAAAGCCCACTTGTGCCCGATCCGTGGGGAAACGTGCAGCCAGAAGCTCGAGGTGTATGGAGCACTGACTCACGAATCCCCGACATTGCTTGCTGTCACCAGCAAACTTGTCTGGAAGCGGGAGATGGGACAATGTAGGGACAGAGGTGGCAGAGGACAAACTGGCTGCAGCTACGCTAGCAGCCTGAACAGCGACTGCGGTAACATCCACAGCTGAGGTTGTGCGCTCAAGAGCCGCCAACCTACCCTCCAGCTGCTGATGTACAGCTGTAAACGCTGTTCATCCGCCATTTTACTAGCCAGACCCTGGCGCTAATATTATGTTAGGGTCTGCGGAACGCACCAAATATAAGATGTGGAGAGGTGCGTTCACAGCCCGGGGTCCACCGTGCAGGCGGAGCCTGCTGCTAGTAAAATGGCGTAAGAAGCAAACTCTGTTATCCCGCAGAGTCGCCAACATGAACGCCGTAACGCGCTGTGGCAATAAGTGCGAACTCTGTTACTCCACAGAGCCGCTAGAAGGAGAGCCACAGCGCTATATGGCGATGTTTTGCAAACTCACTAAACACAACTGAGTCGCAAAGAAAACACGCTAGGGCGCTGTCTAGCGTTGAAAGCGAACCCTGTTACGTCACAGGGCCGCTGAGAAAAAGTGCTGTGTCCTGTCAGGCTCTCAGGTACACAGTTAAGTGCTAAGCGTACATAAAGCGTGATCATGTGCTAATGTCCTCGCGGGAGTCACCCGCAATCTATGGCGTCTGAACGCCAGACCCTGAATACGGCAATCAAAACTCCTCACCGGTTATGCCGGAAATCTAGGGCATCTAGGACGCCGACCCTGACCAGCTAGCACACCAAACTCCTCACCGATTAAGTCGGTATTCTAGTGGCTTATTTCAGCCGGGTCCCTAACCACACACACACATGACCACACTGGCGCATAGCATACAATGGTTGATATTAGCGCATGGCGGCCCAGCCATGCTACCCTTTTATAGTAACAGCTACAGGACCTGCCAGAAACAAGGACCAATGAAGCTTGTTCCAGAACAACAGTAGTCACAGGACCTTCCTGGCAGACCAATAGGAGCTGCTGCAGTACCTGAGCATGTGACCCCTGATCTCCAATGAGAGATCTCACTCTGGGCATGCTCAGAAGGGAAAACGCAGGACTTTGTCCCAAAGACATCTGCTCCAGCACTGGCTATAATAGCAGATCCAGGAAAGGCAGCAGCAAGTCACTGCACAGTACTGGAGTGGGCAAGACGCTTGGACCGACGTCTCTACAGAGAAGGCTCCACTGCGGCCGGAGATGAATGGGAGACCGCAGCGGGGCTGGTTTGAGACTCTCCTTGTGCAGCAGCGGGAACTCGAACCCTAACAAACGTCACCTTTAAAACCATTAAATGATTAGTCTTGGTAACAAATCTGTAACAAAATAATTGTGACATATTATTGCAGATATCCACATGTCTAACACAAATGCTAACACAAAAGCATACTTATGCTATAGGGTACTGATGGTGAACTTTGTCACTCCATAACTTTGACAAATCCAACTCACATCATGCCTCAAATGCTGCAATGTTGGAAGTGCATAATGTGGGTTGAACTTTGACAACAGCTGCAGTGCAAAGGTTATCCTTCAGTGTTCTTGGCTTTTAAATAAAAGCATACAAGTAACTATAATAATCCATTGTTGATTAAGGGACTTGATGTACACCTGTAATATTGTGCAAACAATGGATGTAGGACTAGTCCTCTTCAACATTACTTATATTTGTGTCATTTGAAAAAATACATATTTAATTACAAATTTAACAACCCATGTTCACTAGGTGTGAAAGGCCCCTTTGTGTACCTCTATACTGTTTGCAACCAATGTATTGTATACGGATGAAAGCACGTCACACTAATAGATTTGAGTTATTTGAAATAGAATGGAGCAGCACCAATTACAGACAAATGTCAAGGATGAGGCAGTGACACACGCTCAGCAGACTACAACCAGCAGTGGTTGAAGAACTAACTGTAGCGTGATCTGCACTCAAAAAATATAAACCTCAGACTACTGTGAACACTGCACAGAACTGTTCACTATCTTTGAAAGGCTCCTTTGTGTACTTCTATAGTGTTTGCAACCAATGTATTGTATACAGATGGAAGCGCGTCACACTAATAGATTTGAGTTATTTGAAATAGAATGGAGCAGCACCAATTAGAGAAAAATGTCAAGGATGAGGCAGTGACACACGCTCAGCAGACTACAACCAGCAGTGGTTGAAGAACTAACTGGAGCGTGATCTGCAATCCAAAAAAGAAAACCTCAGACTACAGTGAACACTGCACACAACTGTTCACTAGCTGTGAAAGGCCCCTTTGTGTACTTCTATAGTGTTTGCAACCAATGTATTGTATACGGAAGGAAGCGCGTCACACTAATAGATTTGAGTTATTTGAAATAGAATGGAGCAGCACCAATTAGAGAAAAATGTCAAGGATGAGGCAGTGACACACTCTCAGCAGCCTACAACCAGCAGTTGTTGAAGAACTAACTGGAGCGTGATCTGCACTCCAAAAATATAAACCTCAGACTACTGTGAACACTGCACAGAACTGTTCACTATCTTTGAAAGGCCCCTTTGTGTACTTCTATAGTGTTTGCAACCAATGTATTGTATACGGAAGGAAGCGCGTCACACTAATAGATTTGAGTTATTTGAAATAGAATGGAGCAGCACCAATTAGAGAAAAATGTCAAGGATGAGGCAGTGACACAAGCTCAGCAGACTACAACCAGCAGTGGTTGAAGAACTAACTGTAGCGTGATCTGCACTCAAAAAATATAAACCTCAGACTACTGTGAACACTGCACAGAACTGTTAACTATCTTTGAAAGGCTCCTTTGTGTACTTCTATAGTGTTTGCAACCAATGTATTGTATACGGATGGAAGCGCGTCACACTAATAGATTTGAGTTCTTTGAAATAGAATGGAGCAGCACCAATTAGAGAAAAATGTCAAGGATGAGGCAGTGACACATGCTCAGCAGACTACAACCAGCAGTGGTTGAAGAACTAACTGTAGCGTGATCTGCACTCAAAAAATATAAACCTCAGACTACTGTGAACACTGCACAGAACTGTTCACTATCTTTGAAAGGCTCCTTTGTGTACTTCTATAGTGTTTGCAACCAATGTATTGTATACGGATGGAAGCGCGTCACACTAATAGATTTGAGTTATTTGAAATAGAATGGAGCAGCACCAATTAGAGAAAATGTCAAGGATGAGGCAGTGACACACGCTCAGCAGCCTACAACCAGCAGTGGTTGAAGAACTAACTGTAGCGTGATCTGCACTCAAAAAATATAAACCTCAGACTACTGTGAACACTGCACAGAACTGTTCACTATCTTTGAAAGGCTCCTTTGTGTACTTCTATAGTGTTTGCAACCAATGTATTGTATACGGATGGAAGCGCGTCACACTAATAGATTTGAGTTATTTGAAATAGAATGGAGCAGCACCAATTAGAGAAAAATGTCAAGGATGAGGCAGTGACACATGCTCAGCAGACTACAACCAGCAGTGGTTGAAGAACTAACTGGAGCGTGATCTGCACTCCAAATATGAAAACCTCAGACTACAGTGAACACTGCACACAACTGTTCACTAGCTGTGAAAGGCCCCTTTGTGTACTTCTATAGTGTTTGCAACCAATGTATTGTATACGGAAGGAAGCGCGTCACACTAATAGATTTGAGTTATTTGAAATAGAATGGAGCATCACCAATTACAGACAAATGTCAAGGATGAGGCAGTGACACACGCTCAGCAGACTACAACCAGCAGTGGTTGAAGAACTAACTGGAGCGTGATCTGCACTCCAAAAATATAAACCTCAGACTACTGTGAACACTTCTCAGAACTGTTCACTATCTTTGAAAGGCCCCTTTGTGTACTTCTATAGTGTTTGCAACCAATGTATTGTATACGGAAGGAAGCGTGTCACACTAATAGATTTGAGTTATTTGAAATAGAATGGAGCAGCACCAATTAGAGAAAATGTCAAGGATGAGGCAGTGACACACGCTCAGCAGCCTACAACCAGCAGTGGTTGAAGAACTAACTGTAGCGTGATCTGCACTCAAAAAATATAAACCTCAGACTACTGTGAACACTGCACAGAACTGTTCACTATCTTTGAAAGGCCCCTTTGTGTACTTCTATAGTGTTTGCAACCAATGAATTGTATACGGATGGAAGCGCGTCACACTAATAGATTTGAGTTATTTGAAATAGAATGGAGCAGCACCAATTAGAGAAAAATGTCAAGGATGAGGCAGTGACACACGCTCAGCAGACTACAACCAGCAGTGGTTGAAGAACTAACTGGAGCGTGATCTGCACTCCAAAGATATAAACCTCAGACTACTGTGAACACTGCACAGAACTGTTCACTATCTTTGAAAGGCCCCTTTGTGTACTTCTATAGTGTTTGCAACCAATGTATTGTATACGGAAGGAAGCGTGTCACACTAATAGATTTGAGTTATTTGAAATAGAATGGAGCAGCACCAATTAGAGAAAAATGTCAAAATGAGGCAGTGACACACGCTCAGCAGACTACAACCAGCAGTGGTTGAAGAACTAACTGTAGCATGATCTGCACTCAAAAAATATAAACCTCAGACTACTGTGAACACTGCACAGAACTGTTCACTAGCTGTGAAAGGCCCCTTTGTGTACTTCTATAGTGTTTGCAACCAATGTATTGTATACGGATGGAAGCGCGTCACACTAATAGATTTGAGTTATTTGAAATAGAATGGAGCAGCACCAATTAGAGAAAAATGTCAAGGATTAGGCAGATAAATATTTAGACTTGAGAGTCCTCAGTGGTTGATACCTTTTAATGGCTAACTGAAAAGATGGTAACAAATTGCAAGCTTTCGAGACTACTCAGGTCTCTTCATCAGGCGAAGACTAATACAAAATCTGAAGAATCACATATTTATATACACAAAAGGACACAGGAATAATGCAATAGGTAAGACAAGTGACGTGAAGCAGAACTGTCATTATGGCAGAGGGATGAACATAAATATTGGAACAGTTCATAGATAAGGAGAGAAAGTTTTATTGCCCTCTGATTGGAGTCTGCTATTGTGTTTTGATGACCCTAAAAGGTCAGAGAAGCAGATTCCTTAATTGATATAGAAAGACATAAATCCATGTGACATGTTCATTCCAGCACTAAGAGTGTTAAAGGTCATCATAAGTTTATATTCCCAAACCTTTCTATCTTTCTCAGATTTGAAGTTAGATTTTAATATAAGTAATTCCATATCCATCATGCTATGACCGGGCATACAAAAGTGTTTTGCCACAGGTAAATCCATTCTTTTTTCTCTTATTGTGTGGCGATGAGAATTCATCCTTGTTCTCAGTTTTTGCCCGGTCTCCCCCACATACAGACCCCCAGTTAGACATTTAGTACATATAATTAGTTACACCACATTAGATGTGATGCAGCTGAAAATACCTGGTATCTTGTAGTCCCGATGGGAGTTGGGGATCTTTATCTTGTCTGTGGTCATTATAAATGGACATGTTTTACATTTCTTTTTGTTGCAAGGAAAGGTTCCTGCAGCTGTTGGGGAGGACAGGGAGCTTCTGACAATGATGCTTCTTAGATTTGGGGGCTGCCTAAAACATAGTACTGGGGGGTCTGGAAATATGGATTGTAATCGGGCATCTTTTTGTAGTAGAGGTTGTAATTTCCGTGCAGCTCCCTTAGCACCTCCAGATTTGGATTGTAGGTGACCACTAGAGGCACCGGTTATTTTCTTCTTTAGCTTTGTAATGTAGCAGGTGATTCCTTGATATTCTGGTGGCTCTTGTAATTTGGTTTTCAATTGTTCTTGGATGGTAGCCCTGGTTCAAAAAAGTCTTTCTGAGGCGACCAAGGTGTTCATCTCTATCCATGGGGTTGGAACATATACGGTTGTATCTGATGGCTTGGCTGTAGACAATAGAGTTTTTTATGTGTTTTGGATGGAAACTGTCCCATTTAAGGTATGTTGGACGGTCGATTGGCTTCTGATACAGGGATGTCTCTATTTCATTGTTCTTTAGCTTAATGGTGGTGTCTAAAAAGTTAATTTCAGTGCTGGAGTAGTTAAGTTGATGGTGGGATGAAATTGGTTGAACTGTTCATGGAACGTCTTTAGCTGTTGTTCAGACTCCGTCCAGATGATTAAAATGTCATCAATGTAGCGGTAGTAGGCCCGAGGCCTGATGGGACATGAGGATCTTTCCTATATCAAGGATGAGGCAGTGACACACGCTCAGCAGACTACAACCAGCAGTGGTTGAAGAACTAACTGGAGCGTGATCTGCAATCCAAAAATGAAAACCTCAGACTACAGTTAACACTGCACACAACTGTTCACTAGCTGTGAAAGGCTCCGCTCTGTACTTCTATAGTGTTTGCAACCAATGTATTGGATACGGATGGAAGCACGTCACACTAATAGATCACTGTTAATTTCAATTGAATGGAGCAGCACCAATTCCACCAAATAAAAAAAAAAAAAGAGTCAGTGAGTGACACGTGCAGATGACTACAAACAGCGTTGGATGCAGAGCAAACTGCAGCGTCACCTGCACTCACACACACACCTTGCACAGAGCTGTGAAAACAACACTGCAAGGAAAAAGGATGATTTACACAGCGGTTTCTCAAATAGCCTGCCTACAGAACAATTCACAAAAACGCTATCTGTAACTGTTCCTCAGAGTCAGCAGAGCAGCGTTCTGTCCCTAACTGAATTCACAGCACAGTGACGCTAAAATGGCGGCGGCGCCTTTTATAGTGCATTCTGACATCATTTCACTATCCAATCACAGCCATGCCATTAGTTAACATGACCGCAGCATTACAGGATGTGCCCACACTTCGTAGGATTCCTCATTGGCTGACTAAAATCACAGTGCCTCTCAAAGAATTATGGGAACTTCCGATTCCGGTATACGATATAGGAAAAATATCGGAACTAAGTATCGGAATTCCGATACAGCGAATATCGGCCGATACCGATACTTGCGGTATCGGAATGCTCAACACTAGTAGTGACGCTTTGAAATGCCGACTTGATGGAATGGTCTGCGGGCGGGCAGAGCCCCTGATGTGCCTAAACAGTAGAAACCCCCCACAATGACCACATTTTGTAAACTAGACCCCTCAAGGAACTTATCTAGATGTGTGTTGAGCACCTTGAACCCCCACATGCTTCACAAAAGTTTGTAATGCAGAGCCGTGAAAATAAAAAAATCATTTTTTTCCTCAAAAACTGATTTTTTTAACCCGCAATTTTTTATTTTCACAAGGGTAACACGAGAAATTGGACCGCAAAAGTTGTTGTACAGTTTGTCCTGAGTACACTGGTACCCCATATGTGGGGGGGAACCACTGTTCGGGCACACGTTGGGGCTAGGAAAGGAAGTAGTGACGTTTTGAAATGCCAACTTTGATGGAATGGTCTGCGAGCGTCATGTTACGTTTGCAGAGCCCCTGTTGTGCCTAAACAATAGAAACTCCCCACAAGTGACCCCATTTTGGAAACTAGACCCCACAAAGGAACTTATCTAGATGTGTGGTGAGCACTTTGAACCCCCAAGGGCTACACAGAAGTTTATTACGCCCGGGCATGAAAATAAAAAAATCATAATTTTTCCACAAACATGATCTTTTAGTCCCAATTTTTTTATTTTCCCAAGGGTAACAGGAGAAATTAGACCCCAAAAGTTGTTGTCCAATTTGTCCTGAGTATGATGATATCCCATATGTGGGAGAAAACTACTGTATGGGCACACGTCGGGGCTCGGAAGGGAAGAAGTGACGTTTTGAAATGCCGACTTGATGGAATGGTCTGCGGTTGTCATGTTACATTTGCAGAGCCCATGATGTGCCTAAACAGTAGAAACCCCCCCAAGTGACCCCATTTTGGAAACTAGATCCCCAAGGAACTTCTCTAGATGTGTGGTGAGCAGTTTGAATCTTCAAGTCCTTCACAGAAGTTTATAACACAGAGCCGTGAAAATAAAAAATCATTTTTTTCCACAAAAATAATTATTTTAGTCCCATTTTTTTCCTCAAGGGTAACAGGAGAAATTGGACCCCCAAAGTTGTTGTGCAATTTTTCCTGAGTACACTGATACCCCATATGTGGCGGTAAACCACTGTTTGGGCATACGTCGAGGCTCGGAATAAAGGGAGCATTGTTTGACTTTTTGAGCGCAAAATTTGCAGGAATCAATGGTGGCGCCATGTCACGTATGGAGACCCCCTGATGTGCCTAAATAGTGGAAACCCCTCAATTCTAACTCCACCCGTAACCCCAACACCCCCCAACCCCAACCCTAACCCCGACACACCCCTAACCCTAATCCAAACCCTAACTATAACCCTAACCCCAACACACCCTAGCCCTAATCCCAACTCTAACCATAACCCCAACCACAAGCCTAACCCAAATCCCAACCCTAACCCCAAAACACCCCTAACACTTATCCTAACTCTAACCATAACCACAAACCTAACCCTAATCCCAACCCTAACCCTGATTCCAACCGTAACCCTAATTCTAACCCTAACCCAAATTCCAACCCTAATCCAAATTCTTACCGTAACCCTAATTCTAACCCTAACTCTAACCCTAATGCTAACCTTAACCCTAGTTCTAACCCTAACCCTAGTTCTTACCCTAACCCTAAGGCTGGGTTCATATTGCGTTTTACCAGCCCGTTCAACACATAGCGTTGACAGGCTGGTAACGGTATAGCATAACGAGATCGCGTTATGCTACACCCGATAGCGCAGATGAATCAGCAGATGATTCATCTGTGCTAGCGGTGACGGAGCCCAGATGCTGCAGCCCTCATCCGAGGCTCCATCCATGAATGACGGCACGTCACTAAAGCATGCCGTTTTATGGCATGCGTCGCGATGCACCCACAAATGGGGGTGATTGGCAGCGTTAACGGACTGCATTACAGCGTGTTATATCGCGGTGTAATGCAGTCCGTCTAACGGACTGCCATAACGCAATATGAACCCAGCCTAATTCTAACACTAACCCTAATAGAAAAAAAATATATTATATTTTCTTTATTTTATTATTTACCCCTACCTATGGGGGTGATAAAGGTGTCGTTTATTTACATTTTTTTATTTTGATCACTGTGAGAGTATCACAGTGATCAAAATAAATATATGGAATCTGCCGGCCGGTGGGCGCACTGTGCATGCGCTCGCCATTTTGCAAGATGGCGGCGCCCATGAAAAATCCCAGACCGACGGCAGGGACTGACCCAGGTACATCAGAGAACCGTGAGAGGTGAGGGGGGATCGGAAGGTGAGGGGGGATCAGAATGTGGGGGGTGGAGGCAAAGAGGAGGGGAGCAGATAGTGAAGGCGGTGACCGATTGCCGCCATCAATAGGTGGCGGCAGCCGATCGCCACTGTCACTCGGTTTGGGGGGAGTCGGATCTTGGTCTCCAGCCATGGCCGATGCTATTGTAGCATCGGCCATGGCTGGATTGTAATATTTCACTAAATTTCATTGGTGAAATATTACAAATCGCTCTAATTGGCTGTTTCACTTTTAACAGCCAATCAGAGCGATCGTAGCCACGTGGGGGTTAAGCCAATCCCCTGTGGTGAAGCACAAAGGGTCTTATGCCTGCGGGTCAGGTGACCTTTCAGTGACCCCGGTCACCTGACCCGCAGGAACGCAATCCTTTCATGACACAGCATATGCGTCAAAGGTCGGATTGGCACCGATTTTTATGATGCATACGCTGTGTCAAAGGTCGGGAAAGGGTTAAAGGTCATCTGATAGCCCTCTACAAATAGTGATGGCCACCTAATGGCCCTGAAAAAAAATTGTGACTTTGAGTCCCTCCTTCATAAATTAAAGAAGTTGTGTCTGATCATGTCTCCCACATCACATGGACAGGTAAGGTATTAAAATACTAAAATTTAATTTCCTGTAGAATTTTTTTTAGCATTGAATGCAATGCAAATGTGCAAAAACGCAGCAAAAGCACTACATGTGAACATTGTCCAAGGTGTGGAGGACATTTTATTTCTCTTATTTATTTTGCCTTATATACAAGTCATTATCATGCAAAGAATGTTTCTTAACATTTTTTCCAGTCAAATCCATTCTAAGTGCCATTTTGTATGTTTTATTGTAAGTCAAAAAAAGTTGCGTATTACTCTGACAACAGTGTTCCAAACAGCGACCTGGGATTCAGAGATGCGTCCATGGGTCTACCCTATGCTGTTCCCGTGCCATTTCAGTGCTGTTTCCATCATTTTCAACAATCCCTCCCAGTACCTCCCGGCAGTCCCAGGGCCCTCCTGCATGCTCCGGTGGGCGCCACCATCTTCTTCCAGGAGTAAAATATCGGGGGCATGCGCAGTGCGCCCGCCGCAATCTGCCGGGAGGCAGATTCCCATGATTCATTGAACATACATTTTGATCACTGTGATAATCCTATCACAGTGATCAAAATAAAAAAAAAGTAAATAACCCTCTCCTTTATCACCTCCTTAGTTAGGGAAATATAATGAAATAAAGAAAATATATTTATTTTCATTTTTCCATTAGGGTTATGGTTAAGGCAAGAATTAGGGTTAGGGTTAGAATTAGGGTTAGGATTGGAATAAGGGTTAGGGTTAGAATTAGGGTTAGGGTTAGAATTAGGGTTAGGCTGGAGTCAGACACAACAAATAAAAATACGGACAGTATTTTACAGTCGTAATACACAGAAATGTTCCCTGAACAGTGATCCGTATGTCATCCGTTGTCAAGGTGTGGCTGCATATTTTGCGCATGTAAGTATCTGTATGGCATCCGTATGGCAAGATTTTCTCGCCGGCTTGCAAAACCGACATATCATGGATCCCAATGACAGGTTTTAAATCACCAAAGAAAGAATAGATATATACACATAGAATACATATATATACATATATATATATGTACATGTCATTGAGACATATATATATATATATATATATATATATATATACACTTCTACATAGCATAATAGCCGCTAATTAAATTGCCGGCTTCTGTAAAATCATTACAGAACACGACATGAAATGACTCATGGTTTACATACAGTAAACCATTTCATTTCATTTAGCTTAATATATGGTTTTGACTAATTAGATGAGTGTATGTGTGCAAAATTTTGGACATGTAGGTGTTAATTTAATGTGTAAATTCATTGAAAAAAATGCTTGGGCTCCCGCAGTGTTTTCCCTGCCAGAGGGGGAAAGCCAGTGGGGTTTCTACTGTTTAGGTACATCAGGGGCTCTGCAAAATTCAACATGAAGCCCGCAGAACATTCCATCAAAGTCTGCATTCCAAAATAGCTCTCCTTCTCTTCCGAGCTCTCCCATGTGCCCAAACAGTGGTTCCCCCACATATGGGGTATCAGTGTACTCAAGACAAATTGCACAACAACTTTTGTGGTCCAATTTTTCCTGTTACCCTAAGGAAAAATAAAAAATAGTTGGGGCTAAATAAACATTTTTGAGGAAAAAAATGATTTTTTACTTTAGAGTTGAAAGTGCTCACCACACATCTAGATAAGTTCCTTAAGGGGTCTAGTTTCCAAAATGGTGTCGCTTGTGGGATTTTTTCACTGTTTAGGCACATCAGGGGCTCTCCAAACGCGACATAATGTCCAATCTCAATTCCAGCCAATTTTGCATTGAAAAAGTCAAACTGTGCTCCTTTCCTTCTGAGCTCTGCCGTGCGCCCAAACAGTGGTTTACCCCCACATATGGGGTATTGGTGTACTCAAGATAAATTGTGCAACAACTTTGGGGGTCTAATTTCTCCTGTTACCTTGTAAAAATAAAAATTTGGGGGAGAAAAGATCATTTTTGTGGAAAAAAAATGATTTTTTATTTTCACTGCTCTGAGTTAAAAACTTCTGTGAAGCACTTGGGGGTTCAAAGTGCTCACCACACATCTAGATAAGTTCCTTAAGGGGTCTAGTTTCCAAAATGAGGTCACTTGTGGGGGGTTTCCACTGTTTAGGCACATCAGGGGCTCTCCAAACGCAACATGGTGTCAGATCTCAATTCCAGCCAATTCTGCATTGAAAAAGACTAACGGCGCTCCTTCCATTCCAAGCCCTGTGTAGCGCCGGCGCCAGCGTCCCTGTCCTCTGCCAGGCAGGGACGCTGTTCCCCTGCGCCAGCGTCCCTGTCCTCTGCCAGGCAGGGACGCTGTTCCCCTGCGCCAGCGTCCTCTGCCAGGCAGGGACGTCGCTCCTCTTACCCTCGCTCGGCGTCCTCCTTCTGCCCTGCTGGGGCTGCGCGCTCCTTCCCTGCCACTGGGCTTAGGGCGCGCGCACGTGCACTCCCCCGCTCTTAAAGGGGCCGCGCGCATCTTTCAAAAAAGGTCCCGGCCAATGCCGGAGGATTCCACCTTATATAAAGCACCTCCTCCTTAATGGAGGTGCCCGAGCAATGTTGTTGCACTGTTCACTACTCTGCTTCAGCCCTCAGGTTCCGTTACCAGTTACCTGCCTGTTTCCTGCCAGTTTGCTGTCTGCTACCTGTCCGCTAGCCTACCTGGAGGCTCCACCGTCCGACAGTCTGCCCGCCATCACCTGCCAGTCTGTCTATGGACCAGCCTGCCCGTGTATCTGCTGATGTTCACCGGTTACCAGTCTGCTAGCCTACCTGGAGGCGTCAACGTCCGACAGTCTGTCCACCATCACCTGTCAGTCTGTCTTTGGACCAGTCAGCCCGTTTATCTGAGGACGCACATCTACCATCTGCCTGTTAGCCTACCGGGAGGCTCAACCATCACAGGTCATACCTGCCTGTCTATCCAGAGACTGCCCCGGTCACTTGCCGTGACTTCCTGCCTGTCTATTCAGAGACTGCCCGGTCACTTGCCGTGACTACCTGCCTGTCTATCCAGAGACTGCCCCGGTCACTTGCCGTGACTCCCTGCCTGTCTATCCAGAGACTGCCCCGGTCACTTGCCGTGACTATCTGCCTGTCTATCCAGAGACTGCCCCGGTCACTTGCCGTGACCTCCTGCCTGTCTGTCCAGAGACTGCCCCGGTCACTTGCCGTGACTTCCTGTCCGTCTTCCCCGGGCGCCACCCGCTCCTTTACAAGGTAAGCCTCCTTGTATAATAGCTCAGAGGTTCCGCCTCCCAGACCCGTTACACCCTGCCATGCACACAACAGTGGTTTACCCCAACATATGGGGTATCGGCGTATTTAGGAGAAATTGCACACCGAATTTTGTAGTTCATTTTCCTATTTTACACTTGTGAAAATAAAAAAAATTGGTTTTGAAGTAAAATGTTTGTAAAAAAAGTTAAATGTTATTTTTTTTCCTTCCACATTGCTTCAGTTCCTGTGAAGCACGTAAAGGGTTATTAAACTTCTTGAATGTGATTTTGAGCACCTTGAGGGGTGCAGTTATTAGAATGGTGTCACTTTTGGTTATTTTCTGTCATATTGACCTCTCAAAGTGACTTCAAATGTGATGTGGTCCCTAAAAAAAATTGATGTTGTAAAAATGGGAAATCGCTGTTTAAATTTTAACCCTTATAACTTCCTAACCAAAAAAAAATGTGGTTCCAAAATTGTGCTGATATAAAGTAGACATGTGGGAGATGTTTTTTATTAAGTATTTTTTGTGACATATCTCTGATTTAAGGGCATAAAAATTAAAAGTTTGAAAATTGCTAAATTTTAAACTTTTTCGTCATATTTCTGTTTTTTTCATAAATAAACGCATCATATTGAAAAAATTTTACCACTAACATGAAGTAAAGTAAGTCACGAAAAACAATCTCAGAATCAGCAGGATCCATTAAAGTGTTCCAAGTTATGACCTCAAAAATTGACAGTGGTCAGAATTGTAAAAATTGGCCTGGTCATTAAGCTGCAAATTGAATCCATCACTAAGGAGTTAATAAATTTCTTGAATGTGGTTTTGAGGACTTTGAAGGGTGCAGTTTTTAAAATGGTGTCACTTTTGGGTATTTATGTTATATAGCCCCACCAAAGTCACTTCAAATGTAATGTAGTACCTAAAAAAATTTTTTTTCACAATTTTGTTGCAAAAATGAGAAATTGCTAGTCATATGTTAATCGTTCTAACTTCCTAACAAAAACAAACTATATTTCAATAATTGTTCTGGTGTAAGGTAGACTTGTTGGAAATGTTATTTATTAACTATTTTATGTGATATTACTCTCTGGTTTAAAGGCATAAAAATTAAAGTTTGATACTTGAGACATTTTCAAAATTTTTGCCAAATATCCTTTTTCACAAATAAATGCAAATCGTGTTGAACAAATTTGACCATTATCATGAAGTATTTGTCAAGAAAAAAACTTTCTCAGAATCAGTGGAATGCATTGAAGATTTCCAGAGTCATTACCCCATAAATTGACACTGGCCAGAATTGTAAAATTTGGTCTGGTCATGAAGGTGAAAACTAGCTTGGGGGTAAAGGAGTTAAAGGGAATCTCTCACCCCCTTGAATGTATATAACCTATCAATATGAGCATACATGTGATAGAAATGTTAAACTAGCCCTACCTGTGTGCCTCATATTATGGGTCTTGTTGTTGAGAAAACTTATATTATTTCTTTATGCTAATGATTTTTTTCAGGCACCGGAACTCTATTGCCAAGTTTTTAACACTAAGGTTCAGATACGGCTTTAAAGAAGGCTACTACTTGCGATATAACACAATTTCACTTCAAAGTACAAAATTAAAGGAATTTTATGATTGCGTACACTTTTGTATATTTTAACATGCAAAGGTTAAGTACATATACTCACATCACCACCAAGGAGCTTTTTAAACATCACCCGTCTGGAATATCAGAGAAGAAGACACCAAGGAAGAGAACTCCTGGAAATTTCACATCATTGCATGGGTATTCCCACTTATGAAGGTATTACAACAATGTACATGTATAAGTACAGGTACACAGCTTCTGCTTCTGTCTTAATCATGTTTCTCTGGCCTTTTATAGTTATTTGCACAATGTGGTAAGTCTGGTTCACTCTTGCCTTCCAGTGGCCAGCCTTTGGAATTAGATAAATCAGAGATACAAGGCAAGCATCAGACAATGGGGAAAATAAGCCTATACAGTTCAAAAGCTCCCAAGAACTGCATAAATCAACAGTAGACAGAGGTTAAATAAATCTCCATGTTTTACAATAACAAACAATAAACATAGGACTATTTGTTAAGGTACTGTCACACTAAGCAAGATCGCTAACGAGATCGCTACTGCGTCACCAATTTATGACGCAGTAGCGATCTCGTTAGCGACTTAGCTGTATGTGACATCTACATGACATCCACATCTACAGCGATGTGGCCCCTGCTGAGATGTCGTTGATCACTTATGAACGTTCTGAGCCGTTTTTTTGGTCATTGGGGTCCCGCTGGTGAGCCTGAAACGCTGAGTGTGACACCCTTTATGAACGACTTTACCAGCATCGCAGGCGGGACTAGGTTTTCCCAACGACCGCAGAGGTCGTTATACAGATTGCTGATGAGATGTCTTTGGAAGCTAACTAGCGACCACATAGCGATTGCACTAGCGATCTCGCCAGGTCGTGTCGTGATCGCTAGTGCGATCGCTAAGTGTGACAGTGCCTTTAGTTACAAACCTTCAGACAATGGGAATAAACAGTTCTCAAGATTTTCACACTATTAACATTGTCTGTCTGTAAATGTATGACCAGTAATGCTGCTCTGTAATGCATTCTGTATATTTCAATATGGACTCAGAATATCCATTTCTCTGTTTACAATACAGGAGCGTACGGTGCTTGGAAGAAATCTCTGCCTCCTGTCTTCATTATAATATCACCTCCCTCTCATGCACGTCACAGTGATCTGTGACATGCACTTGTGGTGCGGGAATCCTGCACCTGTGCCCTGCACTTCCTCCACAATCCACAGTTAGGGAAAATAAATCCAAACCTTCAGAGCCCTGTGTGAAAAGGATTTTGCTACCCTCTTTTGAAACATAGATTAACTGTGGTTTAGAATATCTTTCAGTAGTTGAGTTCAAATTTCCTAGTAACACACAGGCCATAGTACTTCCACACCCGTTCTCTATCAAGAAATCACTTCAATAGGACCTACCTGATAAAGATTAAGTAGATCAAAAGATCCTCAAAAGCTAGACATCATTTCACGTTCCAAAGAAATTCTGGAAAAAATTGGAAAAAAAGGAATTGAGATCTATCAGTCTGGAAAAGGTTATAAAGCCATTTCTAAAGCATTTTGATTTCAGCGAACCACAGTGAGAGCAATTAGCCACAAATGTCGAAAACACGGAACAGTAGTGAACTTTCCAGGAGTGGCCAGCTGACCCGTAAAGTGCAGAGACAACTTAACCAAGAGGTCAGGACTAGTGTTGAGCGATACGATACTGCAAATATCGGGTATCGGCCGATATTAGCTGTATCGGGCTTTCGATTCCGAGTACCCATATTTTCGTCATATCGGATACCGGAATCGGATTTGTCACTGTCACTGTGAGTGTCCGTCGGTCGGGTCTGTCAGGAGTCAGCGGCACTTACCTGGCAGAAGATCTCCGGCGGTCACGTCCTGGACTGCTTGATGGCCGCCATTATCTTCTCCCTGGCGGTCACATGCAGTTTTTCACGATAACTGCAGTGACTGCAGGTTAATCCCGGCCGTAAACCAGTCCGATGACGTCACCGCCGGGGAAGCAGGTAATCAGCTGTGCTGCGCCGGGATGACAGGCTCTGCCTGCCTGCCTGCCTGCCTCTGATGTCATTCTGATGTAGCAGAGCTGGATCGTCGTGGGACACTCGTTACTATGGACTGCGTCGGACAGGTGGTATACTGCTGGTTTTTTTTTTCATTTTTTTACAGGAGATCGATGGCGTCGCAGGATGAGACTGTAATAAAAGTAATGAAAACTGTGTTGTTTTTTTTATTAAATTAAAAAACTTTTTTATGAACATTCACCCGTCCGGGTACATCAACAATTTAACTATTTACATACAGGGACCCTGTCCGGGTTATTTATAATTCTTTGGCAGGGGTGTTCCAGGTACCACCTGGTACTCTTCTGATGCTTGCCAAACATCCGAGACACCAAGGACACCAGGACCTGATGACGTCGTGTGGTCTGTACAGTCAAGTCGTGACTCGCTATCTGTGTCTGTGTGGCCACCTCTTTATCTCCCCGGGTCTGGAGCCCTATGCCCCGGGACTGAAACGAACCCCAGGGGGCCTAACAGGGCCGGGTACGGGCCAGCTATCATTATCATGTCCTAAGCTGGGGCTGCTGAGGAGACCACTGAGGGAGGATGGGGGAGATTTACGGCGTGGGGGGGCACTTGTGCAGAGGCTGGATGTGGGAGGCTGAAGGCTCCGAGGGCCCTCACAGGTTCCTGACACTCTGGGGATCAGGGGTCGCACCTGGTGACATTTAGGGCATACATCCATTGTAACCCAGTGTCGGGTGTAAGTTACCAAGTCTCCTGGCAACAGGTCCCTCCCGGGTGTCCTTCTGGGAGGTGAGTCCCACGTCCCCCGGGGTCACAAACACTTCAAAATAAAGTCCAGGCTCTGGATGAACCCCCAACCAGCTTTCAATTTAAAGCTCCGTACTGCACCCTTACGCCGCGGCTCCTCACCGTACTTTTATCTTTTCTCATCCGGTCTTATCTGCCCGGTCCTTCTCGATGTGACGTTGGCGAAGCTTCTGGGATTCGCGCTGCTCCTTTGTCGCTGGGCTTCTCTCTCCTGACGTCTACACTCTTCCTCCTGACGCCGGTTGTAATCCCTTCCACCAGCATCTCCATGTCTCCACCATCAAACTGCAGCTTACGATGTCCGGTTTGCAGCGCTCTCCTGGCCCCCGACAGTCCTGGCGGCGCTCACCTGCGGAGGAAGCAGCCGGCTCTGGAACGATGACAGTCGGGGCTCCGGTACAGACGGGGTAGACCTCTGGTGCCTGCGCGGCCTCCTCCATGAGGACGGGTGTCGCTTCTTCTGTCTCAGCGACGGGGGCAGACAGCGGATCTGGGTGCTGCCGTGCAGCGTTTTTTGCAGGAACGGGTGCCTCCACTGCGACAACGTCAACCGGATCACATTGCAAGGGCTGGGATGCCGCACGGACTCCTCTACTAAACGGTGCCTCATCTTCCGGTACAGACCTTCAGGTAAGAGGATTGGCGCCGCTCCAAGTTTAGTTTTAGGGCACGCCAAGCTGGCTTCCATCCTGGCGACCTCCCCCCGGTGCCGGGCCAGGTTCTCAGGGTATCCTCCGCTTCTTGCAGGTAGGAGGGTTTCCAGGCGGGTGCCCAACAGTGGTTCCGTGGCGATCGGGTCGCTTCCGTGGGGGGAGAGCTCTGACTGCTCATCCCTTCACACTTCTGCTCGTGTCCATTAGGCCTCTCTGCCAAGTCACATGTGTCATTAGCATCTGGAGAGGGCCCCTCTTTTGTAGTGAGGCGGGACTTCGTGTTAGTTTCCGCACACTGAGGAGGATGAGGAGGCGGAACTCAAGAGCTGTGGGGCACGATCTTACATTGCAGTAACATTTAGAGTGGTCGGCCCTCGTTTCGCGCCACTGAGTGAGTGTACACCCCCCGAAGAGCACGCCCTTCTTCTTCACCAGTGCCTCGTGTGGACACAGATATGGCGGAAAAATAGCAATACATTCTCTGATGATTTTAGCAATTCTCAAGCACAAAACCAGTTCAATTCAGGCACACAGGACTCGTTATAGTGAGCTACAGAATCCTGTTGTGACGCCCAAGTTGAGTCGCACAGAGCCAGAGGTTTTGGGGGTACTCTGCACCGAGCCCCTCGACTTCTATGGGGTATGTCACGGCTTTACCCGGCAATTGAATCAGAGTCTATTTTACTATGTAGAAGTGTATAAACTATAAATATATGTATATATATATGTCACAATGACATGTATATATATAAAATATATATGTTTCTATGTGTGTATTTTGTGTTTACAACGAAAGAAAGTGTTTTTTAGTTGCGATATTTTGTTCCATAGACTTACATGGGGACTTCCGGTATCGGAATCGGATATCGACGATATTTAGTGATATCGGCGATCCATCCCGATCCGATATTTTTAGATATCGAGCAGTATCGCTCAACACTAGTCAGGACCCCACAGCAATATCCAAAGAACTGCAGACCTCAATTTCCTCAGTTAAGGTCAGTGTTCATGACTCCACCATAAGAAAGAGATGGGCAAAAATGGCCTGCATGGCAGAGTTCCAAGTGAAAACCTGATGAGCAGTAAGAAATAAAGGTGTTGTTAATGGGTTTGAGATAGTTTGAGCAGAGGCTCCCTCTGGTGGTTACAAGCGGTGCTAGTCTGTCCAGTGAAGATTGTGAGAATGGGAATCAGGTGTTACTGATTGGTCTTATATAAGGGAGTCACCTTCCCATCAGGGTTGCCGGTGATCAATTGTTCTGGTCTGAATCCTTCATTCCTGTTTCCCTTGTAGCCTGCTGTGTCGTGTCTGCATCTCTGCTAACAGATAAGACATTTTCTTCTTTTGTGTTTGTGCTATATTTTGCATTTTTTCCTGCACTTCTGTGGGGGCATTCATGGGGCCCCTCCGGGGCTTCTGCCCTCTCAGTTTTGTTCAGCCACTGATGTTTGTACTTTTGCTTTTCCCGTTTTTTCAGTGGCTGCTGTTTTGATTTTGTTACACCCGAGAACTAATTTAGGTGGAAGAGGTCGTGTGTCTCAGGTGTTTTTTAAATTTGTAGAGTTGGTGCCTTTCAGGGTTTTTTGGGATTGCAGTAAGTACCCTTCCTATCCTTTTCTATTTAGTTAGTTTGGGCCCCAGTGTTTGCACATACTGTTTTCTTTCTGTGTCAGTATTTCATCTTGTCTAACCGCCATTACATGTTTGGGGGCTTTCTATTATCTTTGGGGTTTTGCTCCGGGGCAGATAGCTTTTCCTATTTCTATCTTTAGGTGTAGTTTGTTTCTCAGGCTGTGCGAGGCTCTAGGACCAACGTAGGAACGCTCCACGGCTGCCTTGTTGTGTGGTTAGTCAGGGTACGCTTTCATAGATTCCAACTGCTCGGGGATTTTTTTACCTAATCCTGTACCGAAACATAACGTATCACGGCCAAAAAATTGAAAATTTATGTACTCACAAAGGGAAAAATATTGTGAAAAAAAAAGGTTGTCAGAGTTGTCAAGATATTTTTCTGTTTGTTTCATTTTTTTTTTCCCCCTGATCTCTGGGGTAGGGGGATCTTTTCTCTCAAGGATTTACGTTGTTGCCGTGTGGATCAGTTGCCACTGGGTTCAGGTTATTGCACCCATCTTGCTGGGGGTTCTGTTTTGGGGAAACCCAGGGTTCCATGCCAAAATTTTTTTTTTTGGGGACGAGTAATTTCAGAATTTTTAAAAAATGGGAAATGTTTTTTTCCCCTTTAAAAAATTTTGTTCCCCGGGGGGAAACCCCGCGCACAGGTTCAAAAATACATCTCCTCCTGCGCGGCGATTTCCCCGGGTTTGGGGGTTTTTTTCCCCGCTCCCGGGGGGCCCCGTTTTGAGTGATGGTTTATGCTTTTTTTTGGCCGGGGGGTTTTGTACGAGGGCCCCAATGTCATGTCAAGCGAAAAAACCCCTTTTTGGTTTAAAAATTTGGGGTTTTTTTACGTTTTATACTTGGGAGAGACCTGGTGGGCACCCCCACCAAATGGAAGAGCCTTTTTGGGGCCCCCCTTTTTCCCGGGGGGTCTGTTGAAATGAAAAAGGGGTTTTTTGTGGGTTTTCCCCGTCCCCTGGTCTCAATGATTCTATGTCTTAGCGTTTAAAATTTCGACTTTTTCGGGGGAGAAGTAGCGTGGAAAGGGGGTTGCCCTTTTGAACCCGTTTGAACCAGGCCCTGTGATGAGGGGTGTTGGGGGAAGCGTCAGGTTTGAAACGCAATGGTTATGTTTTATTGGTGATCCCCCCATGTATTTCAGTCTCCCCCCGGGGGGAAGACTTTTTTCACGCTATTTTTTTGGGGAGTTTTCAAAAGGGTTTTTTTAACTGTCACTCTGATTTTCTCTGTCCCATTTTCTCTCAGGTTTTTTTGTTTTTGGAGCAGCTTTTAACCTGATGGATTTTTTTTTTGCAAAAAATTTGGGTTTTTCCCCTTAAACCCCCCCAAAAACTTTTCCCCCAAGGGGGATCGTTTTTTTCCCCCCTTTTGGTGAGAATAAACCCATTTTTTTTTCCCCCGATAATGAGGGGGGTTAACCTGATCACCAGGGGGGCTGCAAATTTTTGGTTTTGTATAATTCCAACCTTATCGTGCTGGGTTTTTTCCTTTGGGGTTTTTGTCTATTTAAACTGTTTTTTTTTGGAAAAACGTGTCTTAAAACCCGTTGGGGGTGCCAATTTTTTTAAAACCAAAAACTCCCTTTTTTTTCCTCCCCCGGGGTCAGGTTTTTTCCACTTTTTTATTTTTTTTTTTATGTTTTAGGAAATAAAAACTCATCCTTCTCCCCATGGAGCTTTAACTGCCTATTGAAAATTTTTTTCCGGGGAGTAAAACCCCCCAAAGGCGCCTTTTTAAAATTGTCTGTACCTGAACAGACCTTGGGTTTATATCAAGGAATCATTAAGAAGGGGCTATCAGACCCCTCCCTTTACTTAGGGGCCTTTTTTCTTTTTTGGGGAAAAAGGATGGGTTTTTAAGGGCCCCGGGGGTTTATTTTGTTTCTTAACAATATTATGTGAAATACAAAACCCTTTTTCCTTGATTTTTGACCGTTTTCCAGGGGGAAAAACGCACTTGGTTTTCCCGCTTTTTCCCCAGGGGGGAATTTTAACCCCTTTTTTGCATTTCACGGGGATGAATGGAAACGGGATTCAATTTTCCCTGAAGGGCTTTTGAAATACCCCGGTGATGCCCTTTTTTGGGGGGACTTTTGCTCTTCTTCTTTTTTCCCTCCCCCTGAATACTTTTTAGGGGGGTTTTTTGGGCAAATTTCTGATTGTTTATTTGGGGTGATTCTTGATTTTTTTAAAGGGGGGCCTCATTGAAACTTTTTCGAACTGTTTTTCCGATTTTTAGAGAGAAAGCTTGTTGGAAGGGGCAAATGTCTTTTTGGGTACGGGGGTCTCATTTCTGGATTTTATTTTGTCCCCCCTGTTATTGAAAAAAAACCGGGGGGAAGGGGTTAGGCCTCGTGATTGGGGCCCAAAACCCCCCCTTTATTAAAAGGGGTTTTAAGATTTTGGGGTTTTTCCCAAAATTTTTTTTGTAAATTTATTGGGAATTTCTCGGTTTTTTTTTAAACCATTTAAAAAATTTGACCGGGAAAAGGGTTTGATGTGGGGAATTGGGGCCCCCCGAGGCAGTCTTTGCCCTTTCAGGGAAAAAAAAAGCAGGGATTCACTTTTCTTTTCCCGTTCTAGGCCCGCCCCCTTTTTTTCTTCCATTTCAGGGGGGGTTTTTTTCCTCGAAATTGGGGGAGGTGCCGGGTTTTTTCCCCCAAAAAAACCCGGACCTCAAAAGTAACCCCTTTTTCCCCTTTTTTTTTGAAAAAATTTTTCCTACAACGTAAAATTTTAAAGGGGGAAATTTGGGGGTTTTGGCCCCCAAGTCTTTTTAAATGGAGCATTGGTTAGGGGCCCCCAAAAATCAGGTTGGGCCTTGGGCCAAAAAGAATTTTTGGGGGATCTGGAAAACTGCCCCACTCAATCCTGAAAGGGCCCCCTGGGCCCCTTTTTTTCCAGTTTTTAAAATTTTTTGGGGGTTCCCCTTTTTTCCCCGGGATAAGAATTTAAGGGGATTTCCCTCTAAGGGTTTCTTTCACTCTCCCGATTTTTTGATCCCCTTTGTTATTTGAAAGGGAAAAAGGGGGGTTTTTTATCCCCATTTTCGCCCCAAAATTTTAAAAATTTGCTTGGGGGGTTTAAGGATGGGGCCCCCCCGTGCCTTTGGGGAAAAAATTTTTTTTTCCCACCATGGGGAAAAAAATGTAAAGTTGAGATTCATTTTTCCGATTGGCTGGGGCCCTCCCGGGTTTTTTTTACAAACTTGGGGTTTGCGGTCCCTTTTTTGGCCTACCTTTTTGTGATGTAGGGAATTTGGCAGTCCCGGGGGACTTGCTCTCCTCCAACCTTGCTTCGCCTTTGTGGTTTGTTATGCCTTTGCCTGTGCCAAAGAACCATGGCCCCATTTTTCCTAGGGATTCATTTCCGCCCTTATTTTTTTCTCAGGTGCCCCCATCGGGGTTAATTTTTGGATATTTTCCAAATGAACTTTTTTCCCATTCCCTAAGTTCCTTCCTCCTCTAAATTGGGCCGTTGTTTTTTCAGCGGGGTTCTTTCCCGGATTCCTGGAAATTGTTTCTGACGGGGGGGCCCCCAGTTTTTTTCCAAATTTTTGGAGGATTTTTTGTTCTAAAGGGGGTTTAAATTTTTTTTCTCCTGGGTATTTCATTAAACCCCCAAGGCAAAGAGAGAACAAACCAACATGGATTATCTAAATGTTTGTGTCTGCTGATCGGATGACGGGTCCTTTTTCCCTTTGGTGATTTTTGCCTAAATGGGGTAGCTCTGCCACTTTTTTGGGCTCCATTTTTTTGTAATTTGGGTTTCACCCCCATATTCTTCAGGAGAAGGGGGTTCTGTCGTCCCTGTTACTTGTTTGGACGTATGCAACAGATTTGGCCAGGGAGGGGGGAAAGGGTTTCCCCTTCAGGGGGGCCCGCGTTTGCTAACCGCATAGGGCTGATGGTCCCGTTTAAAGTGGGGGGCTTGGGGTTGGGTTTTCCCAAAGAATATTCCCATGAAGACATCTCCTAAATTTAAGCCTAGGTTCATTGGCCTTTTAAGATCTGGAGATTATTTATCCTGTTTCTTTTCGTTTGCTTTTCCCGGGGGCATTTAAGATCCATAACGTTTCCCTAAGTCCCTTGTTGAAGAGGTTTGTTGACCTTTTTGCTGCTGTCCTCCCGACCCGTTTTGGTTGAGGGGAACTGGGGTTGTGGTTGAGAAAAAATAGATTTCTTTTCTCGGAAAACTCCCGTATTTGGTTGAAGGAGAGGTTTTGGTCAGAAGACAATTTTGGGGGTTGCTTCTGATTTCCTGTAGGAGACTTATCCGACGTATCATGAATATCCTGAACCCGGGTTTCTCAATAGGGGTTTTGCCCCCCCTAAAGGGGGGGGACTGTTTGAATGGGGTTTTAGTGGTTCTGACAAGGGTCCCCCTGGTGGTTCAAACGGTGCTAGTCTGTAGGAAGATTGTGAGGATGGAACGGTGTACTGATTGGGTTTTTATAAGGGGGGTCACCTTCTATCAGGGTTGCCCGGGGTCAATTGTTCTGGGCTAAACTTCATTTTTTCCCTTTAGGCCCCGGTCTTTTCTGATTTTGCTAACAGATAACTTTTTTTTTTTGGGTTTGGCTATTTTGCATTTTGCCCTCACTTCTGTGGGGGCATTCGGGGTCCCCCCCGGGGGTTTGCCCTCTCATTTTGTTAGCCAGATGTTTGTACTTTTGCTTTTTCCGTTTTTTTTAGTGGTATGTTTTTTTGTTAACCGAGAACAATTTTGGGGAAGAGGCGTGTGATTAGGGTTTTTAAAATTTTAGATTTTGGGGCCTTTCAGGGTTTTGGGGTTGCGTAAGTACCCCTTCTTCCTTTTTTATTTGTTTTTTTTGGGCCCCACGTTGCTCATATATTTTCTTTCGGTCTATTTATCTTTTTAAGCCATTACTGTTTGGGGGGTTTTTTTTTTTTGGGGTTCGCTCGGGCAATTCTTTTCCTATTTATCTTTTTGGGGTATTTGTTTCTCAGGCTGTGACGAGGGTCTGGCCAATAGGAACGTCCACGGCTGCCTCTATTTGGGTTGGTGTAGTCAGGGTCTGCAATCTCATAGATTCCAACTGCTCTTTTTTGCTTTTTTACCCCGCACTCCCCACTCCCAAAAAAAACATTTAAAAACTTGTGTTGTGAACCTGGATTTGATTTTCTTTGGGCTCCCCCCGGGGGGCTGATAGTAATGAAGTAGCTTTGGTGAAGAAGTTACACTGGGGAAAATGATGGGAATCGGCGTTGAGAGGGGGGAATTAAGGGAGAACCTTCCCCCTTTCTCCCATGTTTGTTTTCTCTTCCCGGGCCCATTTGAGCGCTTCTTCCGCTTGTCCGCAACTTTCAGATAGTTATTTGCTTTTTTTCTTTGGCATTTGTTTTTTTCTATCTCAGTTTTTGCCCCCCTGGGTTTGCACGCCCAATTCCCCCCTGGGGGCCGGGGGGCCCCCTTTTTTTCATTTTTCTTTTGTTTTGTATTTTCAGTTCCTGTTTTTCAGTATCGGGTTATTTGTCCCGTTCCCAAGGT